>CAHIKZ030001406.1:47500-112500 GCA_903632075.3 Acanthosepion pharaonis
TCAAGGCATTTGATTTGTTTTTAATTAAGTGTTGAGTTTGAGGCCCTGTGGGAAGATGAATAAGATCAAATATATATCATAGTGAATATTCTATGATTTATTGGATATAGCAGCCAATTTTTTTGAATCCTCTCCAAGAAAGATTGATACCCAAACTTCTGATAAAATATTCAGTTCGAACAAAATGTATGTTATACATTTTCCAAATTTGATGCCATTGAATTTGAGTTTGGTTTAATTTTTTTTAAATTACGGTTTCAAAAATTTTAGGATACGGTGCGCTTGACATAATCAAAAAAATACATTAAAAAACAACAAAAAAAAAAAAAAATAAAAAAAAAACGAAGCATGTGCGAAAAAAAAATTTAAAAATAAAATTACGACAATTTGAAAATATAATTATAATTTTTAAAATATATATATCATAAATATATATATATATATATATATATATATATATATATATATATTATATATTAAACTATATATTTTTAAAAGCAAAATAATAAAAAAAACAAGCAAATAAAAAATTTGAAAATATAAATTAAAAAAAAGGAAACATAAAATATCTATTAAAAATACATATGTTAAAAAAAGTTAAAACAATATAGATATATAGATGATATATATATATATATATATATAGATAGTCATATATATATATAGATATTTGAAATATACAGATAGATATAATTTCCAGATAAATAGATAGATAAATAGATAGATAAATATATACATATATATATTTACCATATATATATAGATAGATAGATAGATAGATAGATAGATAGATATGAACAGATATGAAAATCAATAAAGCGGATCCATATATATTTATATATAAAATTCAGGCGTATATATAAAAAATATTTTTGTTTTAAAAGAATTCTTTATATGGATGAGGAAAAAAATAATATATTGAAAAGGAATGTATATATAATATTTATATATATATATATATATATATATATATATATATATATATATATATATATGAATATAAATATAAATGTATGTATATATATATATATATATATATATATATATATAAATATATATATGTATAATTATTTATATATTATATGCGCGGTATATTTATTATAAATATATATATATCAGAGATAGATATAATATATTTGGTTGGATAGATGTGAGTTTGTGACCCTGGTTTCACGCTTTAGCGATCGTCAGACAAACTGATTAATGTTTTAAAAAATTTGGGTTTATGTAGATTGCGTGTATTGGTGTTATTGTGGAAGTGGTGGGGAAATTTCGTCGTTTTGTCATTCATCGTACTAACGCAAACATCGATGTATGCAGACACATATACATATACATACTTGGTCGTCCGTCGGGACTCATACATATATAAACATATGTGGACAGTTTCGGCTATGACACATGTATGTATACGGGTGGTGTTATGTCTATACATACGCATTTGTATGTTGAAATGTTGAAATTTAAACATTGGAAGTGTGGCGGAAATGTCTCGTTATTGTCTCGTGAATTATCATGTATGAATGTATTTTTTTTATTTTATTGAAATATATTTTCTCGCATGTATGTATATATATGTGTGGTGGGGTTTGTGTAAAATTATGATAGGTAAAAATTATTATTATAATTATTTATATTTATTTTTAAATTTTTTGAAAAAAAATGGGGGGTTTATTTGTTATATTTAAAGCTGGTTATTTGTTTTTTTGGTGACTGTGTATATGTAACAGGTAAAAATTGTAATCCTTATTGTTTAATTTATATGGTGATGTTTAATTTAATAAGATTTTTATATGATATGATGTGATAGTAATGTTTCAAAGGATTGGAGACAATGCTATTTAGGTTTTAGCTAATAGTTATTGTAAACTGGAAGAAATTGCAGATTGGTAGAAATGATTAGTAACGGTGGTGGGAGAATGATAAAACCATGAATGTAGTTATAGTGGTGGTAGCTTGAACTAAAAAGTGGTTGTTGGTGTTTTATTTTTGTTTTATTTTGTTATATGTATTAATTTATTTTGGTATAAAAAGTGGTTGCTTGAACTAAAAAGTGTATATATACATATACGCATATAATATATAAATAATTATATATATATATTTATATACACACACTTTTCACACATATATATATATATATATATATAATCTGCCATCTTATCTAGATAGATAGATATGAGCGTTGAAGTTAATGTCTCTGATTGTGTAAAATATTTAATAAAGCTATTGTATAATGATGAATAATATTTAACATGGTAAAACCTTATCAAAGTCCTTCTTTGTCAACTGAGTTTTAGTATCTGCAGTGAAATAAGTGACAAAGCGTTGTAAACATAGTTTTGTTGTGTGTTTTGACGCCACACAAATTGTTATTTCGTTAACATTTAGCGAGGGGTAAGTTAAATTTTCTGGATTGGTCATATAGCTGTCTGAATAACTACAAGGAGGATCTGGTATTAGTCATAGTATTAGTGTGACTTAATAGTACTTACAAGTAAAGTAAGACTGTATACAAAAATCCCAGTACACTTCCTTCATTAGGGCAGTTTGATTTTTTTTTTTTTTAGTGTTTTTAGAAAATGAACTCGATGGGAAAGCTGGTGTTTTATATAAGTAATGCCGTCAAATGTTAGATTCATGGTTGAGTATTTAGTTGTAAAGATCGTTCGAAAAAAAATTTACAGAAACATCCTAACTTCCTCGTTTTTTTTATGTTTTTGTTTTTTTTTTTGCTTACGATCTGACTTCAAAATTTTACCATTTCAAGAATAATTCCAAATAAAGTTGATATTTTTTTTGCATTAGATAAATTGAATGGAAAATATATTCGAACCAGAATTCTGATTATGAATCACCACAAGCAAAATATGTCATTTTTTTTTTACTGTATTCGATGAGTAAAAAACTGTGTTAAATCAGTGTGAAAGGTTATACGTATTATTATATATGTGAAAGCTACTCAATGAAGATCTGTTAGATCATAATTAATAAAAAAAATAAAAAATAGATAAAAGTCTATATAACACCAGAATACTTCTGGGCACAAATTATAAGAGAAATTAAAAAAAAAATTGCATTGTTCACTGAAAATCGCACTAAAACTTATGCAGTGTATAGCATATTGCATCATAATATTGCATCATATTGCATCATAATAACACATCATAATATTACATCATATTGTATCATAATATTGCATCATAATATTGCATCATAATATAGATAACTGAGAATAGTAATATGTGGATATGGAAAAAAACGAAATACTCCGTGGAGTGTTTCAGCGAACATGACGGCATGACATGACTTTATTTGAATGCGTAATGAGTTTCACGTTGCATTCTCAGAACGCGAGGTTTGCCGTTTTTCGGAATTATCGTAAATTTAATTTTTCGTTATTACACATTTGAACTAGTTTATCTACAACACTTGTATATCGTTATAATGGGGCCTCATATCATGAGGGGAAATCCGGTTGCAACTGAAACTGTTGAGAGGAATAATGAAACGGTGCACATTCTCTCCTGATGACCCCAGTTTAAATATAAATTTGAGAGGAACACATCAAAAGAAATTCAGTCTTCATATGCCGTAGAGAAGCTCGGTGGAAGTGTCATTGGCATGAGGAGCATTACACATTCAGCTCGCTTCACGTGAGTTTCAATTACTTTCCAGTAATTTCCTTCTTCTAGTTAAATTTTTCAGTATAATTTGCCTTTGAAGTAAATGAGGACCTTATTTGATAGCACAATAATTTATTAATAAACTGTGTGTGCTTTGCATCTTCTCCATATATAATTTTTTAGGCTTTAGTAAATTACAAATTGTATAAGGTTTTGCTGTAAGGCTTTCACTGATCACCGGAATTAAATTCCAACGCTACGATTTCGAGTTACTAAAACTTAATCTTTTAAACTAGTTCCCTCAAAAAACGGTAACGATTAAAAAAAAAAAAAACCCAAAAATTATTTTGTGTCATTATTCATCATCTCAAACCCAAACTTTCAAATTGAGGGCAATACCAGGTTACCAAAATCGCCCTGCCCTACAGAACATTTGTTTGGAATATGATAAAAACAGTTGAAGAGGAATCAGATTGATTATAAATTATTTTTCAAATATAATCTTTTCTGTGTGCCCTGTTAAGACATGGGCGATCATGGCTCTCCACAATTTCCTGTACTTTTGCTATCTCTTCTAAACCCCGTTCTACCAAACCTGCTAAACCCCGTTTGGCACAAGCTCTTTAGGTAGATTATTTACTGTTTCCCTCTGTCCCATCTTGTCATTTTGAATCATTTCACCCCAAGAAAGGCGATAACGTCACTAAGAAGCAACGGATTCCGGAAGCGAAATAGAATGAGAAGATTTTCAATATGTCCTCTGAGTGTTAAATTGTCTAAGAACTCTTTGCTAGTTATGCGTACCAGAAATGTCAAAGATCTTTTTTCTGATTTTAAGAATTCCACTGAAAATGAAGTGAAACCAGTGACTATTAAACTTACAAATCAATTTTGATATCGATCTTTTAATTCGATCTTTTAAAATTAATCATTACTTCCATTTTTATTCATCCGAGCGAAACTAGAAAGAACACTCAAGACTTATACATGATGTCAGGTTTGTACTGTAAATCTTTTTTTAACCCCCACCTACGGAAGCCAAAACAAATATTATTATACGATGTGATTTCTTCAAAAGCAAAAAAATAAAATAAAATTTTGAAATTCGTAATCTGGAGTCTTCTTTTTTTTTTTTTTTCACAGTGATGTTCGCACTGTACAAAGCCCAAGAGCCACTCGAGTTAGAAGGTTGCAGAGTAAGAGGCACAGTTTATGCGGCTATATGGGGAAGATGGTTAGCCCTAGACTTGAACATGTTAAGGTTGTAAGGATCTGGGAAGCATCCTCTTGGGATTTAGTTCCACTAACCACCGGTTCATGTTTGATCGATAGTAATCGATGAAAAAAGAACTCCCGAATCACATGATTATGAGCATATTTAATTTTGACTTCCGTAGGGGTGGGGTCGATTTACAATAAATACAATATAAAATAAACTTCACAATTTTTATAAAACTCAATAAAAAAAATATTTGTGATTTGGAGTGCTTAATCTATGTTTTTTTTTTTTTTAATCTATTCACCCGAAGCAAGTCGGCAATGCCACTAAGATGCAAGTGGCTACTAGGAGTGAAAGAGAATGAAAAAGACTTTTGAAGGAACCGGAAACAGGAAACAAAGAATAAACCTCTACTCCTGTTTAAAAGACCGGGGAAGAGTGTGAACCGGACGATAGGCAAACCTATCTACTCCTACTGAGGAAGAGTTAAATAGTAGATAAAATTTTAGAAACACAATGCCAAACAAGAATCCAAGGGATAAACCTCTACTCCTGTTCAAAAGACTGGGAAGAGTGGTGAACCGGACGATAGGCGAACCTATCTATCTATCCTACTGAGGAAGAGTTAAATAGTAGATAAAAATTTTAGAAACACAATGCCAAACAAGAATACAAGGGATAAACCTCTACTCCTGTTCAAAAGACCGGGGAAGAAGGTGAACCGGACGATAGGCGAACCTATCTACTCCTACTGAGGAAAGTTAAATAGTAGATAAAATTTTAGAAACACAATGCCAAACAAGAATACAAGGGATAAACCCCTAATCCTGTTCAAAAGATTTCATTTTGTGAACCGGACGATAGGCGAACCTATCTACTTCTACTGAGGAAGAGTTAAATAGTAAACATAATTTTAGAAACACAATGCCAAACAAGAATTAAAGGATAAAACCTCTACTCCTGTTCAAAAGACCGGGAAGAGGTGAACCGGACGATAGGCGAACCTATCTACTCCTACTGAGGAAGAGTTAAATAGTAAACATAATTTTAGAAACACAATGCCAAACAAGAATCCAAGGGATAAACCTCTACTCCTGTTCAAAAGACCGGGGAAGAGTGTGAACCGGACGATAGGCGAACCTATCTATATCCTACTGAGGAAGAGTTAAATAGTAGATAAAATTTTAGAAACACAATGCCAAACAAGAATACAAGGGATGATTGTTCTACTCCTGTTCAAAAGACCGGGAAGAGTGTGAACCGGACGATAGGCGAACCTATCTACTTCTACTGAGGAAGAGTTAAATAGTAAAACATAATTTTTAGAAACACAATGCCAAACAAGAATCCAAGGGATAAACCTCTACTCCTGTTCAAAAGACCGGGGAAGAGTGTGAACCGGACGATAGGCGAACCTATCTACTCCTACTGAGGAAGAGTTAAATAGTAGATAAAATTTTAGAAACACAATGCCAAACAAGAATACAAGGGATAAACCTCTACTCCTGTTCAAAAGACCGGGGAAGAGTGTGAACCGGACGATAGGCGAACCTATCTACTTCTACTGAGGAAGAGTTAAATAGTAAACATAATTTTAGAAACACAATGCCAAACAAGAATCCAAGGGATAAACCTCTACTCCTGTTCAAAAGACCGGGGAAGAGTGTGAACCGGACGATAGGCGAACCTATCTACTCCTACTGAGGAAGAGTTAAATAGTAGATAAAATTTTAGAAACACAATGCCAAACAAGAATACAAGGGATAAACCTCTACTCCTGTTCAAAAGACCGGGGAAGAGTGTGAACCGGACGATAGGCGAACCTATCTACTTCTACTGAGGAAGAGTTAAATAGTAAACATAATTTTAGAAACACAATGCCAAACAAGAAACCAAGGGATAAACCTCTACTCCTGTTCAAATGATTCGGTGGCAGTGTAAAATGGCCGATAGACAAACCTATCGAAATTAAATATGTAAACAAGAATTCAGGATGATTTTACAACTCTAATCTGAAGAATAAGATCAATCCCAACCCGACGCTCCATTCATATATCCTTGTGCCAAACTAAACTTACGAAACAACACTTAAATAACTGATAAAACTGATGAAAACTGAATACATGTTGATAATCGTACATATTTCTATAAGTACAGAGTAGTGATTTCGTTCTTCACCGGCACTCCATATATGTGCCCTTGTGCCAAACTTCGCTTAGCAAACAATAGAATACTGAGTAACTAAAAAAAAAAATAATTAAAAAGTGTGCTCACGCTGTTAAGCGTACGTATTTCCAATAGTGTCGTTGTGAGTTCGATCCGCATTGGAGCCCCATACGTGTGGCCTTGTGCCAAATTAAACCTAAGAAGCAACAACATTCGTGCTACTGATAACACTGATGAAAAATCTATATATATTAATAATCGTAGATATTTCCATTGTGGCGGCGCTCTATTTTTTCCGCCTTGTACCAAAGCTAGGATTAGTAAACAATAAAATAAGCGTAAAGATTTCCTGTAGTTAAAAATCTGCAAGAAGTCGTATCGATTGAAACTGTTCGGATTCATCGTCGCGCATTTGATTTCCTCGCCATCTTTGACGTGTCTTTTCGTCGCCAACGACGTCGTTGTCGTTGTTGTCGGAGCAGAGGGGGTGCGGCGGTGGTAAGGTCGAAAATTCACGCACTGAGCAAAATTGCTAATGACAATCTCTGCGACGTGGTGAAGTGCACTCCAGAATAAATATACGTGCGCTGTGGCCGGGTGGTGGGGGGGAGGTAGGTTGAGACGACTTTAGAGTTTTCAAAATGAAAGAAAAAAGTGGTAAAAACTGATCAACCGTATGAAATCGAGTCTTGAAAACACGCATTAATTTAATTAGACTTTATTCTCTTTTATATGAATGATAAATTGAAAAAAAAAAGAAATATATTAAGATGTATCAATACTGTTTTCGATTTTTTTCAGATATTAACTTTAACGCTTCTTTCGAATACATATCTTAAAACTATGTCAGACTCTATTATTATTATTATTATTATTATTATTGTTAATCAGTTATATACCATGCGTGATACACGTTCTGGGTAAGACGTTAAACAACATCCGCGTCCTGGGTAAGACGATAAACTACGTCCAGCAGCAATGCCTCTGATCAGGAGGTTTTGAGGAGCATGCAACCACCTCTTAATTGCTGGTGTTCCCAGGTCCACCTTGATCCGGGGTGGTAGCATCTGTTAGGGTCCCAGCTATGGGCAAAGAGTTAACTATTACCAGCAATACTTTTTTTTTTTAAAAATTATTACCAGCAATAATATTTTTGAAGGAAAAATATTACCAGAAACAGATTTTTGACCAAACAAAATATTACCAGCAATAAAAAAATATGTTGTCGGCATTAAACAACCCATTGAGGTTGATATGCCGTAAAGCAAAATAAACCAAACTAAACCATGCGTGATGCACACTTGGACGATCATGTATCTTTCGATATATGATTGACGAGGCAGATTTTTCCAGCAGTAGGTTGTCATTTCTTTCTGCGGTAGACCAGTTGCCATACAAGGCTATAGTCATGTCCTGCTATTTATCCATAGCTGGGAGGAGGAGAAGAGGATTCATACCTTTTCCAAGGGTATTAGAACGTAAGTGAATGTAATGGATTCGACTGGAATTCGAACTCGGCTCTCCGATTCCTCAATCTGAGCCGCTATCCATTATTCCAAAAAAATAAAGACACCATCATAAAAAAGATTCGGAATATGGAATTAATAAACATTTTAAACAATTCTGTAGAAGAATGGTGGAGGAATCTGAGAGCCGAGTTAGAATTCCTGTTAGGTTCATTGCATTCACTTACGAGTTAACTATGAAGATTTGAATCTATCTATTCTCCCCACAGCTATGGGTAAAATAGCAGAACAGATTGAGTCTACCTTGGGTGGCAACCAGTCCAGGAGAAGGAAATGCTGAATTCAAACACCTGCTGCCTTGTAGATACTGCCTCTTTAGGCAAACGCTAGAAGAAGGGGAGGTAATTTAAAAAATAACTCAATCTCTGAGATGCGGGTTGGGGTGACTTCAATATCCCTGGAATTCAAAAGGAGTCGGTAAGTCATTGCATTATTCTGCCTTGAGTATCACCATGAAAAACAGCTGTGTGATGGAAGGGTAACCATAGCGGCGCTAACTGGATAATCACGAGGATGATGAAACACTTTAAACGCTTCAGTGTGCAGATGAGTTACAACCCAATGAGTATAAGAGACACTGAATGAAGGTTACGCTGTGTTAAGTGTAGTTTTGTCCAACACGATGCTACAACTCAACAACAGTAAATTAAGAACTCGAGCCATCATTTTAAATTGCCTCGTCATCTCTAGACTATCATACGGATGTCATGCATAGCATCAACTCGTGCAAAAACGCCTAAACTAGCAGCTGCATAATAATAAATGGTGCCGCCACTTGAATCTGGTCTATTATGGCGGATAGCTAATCTCCATTGCAGACGCCTGCTCGGGCACATTTGTGTTTGTTCAACACCCAAAAAGCGGTAGTTTATACTGCAACTACGCTGAACTAGACCTGGTAGAGAGCGCGTTGTCTAGCGTGATCAGCAGTCTGGGCAAGGCTAGCACTCCCAGACCCTCGCTCACGATGACTTGTGACTTCGTGCAAGTGCAAGCAAGGAATCCGTCCATCCAAATATAATCACAAGGTTTTCAGGTACTTTCCAAATGTGACGCACGCTGGGATGCCGCCGCTCCAAACCGATGAAATCACCTTCCTAACAAATCGACCATGTTAAGATTCGAACTTGGGTCTCGTGGTCAGAAAACGAACGTTCTAATCACACGGCCACACGGCCATAATCAGCCATATACAAATGTTTAATCGGATCGATGATTATAATTGACTCCAAGTGACTGAATTTTTATAGGTTTTATAAAGAAGACACTACCTCATCAAATCTTATATACTGGCGCTACACAATCACAAAGAAAGATATTTATCAAATCAAATAAAGAAAACACACAAGTAACGTCGGACTTAACTTGATGGATAACCGCTTAGAAATAGGAGTGATATAAGCTGAGATGGGCGACTGGCGTAATGGATAACCGCTTGGTATTGGAAGCCGGGGTGCTGAGTTCTAATCCCAGTGGGATTCGCTATATTGGATTATGCGAAGATTTTCTGGCTTTAAACAACCTGAAAAGTGTTGATAAGCCTTAAAAAACAAATCAATCAAGTCTAAAAATACGCCACATTGTAAGACATTATATATATATATATATATATATATATATATATATATATATATGCTTGTTTCATTAAAATTGACAGACGAGGTACTACGGTTAGGCTTTTTATTTAATTTTCTTGTGTTCGAATAAGAGCTTTCTTTTCTGGACAAAGCGTGCTAACCGTATTCGGTAATTAAAACTATCTCCACAACACAATGAAACATTTAATTTAAACACTGAATAAAGCTGAAAAATCGAATCATGCTTGATAATGGATAAAGGTATAATGAAAGCGCCTGGAACTATAAAACATGTAAACAGTTCTTACACACTCTTTGTCCCGAAAAGAGAGCTCTTGTCAGAACACAAGAAAAATAAAATAAAAATTTTAACCGTACTACCGTCTGTCGTTTTTAATGAAACATGCATAAACGAAGGATTGCTGCATATATATATATATATATATATATATATATATTCTACCGACAGAAATTTGTATCCATTTGCCTGTGTCTTGCCAAATCTAATGTACATCTAGTAAGCAATTTGAGGTCATGAAATAACCAAGCAACGATTAATTTAAGAAAGATGTCTTATATATATATATATATATATATATATATATATATATATATATATATATATAAGGTTATGAAAATGAAATAAATAATAAAGTAAATAAATAATCACCAAATTAGCAAATTTAGCCAAGAGGTGTAGACATAATAGTGCTCAATGTCATAAGGCTGAGCTAAGAAAAATATATTAATCGAAAATTTCGGAAGACTCGAGTTTTGTTTTAATAGCTGAATTTTTTCGGGCATGAGATATAGCTTATTGTTCATTTTTATTTAAATAAGCAATACGCTATCTCTCGTGCCCGGCGAGTTTGGCAACCAAAGAAAGTTCTAGTCGCACACAAAACGTAGTCATATGTGTTTATTATTTATATATATATATATATATATATATATATATATATATATATATATATATATATATATATAAAAGGAAGAGGTTATAGTAGTTCCAACGAGAGAAAAGTGTGTATATGAAAAAGAAGAGAGAAACCTGGAAAAAAAATATTATGGTTTATTTTCCATAATTTTTGTTATTACGTGTTTTGGTTTTCGACCGTCACAAAGCCAAAGAGTGGAGATTTTTTAATATAATTAAAAATAATTTATTTTGTGTTTTATGCTTTTCGATGTTAAATATTCTCGATATGAGACATTCTAATTTTGTGTATTAGTGACCCAAATGTATTTTTTTGAACTGGCAATAAAAAGTTCTGCTGCTGACAAAAACACACGAAAATGGAAATAGATCTAAGAACACACAGTGGTCAATTAACAGATAAGAATATGATAACGCCTTCACCATTCTTGGACCAATTTAATTGCTTTTTAACCCTTCACGCAGAACTTTAACCATTACAACCAAAAACGTTTGCGGTTTTTCTTTCTTTAAATATATATATATATATATATATATATATATATATATATATATATATATATATATATATATATATCTTGTTGATGACGTAACTGTCGGGTTTCAATTTTCGGTAGTGGATGCGCACTGCTGATGAGTCCCAAATATAGGACAAAACGGGCGTTCAGTTCTTTTGCATTCTGTTGAGGTTTCTTCTAGACTCGATGAATTACTTAATTATAATCCTCCTCATTTCTCTCTCTCTCTCTCACACACACACATACACACATACACACACACACATATATATATATATATATATATATATGTATAAATGAGAGAAAGAAGAGACTGATTAAAATTCCATTGTTCGAAGCATTTATTCTTAAAAAAAGTGCTCAATACGAAGTAGAGCGATATATTATTATTTTTTTTATTGTAATAGATTATAATAAAAATATGTTGAAATTTTCAGATTATAAAAATATTTATCATGTTTCAATATTTTGATTTTACTTCTTTAGGCGATGATAAGTAACCGGTGATTAAATTATTATTTTTAAGAAAATTTCCAAAGCAAAGTGTTACCTCTTTTCCGAATGATAAAGGTGGAAAGGGTGGGGACATAAGAAATAAATGTCCACCCATTTATCTTTCGAAAAAGACTTAACACTTTTCTTCTGGAATTTTCTTAAAATCATTTAATCACAAGTGACTTTCCAGCGCCTGAAGAAGTACAATCACAGTATTGAAACATGAAAAATTTTTTTGTGATTTGAAAATGCTTTTATTATATTGTGGGTTACTTATTATAAAACCTCAGATAGGATGTGTGTGTGTGTGTGTATGTTGTTCGTTTATATATTATAAAATACTTTTTTACATTTTTCAACCGATTTTTTAAAAATCACAGGACTACGTAAAATTAATTTTGCAGTTTTTCTGACAGCTGAAAAATTTAAAAAAACACAATTGTTTTTGCACGAAATCAATTTGAAAACACGATTAAGAGGCATTAATGAAAGGGGAACATTTTAATATTGATTTTATACTTATTATAAAACCAAGGTTGGTTGTTTGTATGTGTGTGTGTGTTCGTTTTACATATGGGATCTAGAATGAAGATAGATCTAGTATCGACCATCATAAAGAGTGAAAAATAAAATTTACAAAGATTATTGTTTAAGGTTGACGGATACGCATGTCTTAATTAGTTTTATTTTTTTATTTTTGTTTTTTTTACGAATTGGTCAAACCCAAACTCAAAAAAAACATTGTTTTCAATCGTTATGAGTCTACCGATTGAATAGAATTTTATTATAAACAATTGTCTTGTAAATGGAATTTTTAAAGCATTCTGAATGTAAAAATAAAGAAAAAAGTGTGCAAGACAATAAGAAAACACTAAAAAAAAAAAAAAAAAAGTTTATTTGAAATCGGTTGAAAAAATGTAGGAAATCCGATTCCATATATAAACGAAATACACACAAACAAACAACCTGCGTTTTATAATAAGTATAACTCGATATGAGTTGTCCCCCCTTCATTAATGCCTCTTAATCGTGTTTTCAAATTGATTTCGTGCAAAAACAATTGTGTTTTTCCAATTTTTGGAGCTGTCAGAACCACCGCAAGGTAATTTTACGTAGTCCTGTGGAGTTTTGTTGAAATCGGTTAAAAAATGTAGGAAATCCGATCCAATATATAAACGTACAGACACACACACACACACACACACACACATACACAATCTGCATTTTATAATAATTACGATTTCTGTAAAGTAAATTATTTTGCAACGCATTTGCACGGTGAAATCATTAGGAATTGATTTTTCTCATTTATTCTATAATTCCGAATTCAGTCTGCTTTTATATGATCAACAAGAAAAAGCAGAAAAATATATTTCTTGCTCTTCTTTGGGAACATTGCTCTGTAATTTATTATTCATTTCCCTATTTGAAATAAAGAATGGATCTGTCATGACCAATAAAATAATGATGAAATTCTCCAAAAATTTAAGCAGGAATATATAAATATTTGTATATAGAATATGCGTAAATATTCCTAGGGGGTTTTGTGCAAAACAAGCGCGAATACAATTATGAACTGGCCCTTTTAAGCACTGGAAATTTTGCACCTAATATATAAAAATGGCCTGATAAACATTAACGAGTATGCTCATCTGCTAGGGCATCAATCCAGTTCCTATTACAGACGCCTTCTCAGGCATATTTGTGTTCGTTTAACGCCCTCAGAGCCCAGCTTTGCTTTATACTGCAAATATTAATCACAGTTTCTGGGAGAAAGTGCATAAGCTGGCCTAATCAACACAATGAACGAGGCTAATATACCAAAAACCTGTCACGACGACTGGTAATTTTGTGCTAGGACAACCATCGACGGCATTCTAAAAGTTATATCTAATCAATTTCTTTTACAAGGCTTGAACCAAACTGTTATATAGACTTCTAGCGCTTTCCAACGGTACCATTCCCTGTGATCGCCTCCTAGACCGGTAACATGAATGTCTCATTCCTGGCTTTGGTGAGATTCGAACCCGCCTCTCATGTTCCGAAAGCAAGCGTTCTAACCCCTCGACAGCGATCCTTGTGTATACATACACGCACACGCGTTTTCAACTCGGCACTATCTGCTAGTGTTGGTCTCCTAGTTGCTGTGGTTGACAGCTCGTGCTTCGAGTACGGCGTACCCTTTCCTTGCGCTAGGAAAATGTTTTAAAGATTTTATAAATTAATAAGTACAGTAGTAAAAGCTGATCGGTTAAAGAATTTCAACTGTTTCCTTATAAAGAAACATCTTATATTAGCATATATGAATCAAATATTAGCATATATGAATCAAATATGCATCAAATATGAATCAAATATGCATTAGAATCCAACAGAGGAAAAGAAAGAAAAAGAAACTTATATAAATGTAAGATATTTCGCTTTTATTTAAACTTAATCACAATTAAATATGGAAATATATATATATATATATATATATATATATATATATATATATATATATATATATATATATATATATATATATATATATAATCAACTCTTTGTCGAGATTCGACGTATGAGGGTCAACCAAATCAGTTTCAGGAAACTGACAGCCCGACACCGGCACATGAGATTTGATTATAGTGGTGAAGGCCTTTTGCAGGACCATCCACATTTTTTTGAAGGGACGAATACAGAGACCTTGTGCATCGAGTGCCACAAGCTTCCCAAACGACGCCCGCAGGTTTTAAATTCAGAGTTGTTCTGCTCCTTGACCAGTTGCCATCCAAGGCTATAGAACCCAGTCTGTCCTGCTATTTTACCCATAGCTGGAGGGAGAGGAAGAGGATTCAACATTTTCCCAAGGGTATTAGCACGTAAGTGAATGTAATGGATCTGACTGAGTAATGGACAAATTATGCTTGGATTGAGGAATCGCAGAGCCGATATATATATATATATATATATATATATATATATATATATATATATATATATATATATATTAGAGATATAGATATATAGAGAGTCTTAAAGAGAGATTTGTAGAGGCAGAGAGGCTCGGTGGAGTAATGGATTGCGGCTTGGATTGAGGAATCGGAGTTCGAATTCTTGTCAAATTCATTGCATTCACTTACGTGCTAATACCCTCGGGAAAGGAATGCATCAATTTTATTATCAAAAGAGAAAGTAATTTGCTCAGAAGGAAAATTTCGTGAGGGCTATTATCGGATCTTATTAAAATATAAACCTACGCCCTGATTTCTTTCCGATCTTACCTTTCCTGCTTTCCCATGCTAACATACACGACCACAAAAATGTTAAAAATCAAAAGAAAACGGCTCAGTTCATTACAAAGTAAATTTAGCCTACGAGCTTGGATACCCCACATTAAATTCGGCCTTGTTCCACATCTGACCGCGTGGGGCGGTTTCATGTTATCATCCAGTTAGAGATTCGTCTCCAGCTGTGCTGCTCAAACTCTCTGCCTCCGGACAGAGACGATCACCGGACGAGGCTATGTCGAAAGACAGAGTCTCATCTCGAGAAACAGCTACCCGACCCCGTTTTATACGAGGTCTGCGGGGAATTTTTGGCCGTGCCTACGGTCTCGGATACCTCACAATAATTTCGGCCTTTTGCCACATCTCACTGCGTGGGGCGTTGGTACATATCCTGCAGTTGGAGGTTTGTGTCCAGCTGTGCTGATCAAACTCTATGCCTCCTGAGAGAGAGGATCCCCGGACGAGGCTATGTCGAAGGCAGTCTCGTCTCGGGAAACAGCTACCGGAACCCATTTTATACGAGGTCTACGAGGATTTTCTGGCCGAGCCTACAGGCTCGGGTACTCCATAATAAACTCGGCCTTGTGGCACATCCGACCACGTGGGTCGGTTAGTGAATAACTCACACTACAGATTACTATACTATACAGTGCTTACTTTCCAAGCGAGCATTATCGAGCAAGTACTATTAGTGCGAGTGATATTCGAAGGCGTCTGACACCAGTATTGTTCAACGGCGTTACTATATTTGTATCTGCGATTACAAAGTCTCTACTACAAAGATCATTACGAAAGTGTCAACGAGTATTCGTTGACATTACAAAAGTGTCAACGAGTTGTCGTTAACATCCCCCCAAAAGAGAAAGTAATTTATTCAGAAGGAAAATTCTCGGGAATGGCGCTATCGAATCTTATCAAAATATAAATCTACGTCCCCGTTTCTTTCCAATCTCACCTTTTCTGAAAGAATAACTCCTTTCCCAAGCCAACATACCCGACCACATATATGTTGAAAAATCAAAAGAAAACATTGAAATCCATTATTTCATGTTTTTGAAGATGTACAGCACATCGGTCCGTACCAAACCATAAGAATCTGATCACAACTTAAACATCAGTCATTTATTTTAAAAAAAAATTCTTGAATATTACTCGCTTACCTTTCTCTTACTAGACTTTGTATTAGAGCACTCTTTGTCCGCCACCTGATTTAACTGACCTTTCAACCATCTCATGAATATTAGTGAACGTTTTCAAATTTAAAAAAAAAAAAATCTTGATAAACCAATGACATTCTTGGACTTATATATAAACACATGCGGCAGAATAAATCCTATATTTGCTTTGATAAGTTCCGTCAGAGGACAAAACGCATCGGTTATACCATATTAAAAGCGATTTATTTCTCTCATCTAGAAACATTTGTAGGTAGAGTTACCAATTTTGTCTACCTTTAAGAGGCCAACACCACAACCTATTTTGCTTGGAGGAGGCACGGTGGAGTAATGGATAGCGGCTTGGATTGTGGAATCGGAGAGCCGAGTTCGAATTTCAGTCGAATCCATTACATTCACACACACATGCTAACACATTTGGGAAATATGTGAATCCTTTTCTTCTCCCTCCAGCTATGGGTAAATAGCAGGACAGACTGGGTTCTATAGCCTTGGATGGCAACTGGTCTAGGAGAAGGAAAACTCTGAATTCAAAACCTGTGGAGGGTGAATGGAGTCTCTCTGAGCCTTGGTTGGCAATCCATTTAGTGATGGTGTCACGATAAAAACACTCTTGATAGCCCAAGCTATTTGATAAGATTACGAACTACACAAATCAAAGTATTAGCTATGACAGATAAGGAATACTAGAAAGGTGTAGTGAGTTCAATCTCGGCTGAGGCCGCAAGATGATGATTTTGCTTGGCTTTTGCTTTCCTTCTCCTTTCTTTTTTTCTTCTCACGTTGTATCCTTTCTTTCTTTCTTTCACACTCTTCCTTCTAGGCTCTTTCTTTTCAGGCACTCTTTCTTTCTTGCGTCTGACCTCCAAACAAGGTGATAATGCCACTAAGACACAAGGGGTTTAAAAAGAGTGAAATTGAATAGGAATAAGACGACTGAGAAGGGGAAAGGATTGAGGAAGCGACAAAAAAAAAAAAAAGAAACGGTGTTCAAGGAGAAAGAAGATGGCAGTTGACGTAGCATTTAAATTTATGAAGATTGTAATTATCAGGGAAGGAAGATAATCGAGAAGTTCCACAGGTGGAAAATAAGAAAGAAGAAACTTAGAATAGAAGTGGCGTATGAGTCTAGCAATGAAACGGTGAGACCTAGGTGCCAATCTAGTCGTACAAAAATAAAAGGGTGGGACCTAGATAAAAACTTTTAGCAATTTTTTAAACTCACGTAGTCCGGGCACCAGCGAAAGAAAGCTCATCAGAGCAGTTGCCATGAAAATATTTGTAGAAAAGATATATATTTATATTCAAACTCAATTGTTTTTTTTTTTTGTATATATTCCTGTTGGCTTTAATTTCTCACGTGTTTGTGATTGTCGAAACGTTCACAAATGGAATGCCAAAATGTATAATTCCCTAGAAGCTTTATTTTTCCATCAATTTAGAAGTAATGGAAATTGCCTTACCGTATTCTTTGATGATGTCTTTAAATAAACAGGTTTGATTTATGTCTCAGTCGAAAACGTTCATGGACTTCAACGAACAATTTATTTCGCGTTTATGGCGGAGAAAGAAAAGAGAAAATCATATTAGATCTTCGTTCTTGTAAGTGAACTTAGAGAGAAATTCATGAGGGAGCTCTCTATATACCCGGCTTTAATTTTTTTTTTTCTTTTCTGAGCTGATGAAGAGTTTTAATGCTAAAATGTTTTTTTTTTTTTTTTTTTAAAGTACTGAATGCGGTCGTCTCCTCAGGAAAACAGTGTCGGCAGCTTTTATTTGATAAGTGAGTTTTAGAACGTTACTTTGTTTTTTCTTTTAAACAAATTCCACCATATTTTTTTTTTTTACGTCTTCTATTTGGAATAATTCTTGAAATGTTGGAAAACAATATTTGTGTTTCTTTTAGGCACGAGCAAGCACCTATGTTGTTTTTTTTTTTTTTTTTTCATCCTAATTGAATTCTTGCTAGTTCTGTTCGGGCAAGTTAAACTATAGATAAAGAAGAAGGACATGAAAAAAACAAAAGATTTAAATTTTTCTAATAAAATAAAATAGAATACATTTTTTACAGAAATTATCAACACGATTTAATTTGAAATGAAAACTTTGAATTTATCGCCAAAAGACATTTTTTTTGTGACGAACAATATTTTCCGTGCGTATATTTTTACCATCTTTAAAATAATAATGGAATTTCGTTCTTTCTGGCATTTGTCTAATTCTCAGACCACATTCAAAGAATGAGATCTTTCCTGTTAATTCACCCTAAAATATTAATTCACTCTAAAATAAAAATAATTTATATTTACTAAAATTCACATCAAATTCTCCCAGAGCGATGCCTTTCCATTGCACTCCGGTTGGACTGATCATTACGATCGCCACAAATGTTGGCGACTCGGGTTGCACTATTTCTATGTGTGGGGTCTACGTTCGCGCTCACCCCTATAAACAAGTCAAAAACAGATTTATTTTTTAAAAATTGTAAACAATTCTTTGTAAATATCTCGAATATCACCCGCACTTAGGAAACGTGAATAACTCCTTGATTTGGGGTAATTTTTCATTCTGAGGGTTGGAGGCAAGCAAAACAAATTTTGATTTAAAATTTATTATTTCAAAAGCATGACAAAAATTGAATAAAAAACAAACTTTGATTTAAAATTCATAATATTTTGGGAGTGAATTAATAGTTACCATAAGTAAATAGTTGCATTTCAATCTATAGGGAACTTTATCAATGCAAATGTTGGATTGCAAAAATAAAATAAATAAATAAACTCAAATCTTACATATATTCATACCTTTTCAGGGGTGTTTGAATGTTAACGAATAAAACGAATACAACCCAAAACGCTATATATTACTCCACTATGACCAGCTCGGTGCTATTAGCAGAACAGACAAGGTCCTATAGCCTTGTGTGGCGACCTGTCTAGGAGAAGCACAATCTCCTAAATAAACCTAAAATTCCTTAAAAAATACTTTTAGAAAAATTACATTGATCATAAAAATGTGCACCAATTGTCTGTATTCAGCTCTTCCCAAAAACTCTCTTCGGTTCTGATTCGCTATACCTTCCTAAGTCTGAAACAACGGAAGAGAACAATATATATATATAAACATTTTTATGTTTATACATTCTTTTTATAGATACAAATATTTAAGTAAATGCTCTGTTTATAATAAACAGTACTAAACATCATTTACCGGCCTGAATGTCCGAGAAATTTTCACAGAAAATATTCGTCCTCCGACAGGATTCGAGCCTATATCCTATACGGAACCGTCATTTAGCTTGACGTGCCTTTACCGATTTGGCCACGAAGGAGCGTTCTGTTAGCAAGGTCGAATTTACTGTATTTAAACTTCAATCTTCCATGAATCTCTCACGTACATTCATATCTGCTAATGGCGTATCAAATGTAAACAAATGACGTCACACATTATGAAATGGACGAAGTCCGACAATTATTTTAAGACATATATATATATATATACGTATATGTATATGTATATATATATAATATATATATATGTATATATATATATATAAATATATATATATATATATATATATATATATATATATATATATATATTTCAATAAAGGTGCAATTAATTTACAAATTCATGAATTATTCATACAAAAACAAATACAAAGGTTAATGATTTAATTGGCGAGAAATCCATCGTCGCGAACAATTCAAATAATATACAAAAACCCCGAACCTGTTATGAATGAAAATATCCTTGTTTTTATAAATTTCTGTTGCATTAGTTCTTATTTTTACTACAAGCTTTCGTCTGTTCCTACAGACATCTTCAGGTATGGAATAGATGTTGTTCTGTTTTTTCTCTCAGTAATAAGAGGACAACGAAAATATATGTATTTTTGTATCCGAAAATGCTATTAGAAATGAGTTATTGTTTTTGAGCGTGCAGTAGCAACGCTGAGTTTGATTTTAAATTTTACAATTGTGCGTGCTTGTACAAATATGGTGATAAGCGAATTTTTTTTACTGGTAAATTTTCTGTCAAAGTGGCATGGACGATAACCTTTGTATTTTTTTTTGTATGAATAATTCATGAATATATATATATATATATATATATATATATATATATATATATATATTTAATTTAGAAGAAAAGTCGAGGTGTTTCCTATAGTTTTAAAATAAATAAGTTATTATATTTATTTAATTTAAAACAAGGGTAAACGAAAAGCTATCAATGTGGTCAGTACGAAAACATTTTATTCAATATTAATTATGAACCACATGACGGAAAATGAAGCACGGAAATTAAAGTTTGAAGTTCGGAATTTTCGGGCACGTCTGTGTCCTTCATCAGCTGCGCGAGAAATAAACAGAGAAATGGGAATTACTCACCGACAGTTGGTCTTTATTAGCAAAAACCAGATCTCTGGCTGATTCTACGCTGGCCGTTTTATTCTCATCAGTGTTGGTAGTAAGGGAGTGAGATTGTGGACAGAGAAGAAGAGGTTTATATGACACCGATACAAAACTGTTTAATAAACATAGCATGCTGAAGGTAAAAAGCCAAAGTTGTAAAAGCCCTCCGCATGAGCTAGCCTGTATGACAGTTTCGAGTCTAGTTAATAATAATAATAATAATAATATATGCTAGTCGTATTCGTGAACTATTTGAACTTAACGAACTCAACAAAATATTGCAATGACAATCATAAGTATGAATTCAGGTCCTTATTTTAAGAATTAAGAGGCTACAAATGAAAAGATCTAAAATTAACATGTTTTTTTTAGAAGCAGACGCTATATTGGGGATTTTTTTCAGCGTAGCTTAGATTTACATTATTTTTTTATTAAAGTTTTCCTGTCAAGGTTGTCAATCATTGCACCACGTCGAAATGCCCTTACTGTTTTTTCTCAACGTAACTTATATGTGGCGCTAGGCCGAAGATATAAGGGCAAATATTTAAGGTAAAAATTTTCTTTTATTTTCAGTCGTAATTGATATATTGAGTCTTTTTTTACACCGCGTCGGATGTATTGAAAAGAGATTCAAAATTTTGAGAACGTTATTGCCTCCTTATGTCATTTCAAAAGAAATTGTTCTTTTTTCTTTTTTTTTCGTTCTTTTTCACGGAAATCAAACAGCGTTGCTGGTATGTCTTTTCCGTATTTCTATGTAATATTATACTTTTGGCATGGCGTAACTAAAAAAGTAAGGAAAAAAGTAATTAATTAACTAATGAACGAACAAATTCATCATAATTATGATTAAATCAGCCGTCATTTAATTAATTGATTCATTACAATTTAATTTAATACTTTCTCATGATTTAAATAATTATTTTATTAAATAAGAAATAATAAATTCAGTAGATTTCTATGTCAAATCGTTTTTTTTTTTTTAAAACCTCATCTTCTTTTTGAAATTTATAACACTGATTGTATCGTTTGCAGAATGTTTCTTTTATTGATTTTCAAAAAAGACAACTTCCAAAAGCTAAGTAAAGTATTAAGCAAAGTAATAGAAACGAAAAAGGGAGTACTGAACTGCTACGTAATATCGCCCCCCCTTATACGACAATAAATGATGGACAATCTGTTCGCAGATGAAGAAAAGACTTCAAATAACAGAAATATTCAGTTTTTGTTTTTAATGTTATTCACTTTCAATATTATTTTTCAAGTTGCTTTTCAACGCAAATTTATCCGGACGCCAGTGTACGACAGTGAGAATACAGCGTACGATCGAAAATAAAGCACTAATCTCTCCGCTAGATTCGAGCCCATTTTATTTTATCCTCAATGAAATCCGGTAGAAAGCATCAACATTTTTAATCGCAAAGCTACAATAATATGACGTCTTTGCAGAAGACACAGTTTCATCTATAAACCACCATTCCTTTCCACGATCGTTACCAGCGTTATGCATCTTTTGTTTTTACTCAGGACGGAAAGTGAGACAAAGAAATCCAAAGGAGCATTAGGGTAACCCAAGATGCCTTCCAAAAGCTAAGCAAAGTATTAAGAAACAGAAAAAAAATTCGTTAGGAACAAAGAAAAGAGTACTGTAATGTTACGTAATATTAGTCTTCCGATATGGCAGTGAATGCTGGACAATCTCCTCACAGATGAAGAAGAGACTTGTTCAAGAGAAAAAAGAAAAAGAGTACTGAACTGAAACGTAATCATTCAGTCCTCCTATATGGCAGTGAATGCTGGACAATCTTCTCACAGATGAAGAAGAGACTTTTTTCAAGATAAAAAAAAGTAAAGAGTACTGAACTGTTACGTAATATCAGTCCTCCTATATGGCAGTGAATTAATGGACAATCTTTTTCAGATGAAGAACTTGAAGCAAGAGATCTAACTTAAAGAGTAATTGAACTGTTTAATATCAGTCCTCCTATATCTATAAAAAAGTCACAGATGAAGAAGGATTTGAAGATAAAGTTTTGTTACTTTGTTAATTAATATCAGTCCTCCTATATGGCAGTGAATGTTGGACAATCTTCTCACAGATGAAGAAGAGACTTGAAGCAAGAGAAACAAAGAAAAGAGTAAATCAGTCCTCCTACAGTGAATTGACAATCTTTCAAGATGAAGAAGAGACTTGAAGAGAACTTATAAATATACTGAACTCCTCATCATATCCTATATGACAGAAATTCTGGACAATCTTCTCACAGATGAAGAAGAGACTTGAAGCAAGAGAAACAAAGTAAAGAGTACTGAACTTTTACGTAATATCAGTCCTCCTATATGGCAGTGAATACTTTCTGGACAATTTCTCACAGATGAAGAAGAGACTTGAAGCAAGAGAAACAAAGAAAAGAGTACTGAAACTGTTATCAGTAATATCATTTGATTATATTGGCTTCTTGAATTATGAAATTTTGACAAGAGAAACAAAGAAAATAGTACTTGAACTGTTATGTAATATCATAAAATGCCAAAAATTTATGAAGAAGAGACTTGAAAACTTGAAGCAAGAGAAAGAATTTTTTATGGTTGTACAGAATATCAGTCCTTATCATGGCAGTGAATACCATTGACTTGAAAAACATATGAAATGTGTTCTAGAAGGAATATAAAAAATCATGGAATTTTCAGCAACAAAAATTTTTAGAGAAAAAAAAGGACAATTATAGTTGTTGACAGATATTTGAAAGTTCTAGGACATATAATGAGTGATTGATTTGTTTGTTTATTGGCATATGGGTCATTTAATGCCAAAATTTACTGTTTTAGGGTGCTTTGAAGTAATAAAGATATGACATATGTTATTCTGCTTTCACAGTTGAATACATGGTAAATGATACTCAGCATTTATGTGAGTGTGTGTCAGATTATTATAGGTGGTGATGTGTGTGTGTTTTATGTTGTAGTTTTGTTAAAGTTAAATTTTGGAATACAATTTGATTTCTTTAAGAAATTGTAGGACATGATATGGATTAATATCATGAAAGAGTTCTTTCATGTTGATTAATACATCAACGTTTATGGATTATTTAATATCATATCAACGTTTATGGATTATTTAATGCCGAAATCTAAATATTTGGAACTTAATTTTATGGCTTCAACTATATATATTTTGAACGCAATTCTATACCTGCAACTACAGATAAAATTTATTGTTTGTTATTTTGCTATAAAATGTATTGTCGGTCATTTTACAATATAAAGTTTATTGCTGTTAATTTTACTATAAAAATGTATTTTTATGCTTTCATAGTGTTTTGTTTTTGGGGGGTCTTGACTGTTTGTCCATAGCAGGGACCCTAACAGGTGCTAGCATCCTAGTAGTGTGCACATGGAAACAATAGTAATTAATTGTTGGCTCCACGCTCCTCAAAAACTCTAATCTCCCGATCTGAGGCCTTGCTACCGGATGTGGTTCATCCTCATATCCAGGACTGGACAAATAATGAGGAAAGAGGGCTTGGAAAATTTGACCCTCACGGGACAGATTGGAGAAAAGGGGGACAGACGAAAGAAGCGGGCAACTTGCCGGACTGGCTTGTTTAAATGGTTGGCTGGACAGGGATCAGAGTATACAGGGTGCGATGGATAAATTGTCGCCCATGTTACGCAAAAATTGAAAATAACACGGACAACACGTTTTAGCCAAAATATTGACCAAAAATTACACAAAAATATCTTGAAATACTAAAATATCTTGAAATACTAATTTTATTTATTCAATAAAACCGCCATTGGCTTCAACCCTGACCTCCGGCCGACTTCGGAATCTCTTGCAACTCTTCTGGACGGCCACCTTGTTTAAGTTCGTGAATACTGCCATATTCCTTGCCTTCAGTTCATCTTTGGTGTTATAAGGAGTTTTGTTGGTCTCTCGCTTAACTGCGCCCTGCACATAATAATCAAGAGGGTTGCAGTTTAGAGAGTTAGGTGGCCAGATGTAAGGGATCACAGAAATTGTCTGACAGCCTTGACTGGGTTCTCCTCCTCTGTGGGGCATGGTGCAGAGTCCTGTTGCCAGACATAGGGACTTCCAGCAACCACCATCTTGATCCAGGATAGCACTAACTTTTCAAGGTACTTGATATAGGCCTCCGTGTTGAGTTTGAGACCATCACCAACAATTTCGGGAGTTTTTTTTTCTTATCAGAACGATCAGAGTGTGTTTTCCGAGCTGCCGTACCTTCGCAATCACCATTAGACTCACCCAACTCTTTCCGAATGCTCTGCACGGTACTCGGATTAATACCCAACTACTCTGAAATGTTCGTATTGGAGCTTCCGGCGTGAATGCCAAGCGATACAGCATGCCGTTTCCAAATCTCTGGCGGAGTGAATTGCGTCATGGGACTCCTACTGACCCTACTATACTCTGCAGTCGACAAAATAAAAAAAATAGATAAAAATTAAAAAAAAACAACGCGCATGCGCGAAATTAAAAATAGTAAAATATAAAATGGCGACAATTTACTCTGTAGCGTGACGGCGTGATGTGATGACTTGTTGCCGCGTGATCTTCCGCTATATCCGCCAGATGCTGCAGCTGGGGATGAGGAAGCGTGCGATGATAACTATAGATTGCCTGATGCATTATAGATCACCGAAGCGTGTTCCCAGTATCCAATAATAAATATCGCATCATACGCTGTCAATTTCCGGTGATGGATGTATCATGTCTAATGTCTATATCACGTGAGAAAAGGTAGTTTTCAGAGGTAGGATAAACAACAAAGGAATACGTATTTAAAAAATAGAAGAAAAAAAAAGATCTTAAAGAATACGGCTTCATAAATATTATTTTGCGTTGGAAATTTCGAATAAACATTGGTTGGAGGAGGTGACAAATCATCGAATGGTATGCACAGGCCTCGAACGAATCGATTCGCAAATGAGGACTGACATATCATTTCAATGCAATGTCTACCTTTTCCCTATTGTCTACGAATAAACAATTTGTTTATTTTTTATCTATTTATTTTTTTTACTCCTCTCCTCTCTTCTACTCCAGTCTCTCTCTCTCTCTCTCTGTCTCTCTCTCTCTCTCTCTCTCTTTCTTTCTCAATCTCTGTACGAGCCGGCTTTTTTCCCTCTCTCTTTTCTCTACAAGTCGATTTTCTCTCTCTCCCCCCTTCTCTCTCTCTCTTTCTCGATACGAGCAGACTATTTTTTCTCTCTCTCTCTCCTCTTCTCTACGTGTCACTTCTTTCTCTCTTTCTCTCTCTTTCTCTCTCTTTCTCTCTCTTTCTCTACCTCTCTCTCTACGAGCCGGTTTTTCTCTCTCCCTCGCTACGTGCCGCTTTGCTAGTTTCTATCTCTCTACCATCCAACTTTTTTCTTTCTCGCTACGATCCGCTTCTCTGTCTCTGTCTCTCTTTCTCTGTCTCTCTCTCTCTGTCTCTCTCTCTCTGTCTCTCTCTCTCGTACACACACACACAAACTACAGAAGCAATTTCTCTCTCTCCTCTCTCCCTCTCTGTAGATTTTTCTAACATGCAATTTCTTCTCCTCTTATCTCTGCCTCTCTAAGAGAATTTTCTTTCTTTCTCTGTCTATGAAATCAGAAAGAAAATATTCTCTGATTTTCTTTAAAGTCTTAAATCCCTCTACGTGTTTACTTTATTCTTTATCTCTCTCCCTCTACCAGCCGTTTCTCTCTATCTAATTCTACGATAATTTATCTCTATCTATCTTTCTTTCTCAATCTTGTTTAGCCGGCTTTTCAAACAACAATTTCTGAATACAAAATTTATTTTCTCTTTCTCTTTTTATGAGCAGATATTTTCTCTCTCTCTTTTTTTCTACGTGTCTCTTCTTTTCTCTCTCTGACGTTCCTTTTTTTTTTCTCTCTCCAGTGCTACGTGCCGCTTATTGTATTTCTTCCTCTCTCTCTCTCTCTCTCTCTCTCTCGAGCCTGATCTTTGATATATTTATTTTTTATCGAGTCCTTTTTTTCTGAATACCCCTCTTATCTATACGAGCCTTTTTCTCTCTCCTTTTTTTTGGATCTGTTTCTTTATTTTTTTCTTTTTATTATTTTCTCCTATTCTCTACGTGCTGCTTCTCTCTTTCTCTCTGCCTCTCTACGAGACGCTTTTCTTTCTTTTCTCTCTATCTATTGATCTCTAACTCTCTCTCTATATGAGCCTATTTTTCTTTTCCCCTCTCTACAAGCCTTTTCATAGTCAGATATATCTCTCTACGAGTCTTCTTTTTTCTCTCCGTTTCTTATTACCAGCCGTTTTTCTTATCTCATTCTACGTTATTTTTTCTCTCTATGAGCCTTTTCGTGGACTGATCATCTCTCTCTACGAGCCGTTTCTCTCTCTTCTCATCTTACGGTTTTTTTTCTCTCTACAAAAATTTTTTCTTTTACTTTACGAGTGGCTTCTCTCTGTCACTCTATGGGTCGCTTTTATTTCTCTTCGAGGGATTCGCTTTTTTTCTATTTTTCTCTCTTCGAACGGGCTTTCAAACAACTCTTCTCTCTACGAGACGAGTTTTTTTTCTTCTTCTCTCTCTCTCTCTACGAGCTGCTTTTTCTCCCCCTCTCTTCTTCTCTACGAGTCGATTTTCTCTCTACAAGCCGCTTTTCTCTCTCTCCGTCTCTCTCTCTCTCTCTCTACAAGCAGGCATTTCTCCCTTTCTCTCTCCTTCACTACAAGCCGCTTCTCTCTCTTTCACTCTCTCTTGTTCAGTTCGAACTTAAACGTCTTCCCCCTTTTCGTTCCTACCATTTTGTTTTGTCTTTTCTTTTCCACTTGTTTGCATTTCCTGCGAGATAATCGCTATTATCGTTAGTGTTATTATTATCGTCTTTAAAGCAAATAATATATTTTTTTTATTTTTTGGCAACAGTCGTATCCATCTTGAATCTTATTTCCATACCCGTGTTCCCAAAGTTTGTTGCACGACTCACAGAGAGAGCAATTTGATTTTTAAGGGGCCAATTCGATAATGAGTTATTAACAATGAATTTTTCTAGTGAATCTTTGTGCGCATAAGTGTGTGGGAATAAATAGATTCTTTAATGCCTATTCTAGTATGCATACATAAAATTATTGTATTGTATCCATAAATCCTTTACTTATTTTATATATATATATATATATATATATATATATATATATATATATATATATATATATATATATATATATGTGAAAATATATAGAAAATAGGAAGGAACTGGTTAGGTAAATAATCCAAAGTCCCTTAGTATTTTTAGTTATTATTTTAAAAAATAGTGCTCGATACAAAAAGTATAAGCATAAATATAATTATTTATTAAAAATATGATTCCAAAACGCTTATATTGTTGTTTTTTCAGGCTCTTGTTTTTGCAAGACTTCTTATGTCGTTTTTTTTTGGAATCATATTTTAAATAAATAAATATATATATATATATATATATATATATATATATATATATATATAATTTATGCAAACGATTTTTTATAGAATGGATATGTTTTACTGTATATATCATAATTTATGATTTCATATTTTTTAGAATTTCATTGTTTCAGGACGTTGGCAAAAAAGTGAATTTCTGCCTAATGTAAATTCTTATTTTTTTTTGATTTGAGAGCTGGTAAATGATAGAAATCATTTGATGAGAGATGTTTTCTTTATCCCTGTTAGCCTGCATATGTAAAATTTCATATATATATATACTGTCTTATATAAAATTGAATTTTTCATCGAAACATATATGCATTATATACACACACACACATATATAACACACACACACACACACACACACACACACACACACACACACACATATATATATATATATATATATATACATTTAAATAAACACACATATTCTTCCTGTTTTTGTTTGTGTGCCTGTGAGTAGTCTGTTTTTGACGGTATACGTATATATATATATATTTGTTTCCATGGATACCTATTTTCGCGTGCGTTTGATATTATATATGTGTGCGGTTCGACCAGTTTATCTGGCCATATGTTTGCATGCGATGTGTGTGTGTGTGCGTATATATATATATATATATATATATATATATATATATATATATGTTAGTAACAGTACTTTTCATAAACATTGTAAGATTCTGAAATTAAATGATGATATTATCGCATATATCCAATCTCAAGTTCTTAAGGAAAGTTCATGGCCTTTTAGCTGACCTCCACGTGAATAGGAGTTCACTTTTCGAATAATTTCATTATTTGTCATGGGGCGGGGGCTTCAGAATTATAGGGGTGGGGCATGGCCAGAAAAATTTTGGAACTACTGTTCTATGCTTTAGTGATCAACTTTCATCATATATATATATATATATATATATATATCTATCTATCTATCTTGATCAAATATTTAAAAAAAACACACCTTCCCCATCTTTTGAACAGAAGTAGAGGTTTATCCCTTGTTTCTTTTCAGGGATGAGTTTCCGGTTCCTTCATAAAAAAATCTTATTCACCCTCGTTCACTGAATTAACCCCTTATGTCTTAGTCGCATTATTAAAAAGTCTATCTTTTCTTAGTCTGGTCATATCTATGACTATCTATAAATCTATCTATCTATTTCTAGTTATCTATTAACCATTTCAGTAAATATTAACCATATATCTATTTATAAATATCTATCTATTATCTATCTATCTATCTATCTCAATTTGTTCATATCTATCTATCTACCTATCTTTATCTATCAAAATAACTTGTTCAATTTATTTTCATATCATCTATCTATCTATCTATATCTATCTATCTCTTCTGAAAAAATCGCACGTCTTTCATTTTTTCGAATTCTTTTTTTATTTCATTCATCCATATTCGATTATAGTGAAATACAGAACTTCTATCACGCATCGTCGCCGCCAATAAAAATAGCATTTTTTTCTCAATTGAAACATTGTAGAATATATTTATTTGAAAATGTTTCCATTTTATGGACCTTTAATATTAAGTAAAATAAAAAGTTAATATTAGTAAAAATAAAATAGTAATATTAATATACATTCACGTATATTTTTGAGGTTTTGATATTCTACCTTATTTTAATGTCGTTTTCAGAGGCCGCAGACCAACTCAAGGTTTGAGTGAGTGCCGTCGACTGAACACCACTGACTGAGCGTCGTCGAATAAACACCGCCGACTGAGCGTCGTCGACTGAACACCGCTTTAACTGATCATTTTATTCGACAGAACGCCGCCGACTGAACACCGTCGACTGAGCGCCGTCGACTGAACGCCGCCGACTGAACACCGTCGACTGATAAAAAATGAACACCGCCGACTGAACACCGTCGAATATCGCCGTGAAATTTGAACGCCGCCGACTGAACACCGTCGACAGCGCCGTCGACTGAACACCGCCGACTGAACACCGTCGACTGAGCGCCGTCGACTGAACGCCGCCGACTGAGCGCCGTCGACTGAACACCGCCGATTGAACACCGCCGACTGAGCGCCGTCGACAGAACGCCGCCGACTGAACACCGTCGACTGAGCGCCGTCGACTGAACACCGTCGTCTGAGCGCCATCGACTGAACACCGCCGATTGAACACCGCCGGCTGAAAACTGAGCGCCGGAACAATCAATGAAATGAGACAACTCAGTATCAGAAAAAATAACTTTTTTCTTGTAATCAAATAAAATTAATTTATTAAGGATTCAAACCGTAATTTGTCCTTATTTTCTTTTTATAAGGATTTTGAAAAGGAATTATGTAAAATATGAACCAGTTTTTTTTGTTTTTAATTATTTTTAATAAAATAAACCGTAAAGAAATTTATTTTTTAATAAAGTAAATTGACATATAAAAAAATAATTCAATAAAACACTTGTTTTTAATTGTTTTTTATAAATCAAAAAATAATTACAAATAAAAATTTGATAAAAATAAAAGATAGATTGAAATATATTAAAATAATTAAAATATTTTAATATGGCAAATCGTAATGTAATTTATTTTCAATGAAGTAAATCGTCATTCTAAAATATGTTTATAAAATAATTTAATAAGTTAAGATTCACTTTATTAAAATAATTAAAAACAAAAAATTGGTTCATATTTTAAAAAAATTCCTTTTCAAATGCTTAATTTTAAGTAAAGTTTTAATCTTTAGTAAATTACTTTTATTCAGTTATAAAAACAGTTATGTATTTTTTTTTGGTGATAAGATGTGTCGGTCACGAAATGACTCAGTCCTGAGTTGTCCCGGCGCTCGGCAGTGTTGTGTTGCGTTGGTGGTGTTTAGTTATCCCATGCGGATTTTGCCTAAGAAGTAACAGATTAAAATGAAATTACAAAACATTGCAAAAATCTAAAAAAAATTTTGCAAAATTTTAAATCTTTTTGGTAAGTTTGTAACAAGAATTTTTTAACTGATAAAAGTATGGTTTTTACGTTTTCCTAGGCTCAGATCCCATCGAAAATTGTCATTATAAAATAGAGACAAAAATTGGTTTACCATCAAAACAGTGCAGAAGAATGAGTTTTAGCGCACTTTGTCAAAATTAGCCAAAATTATATTTTTTTTATTCCGATATATATATAGAAAATAAATGCTGCATTAAATCTGTGGTATACCAATGTACTATATCATCCACTGAGAGCCCTAGCACTAATAAGATATACATTGGGTCCACGAAGAATGATTTTAAAGATAGATGGAGGCAGCATAAGTGTTCTTTCAATAATATAAAAAAAAGAAATCAGAATTCCCTATCTAAATATTTTTGGCATCTGAAGAAAAACAAATAGGACATAAAAAGTAAAATGGAAAATTATAAACAGGGCTAGAACATATAAAACTTGGGATGACCCATGCCCTTTATTGCCTCCATGAGAAATTGCACATAATTAAGTTTCTAAATAATAATAATCTATTAAACAATAGACACGAGTTAACGGTTTTTGTAGACATCATCAGATTTTTTGGTTTGAATAATTAGCTAAAAAAAAAGCATACAAATATAATAACTTGTTTAATCCATAGCCCAATCATCAGATTCATGGTTTGAATAATTAACTAAAAACATGCATACAATATAACACCCTTCATAATCCATAGCCCAAATAAATAGTTTAAATAAAAAAAAAGATAACCCTTTATGAAGTCGTCAAAAAAAACAAACGTTACGACAATTTTTTTTTTTATATGCACAAATCCCTTTCATAAAAAAAAAAAAAAAAAAAAATAAATAAATCTCCATAGACATGCAAACTAGACGAGGGTTAATACATCTTCCGTTTCAAATTTAGACACCCCACCTTAATTGACTTGACATCTACGAAAGTAACTCTATACTGATACTTATTATTAACACCCAACACACGCCTACCCAATTTAAACAATTCGCCCTAGCTGTTACCATGGAAATTTTGATTTCAATTTTTAAAACACGTAAATTTCAGAAACACGTTATTCAAAAAAAAAAAATTTTCTTGAAGATGGAACAGAGCTTATTTTATTTCAATTCAATTTTTAATTTAAATAATTATATTGAAGTTTTCGGCTCTTGTTTTGAAAAACATGGGACTTCTTATGTAGCGATTTGGAATCATATTTTAAATAAATAATATATATATATATATATATATATATATATATATATATATAAAAATATATAATAAATATATATTAAAAAAATGTGTATACATGTTTATAATTATATATAAATAAGAAATATATTTAAGGAATGAATTTTGAAAAATATACAATACATATATATATATATATTATATATTATATTTATATATATATATATTCAATACATATATTAATATATAATATACAATTTTTGTTTCAATTTCAAAAAGAAAATAAACATAATAAAAAACTTATAATATTATATTTATATATATATATATATGAATTTTGTTTGTTAATTAAAATAAATATTGGAAATAAAATGTTTTGTATTTGTCGTCATATAGATATACGCTTTCAAAAAAAGTAGAAAATATATAATAGATTTTAATTATAAAATTAAAAAGAAAACTATTTTTTAAAAAAAATCTCAATCTTAATTGTTTTTATGAACAGAACAAAGAAATTTATTCCATCCAAAACGATTGGTGAATACTAAAATTAGATAGAAAATTTTTTTTACATCTGATAAATAAATTACAGACAAGCATACAAATAATTGAAAAATTTTTTTGATTAATAATATAATAATATTTTTTTTATTTTTTTGATTTTTAATTAAAAATAATGCAAAATTTTTGGAAAAGTTTTGAAAATTATATGCCTTTGTAAATTTACGTAAACCAAATTTTTTTATTGAGAATTTTAATTTTGTTTTTTTTTTGGATATTTTTTATTCTTTTATATATATATATATATTGAATAATATATATATATATTATATTTATTTATATTTGAATATATATTATAAAAAGGTTTGAATTAAAAAATCTAAAATCCAGGGTCAAAAAAACATGTTTCATTTTTAAACTTTTAAAACTTTGCCAAATAATTATTTCATCATTTTTCAATGTTTTTTCAATGTTACCATAAATTATTTTTACAATTCTGTCATGGATTTAATATCCATAATGTTTACTAGTTATTTACTTTTATATATATATATATATATATATATATATATATATATATATATATATAAAAATTAAAGTAAAAAAAGAATCAAAAAAAAAGATTTTTGAAAGAAAATTTATTTTATAATTTTTTTTTTTAACAATCAATTTTTTTTATTAAAGTTGAATTTTCCACTTTTGAAAGTTTTAGCAAAAGATTGAAATAAAAACATTTTGAAAGAAAAAACAGAAATAAAATATTTATGATGGGAAAAAATCAATAAAAAATTTGAAATTGAAAATTATATCAAAAAACAATTGTTTCTTTGAATGAATAAAATTTTTAATAAAACATTAAAGAAACCCAAAACGACTGCCTTTTGGAAAATAATTAATAGCACTAATATTTTTATTGGCATAGAAATTTTAAATATTAATTTTATGTGATAAATATACATTGACACGAAAAATTTTTTTGAGATGGACATACACAATATATCCATCTTCAAAAAATAAAAAATAAAAATCAATGGTTTATTTCTAATCCCAATTAATTTATAAAAAAGAAACATAACACCCAAATAAAATTATAAGGGCTTTTAACAAAAAAACAAATGAAAAACAAATGTTTACATGGAGAAAACTGAATTATTTATAAAAATGTTAAAATATTAAATTTCTTTGAAATTAAAAAAATAAATAAGGCATGAAAAGTCAAAAAGTCATTTTTTTTCATTTAAAAATTTAAATTTTTCTAAAAAAGTTTATTGGTACTATAAATACATTCTACAATTTTTTTTTAAAATCATTAAATATCAAAAAATTTTGTATTGTTAAAAACAATTTTCAAAAAACAACAAACATAGTTATGCAATATTTGTTAAATTTTTATATTTTCTTACAATTAACTAAAATTTAATTGATATTATTTTGGACAATTTAAAAACATTTTATATTATATTTTAATGTCTATTATAAAATCTCACCAAATTAACTAAACAAATGAAAACAAACATATATATATATTATATATATAACATATATGTATATATATATATGTATATATATGTTTGTGTGTGTTTAAAAATTTGTTTTTGAAAAAGAAAATGTAGTCAAAAAATAGGCAAAATATTATATGAAAAGATTGCTTAACAAAAATTTCTTTAAAAAATTATTTTTATTTTATGGATAAATCAAAATTTATTAATGAAATGAAGTAAAAATGCATAAATATTAAATTTATTTTTAATTTCCCCTTTCAGATGATTTATCGGAAATCTTTTTCTATTACAAGAAACACACTATAAATATTCATATTTTTAAAAAAAAATATATATATATATATATATATATATATATATAGAAAGAATAATTTTTTTTTATATATGATCTTATGAGCTGATCCCAAATATGGGTACCGGTAGTATTCAAACAAAAGATCAAGTTTGATATCTTTTTGAAAATAAAATTAAAAAAATTCTTTTTCCGATATTTGGAACATAATCCATCAAACATTCAATCAGTTTTAAATTTAATTATTATTGAAACTGGTTGGTGTTTTTCATAAAAAAATATTTCCACGTTTCATCCAATAATAATTTGACAATGATATCAAAGAGAATCATATATTTTTAAAAATAAATTATATAGATTTTAAAATATAGAGATTTCTTTGAATTTTTTAAAAACGTTCGTCTTCTTTTTTTTAAATCATTTTTACTCCGCCTTTGCAAAAAATTCCAACAGAAAGATTAAGTATTTCATATCATTTGAACAATAAATCACCAATGTTTTCTTTGAGATAGATTTTTTGTTTAAAAGACTGGGTTTTGATGCTTGATTTTTGAGGAAAGGATAATTTCTGAAATTCATTTCTTGAAATGAAGATAGATGATGTTTTGATTTTTGTATTTAAATTTTTTTTCAAAAACTTTTTTTTTTTTCATCAATTATAATGTGGATCAGGAGTTCCATTTTCAATTTGGGAATATGATTTTTATAAATAAACATTGAGTGGAATATTAATATTTTTTTTATAAATTTTAATCAAACAGTAAAAAATTTATATTATATATTTCTCTAATGGGTTTAGATCAATCTGACAACACAAAAATTCTAATTACATATATATATATATATATTATTTATGAATTTACATTACACAACAATGAAGAAAGGACAAATAACTATTTTTCAAATATTTTTGTTATACCGGTTTGATCAACAATATTTATGATATATTTGAATATATATATATATATATATATATATATATATTATATATATATATATATATATATATATATATATATATACTGCGTGCCAAATTATTATCGAGATAACTTTTTTTTCTAATATTTCAAAAACCGTCCAATCAATCAATTCACACAAAATTTTCACACAATGTTGGCAACACTGACCTGCGCAATCACTGAAATTTTCGTACTGATCTGCGCAATGTAAACAAACTGGCGCCATATTTGTTATCAGCACGGTGATTTGAGCGTGCCAAATTATTAGAAAGGTTTAGTAAAATTCCCAGAATTGAGCAAACAAAACGTTTATTAATGTTGAACGTGAATGTTTATGATCAAAAGAAGCTAATAAATAAGATAATCAAACAAATAATAACAGATACAAACAAAGGCACAGTTTTAAACAAATTAATAGGGAATGTGCTTTCCCTGTTTTGAAATTACTTGAAAAAGTCGACGATCCATAGAATTTGTTAATTGTAGGATGTCATCTGCTGTAATGCCGCGAGATATGTCAAGAATTGCTTCCCACAACTCAGCGTTGCTCCTGAATTGTCGTCCGTTGGCGTACAGTCTTCGCTTCATGATGCTCCAAAGGTTTTCGATTGGGTTCAAATCCGGAGAATTTGCTGGCCACTTCATTTTTCGAGGTCCATCGAAGCCTGTTTCAAATATTCAGTAGTTTTGTGAGCAGCATGTGAGGGAGCATTATCTTGCATAAAAAACAATGGCCCTTCTGAAGGCAACTCTTTGCCTTTTCATCCACAGTTCAAGGTACTCCTTCATATACGCTATGTATGCATCAGCAGTCATTTTGACGCCATCTGGTACTCTCCATGGGCCCACTAATGTTTTTTCCAATAATACCAACACAGATCATTATGCCTCCACCGCCTTGTTGGCGTCTCAAACGCTGATGGCGATTCTGTCCGTTTATTACCCAGCCTTTGCACCATCTATCTGGCCCATCAAGTGTTGCTTTGTCTGTGAACAAAACTTTAGAGAAGTCAATCTTCATATTGTCCTCGGCCCATTTCACTCGATTTTGAATGTGATTTCTCGTCAACGTAGGCTTCGATACAGGTTTGATTGTTGTTGCTATTTCCCTCAGATACCGACACCGAGTACTTTTAGACACAGTAGGATCCCCAATGCGACTGAAAAGCTCTTGACTGGTAAGTCCAGGGTTCTTCGTGGCCTCTCGTTTAAGTCGTGACATGAGACGACGTGAAATAACCCTCGGCTTGCCTTTATCTGCCCTTTTGCGTACTTGTGTAGGGTCGGCGGTGAACTTTTTCACTGTTTGATGACACCTCCCTATCATTTTAGAAATTTCTAGGGTAGATTTACCTTTTTTGAGAGTTCTGAGGTGATAGTTTTGATTTTTCAGCATCACTTAAACTGCTTTTTACGGCCCATCTTTTCACTAAATTCTTACGAAAAAACTTTTCTAATAATTTGGCACGCTCAAATCACCGTGCTGATAACAAATATGGCGCCAGTTTGTTTACATTGCGCAGATCAGTACGAAAATTTCAGTGATTGCGCAGGTCAGTGTTGCCAACATTGTGTGAAAATTTTGTGTGAATTGATTGGACGGTTTTGAAATATTAGAAAAAAAGTTATCTCGATAATAATTTGGTTAGGTGTCAGTGTGTATATTATTAGGGCGATATAACTTTTCGACATATGACTGACAAGGCAGATATTTTCATGCAGTAGGTTGCCATTTATTTCTATGGTAGTGTTTTGCCATTCCAGGTTAGAATTTCATGGTTTTCTTGATATTTACTCATAAATGGGGGGGAGCAGAAGAGGATTCATACCTTTCCCATTGGAAAAAAGTTTTAAACAGATCCATTAAAGAACGTATGATATTTAATCTGGAAACATTTTCCCATTTCCCAAAGTTTTACAATATATGTATTATATAAATATAAGATTTATATATATATATATATATATAAAATATGTGTGTGTGTGTGTGTGTGTGTGTTTCAATGCATGGCTTTTTTGACGTTTTGAATAATATCTTTACTGAGCACGAAACACCTGACAAAAATCTCCAAATGAAGTCGATGCTTTGAAATTTTTTTAAAGACTGTCCCCAACGTAACCTATGTAGCTGGGCTGGGGAAACAACATTCGGGGTAGATTAGGTCATTTACAACAGCTGCACATAACCTTCCCAGTGCTTTCTGAAATTTTCCATTTGTGGCAAGTCATATCAGCGCCTGAAAAACTTTCCGATGTTTTTTTCTGATTAAGGAATTTCGGATAAAGGATTCTTAAGCTTTACTGAATCAATTCCTAGGACATCAATGTTGGGAAAGTTGGTTCACTGTGTCTTTTCTATACAATTTTTTCTCTCAAAATCTATCAGACATATTTATAAGTCTACCATACGTACATGTATTGAATATTGTTGTCACATCCGGTCTGATGCTTATACTACGTATTTAGAGATTCTTGATAAAATGCAAAGAAGTAACTGCAATGTTATCGGTCCTGACCTGGCATCTCTGCTGCTGTCACGTTTCTACTACCGTAACGTAGCTTCCCTAGGCCTTTTCTATAAATATCTTCATCGTAATTTTTCTGATAAGGTTTCGTCTTTGGAACTTCAACTTTACGAGTTTAAGCGCAGTACTAGATTGGCAGCTAGGGCTCATCATTTTAAAGTTGAAATTACTAGATGTAACCGTCAGTCTTTGTCGGCATTCTTGCTTTCCAGTCAATTTTGATCTTCAAAATTTTAAATGCAATTTCAGTAGTTACCTTGTGTCTCTTTAATTCATGTTCATTTATTGTTCTCCTTAATGATGTTTTTCTTTTTCCATTATGCTTTTGCACTCAGTAACCCATTTGCATCTTAGTGGCTTTATTACCACTAAGTTTATCTAAAAAAAAAAAAAAATATTTTATTTTAATATTTTAAAGTTATTTATTAGACCACTGGTTTCAAATATTTTTATTTTTTTTTCTTCTTTTCTGGTTTTTTCGGAATGAAAATCTGCTCGGGCCTCACCGAATTTTATATGATAAAAAGAGTGAGAGCTAAAGGGAGGTAATCGCGGTTTTGAAGTCAGAACATTATCATTGATAACTCTCGCCTTCAATTTACGGACCATATTTAATATACTCTTAATACTTTATATAATGCAAAATTATCACAATGATACTATCGGTCAATAATTATTTATAACTATTTATACTAGGACTCGTGCATACAATTATAAGTAATCTATAATAATATTTTTGTTGTATAAGAGGAAGTGTGGTTTGAACCTAATCGCCAGTGAACAACACGGGCGATTCCATTATTAAGTGATTATAAAGGAAGTGAATAAATAGGAAGTAGCATGATGACTATACGATCACTGTCCACTCTTCTTGTCTTATCCACCATTGCTATACATTCACTCTCTCTACTCTTACTACTATACGGATTACGATTCTCTTCTGATCATTATACTATTTGACAATTACTACTTGAACAAGTATTACTAGTGCGGATCTTTTTGAAAGGCGTTACTACTAGTTCCAACGTCTACGAAGTCTCGAAGATAACGAGCATTTTTTGAAGTGATAACGTGATTTTGCTTGACATAGAAAAATTGACAAGCGAAGCTGTCCAACATCACAAAAATATTAAATTTAAAAAATCCTATTATTTTTGGCATATGAATTATTTGAAACTTTCTAAATATTTAATTGTCTTTCAATCATAAATGCCTCACCTGGCTATCCACTTCGCCGCAATTTTGAATTGCATTTACCATTTAAAATACTTTGACAAATTTCCTCATATGTTGATACTATTGCATATATATTTTGTGCCTGTAATGTTTTATAGAACTCGTGAACTAAATATCAGCACCTAAAATTCAAGTCATATTTTTAATGAAAAAAAAAAAAATTTTAGCTTACCTTGCGAAAAGAGCAAAGCCAGAGTGAATTGTAACAGTAAGCTACAGGACGATTCCATCTTTGGTAAGTATTATTTATCCTTCGCATAGTAAGATCCAAGACAAATTTGAGGAATTGCTGAGCTGTGATTCACCTGCAAGAATATCCGACGAAGAGAACCATTGGTAGACGTGAAGGTAGATATCGATTAAAAGATACAATTCCACAAATGTCGGCTTGGCTTGAAAACCAAGGAGAGAGAAGACATTTCCGATTCTGGCAGAAATTATTTTTTTCGCAAAGGGGCAGATAACTCAGTGTTGTTGCATCTTTGCCCTCGATTTGTTGATCAACACTACAATCTGCAATGTTTGAAAATGTAAAACATCAGTGAGAGTATAAATGACATTTAAATAACATAAAGGTGGCGTAATGTTATTGGCACAGAAAATAAAAACGGAGAGACTATTTCAACTACTGGACGAGTGTGTTGCATTCACTTTCGCGCTGTTGACCTTGGGAAACGCATGGACGAATCTCTTTTCTCAATAGCTATTGTTTAACCCATTAACGCCCACCCATCCATACTATTTTTAAAACAAATTTAGAAACTTCTTTTTAGAAATTTATAATTAATGCCGTATTTTACGGTGGGCATTGATGGATGTGCGGGTGGTGTAATTGATAACGGCTCGGAATTAAAAATCGTAGTCTCTATTTTGAATTCCCACCACCTTCGTGACGTTCACTCATGCGCAAATACCACTGGAAAAGGTATAAATCTATCTCTTCTCTTCCCCTCCAGCTATGGGTTAAATAGAAGGACAGACTGTTTTATAGCTGTGGTTCGCAACCAGTCTACCGCAGAAAGAAATATCAATGGGTCGAAAGAGACATGATCTTCCAAGCGTGTTAACTGACTGATTAATTAGGCAAAATAATCTAGGTGCGACTTTTCAGATAATCTTGCAGATAAAGGCGGTCGCTTCATTGGGGTTTAACACCTTGACTGCCATTGACGAGATAACTCGCGATTGGCAGTCTTAAAAAAAGGGAAGCAATCGAGGAGGACACGTTTGAATTTCAAACTGTAAAAGACAAATATAAAACAATACTCCATAATCTTTCCCAAGAAATCATATGCTATTCACAGATAATAAAGACATAGAAAGGACCTTGATTGAAGAAATGGGGAGGGCCATGATTGCCTGAATCTTGGAACGACGTAGCATTGTAAAAACAAAAACAAATGTTTTAATTATTCATAAAAATAAACAATATATAAAAAAAAAAAAATTAATTTCGGATTTTTCAACACGCCTTGTCCCTTCAGGACGTGGGCGATCATGGGTTTCCACAACTTCCTTGTCTTTATTACCTGTGTATTGACAACTTAGGACAGATAGGATTTAGTTCCCTAGTGTTTAGAATTCAGAATAGTTCTTCTAGACTGAGTGTGATGCCAGACTAGAAAGTCTTATGCCCTATTATTTAACACCCAGTTTTCGAGAGAAGAGAGCACCATTGATGACAGTCACAAGAGCATTTGTGCGAAAGCGCACATAGAAGACGAAGCCAGAATTTGAACGCCGATAACCGAATGCCTTCCCGCACATTTCAAAATAATATAAAACCGGATATATAAGTTGTAGCCTCTGTATGTCTGTTTGCTATCGAACTCCTAATAGGGTTTTGAAGATAGACCCACATAAACATACATATTCTGAAACTCCATCACGCAGGTTACTTGGATAAGTATATTCCATTTTGAACAAAGGGATCCCAAGAGGGGGTCCCAAGAGGGGGTCCCAAGAGGGGACCACCCCCGACTGAAAATTGGTTTCCCTTTGATTTAAATTAAATATAAATTTGAACAAAGGAATGACTCCAAAATATAGAAGAAGAAAGCCAGCAAATAGAGGTCACATCGGCAATATCATTTTGATCAAAGTGTGTGTGTTTGGCGGGGGGGGGGTTGAGGCACCCCCTCCCCCCCACTGAAAATGTTTTTCCCATTGAATCAAATTGAATTAATTGAATTTAAACAAAGGAATGACTCTTAGGATACTTGGATGAGTATATTTCATTTTGATCACTGATTTTTTTTCCTTTGATTAACATTAAATTTAAATTTGAATAAGGGAATAACTCCTATCTAAAATACAGAAGGGGAAAGCCAGAAGCTGGAGATCACATCGGCAAGATCAGGATCGGACAATATGGACATCAAGTTGAGCAATAAATCACTAATCAGTGGGTAGTGCCTTACAATACATATTTGTTGCGACAATTCAACTGTCATATCAATGTTGAAATCTGCTTATCACTTTATTCAATCAAGTATTGCATGAAGTACATATGAAAGGGGACAGATCAAGTTGTTTTGTACCCCTCTCGCTGAATTTTTTACCCTTTGATTTAAATTAAATCTGAATTTGAACAAGAGAATGACTCCTATCCAAAATATAGAAGGAGAAAGCCAGAAGATGGAGGTCACATCGGCAAGATCATTGAGTAATATTGAAATGCATTATTTTTCTTGACAAATTATAACAATGATTTATAATCAATCATCATTTTCTTACAAAAAAGTGTGACACGCAGCAAGGGGTGGGTATTTCGGCTAGTACAATATATAACAAAACATATAAAAGCAATATAAATTATTACATAGAATATACAAATAATATAAATTATTATATCATTATAGTATAGTATTAGTATATAATTATTGTATATATAATTATTACATAATTATATATAATAACAGTGCTTATAAAATTAAACACAGAAGTATACTGCAGGCAAGAGGGGACATTTCATCAACGCCAACTCAATACCGCCGACTCAACACCGGCTTTCTGTCGTAAAGATTTTGAAAGTTTGGCTGATTGTATTAGTTACAAGAGCCTATTTGGCTGACTGGTGTTTAATTTTCCCACTTTTCATCACACAGAAAATAGAAATTCTTGTCAAAGAGGAAAAATTTGCAAACAAAGGCCATTTATTTGTATTTGATAAATTTAGTAAAAGGGACAGTATAACATGTTGGCATTGTGATTAAGGCGTTAGGTGCAATGCAAGGATTCATACGAAATTTGGAGCAGTTATCAAAGGAAGTAAACAAGTATTCCCACAATCCACCAGCGGCCAATGTAGAATGCCTCCCCGTCTATGAAGGAAGATGAAAGAATTGTGCAGATTTTTTCTTCTTTTTCAAATCGATCTACAACTGAATATTGGAGGGGAATTGCATACAATTTTCAATAAATTTTTAAATTAAAACTAAACGCGTATTAAAAAAATGATCCTTAATGAATTACTTTTAATCAGTTTTAAAAGTCGACGAAAAGATTTAAGAAAAGATATCATTGAGTCGTTGGTGATGAGTCATCTCGTTGTTATATATATATATATATATATATATATATATATATATATATATATATATAACAAGAAGGTCTACATCAAGTTCCTTGAGCAGATAGGATTGCTCTGTGCCCAGAGGGTGGCTGCTGGAAGACTCTATGTCTGGAAATAGGACTCTGCACCATGCCACACAAGCAAGAGAACACAGTCATGGCTTTCAGACAATGTCTACAGCAACATCACCTCTTACATCTGGCCGCCTAACTCCCCAGACTTCAACCCCCTTGAAAAAAGAAAAACTTCTTGTAACACAAAGATAAACTGTTGGCAAAGATTATGGCAGAATTCCCCAACTCAATCAAAGACAGCGACCAGATTATTTGCAGGAGATTCCGAAGTCATCTGGAGAGCGTGGTTGAAGCCAATTGCTATTTTTCTTGAATAAATTTACTCTTTAGAATTTAAAATTCTTTTTGAGTAATTTTGGTAATATATCTATTAAAAAATGAATAAATTTAGACATCATTTGCAATGTTTTCATATAGTAAAAACTTTTGCAATGCCTTCATATAGCAAAAATAATTTGCAATGGTTTCCTTTAGTAAAAATCTTTTGCAATGCCTTTCTGTAAAAAAAAAGATGTGATATAGATTTTCTATTAAAAATCATTTGCAATACTTTCCTATAGTAAAACCATTTGCAATGCTTTCCTATAGTAAAAATCATTTGCAATACTTTCCTATAGTAAAACCATTTGCAATGCTTTCCTATAGTAAAAACCATTTGCAATGCTTTCCTATAGTAAAATCATCTGCAATGCTTTCCTATAGTAAAATCATTTGCAATGCTTTCCTATAGTCAAATTATTTGTAATACTCTCCTATAGTATAAATCATTTTCAATGCTTTCCTGTGGTAAATTCATTTGCAATAATCTCCTATAATAAAAATCATTTGCAATGCTTTCCTATAATAAAAATCATTTGCAATGCTTTAATAAAAATTTGCCATACTTTTGTAAAATCATTTGCAATACTTTCCTATAATAAAATCATTTGCAATGCTTTCTATAGTAAAATCATTTGCAATACTTGAAAAATATAAAATCATTTGCAAAATGGTTAATTCATTTGTAATGCTTTCCTATAATATAAATCATTTGCAATGCTTTCCTATAATATAAATCATTTGCAATGCTTTCCTATAGTAAAATCATTTGCAATGCTTTCCTATAGTAAAATCATTTGCAATGCTTTCCTATAGTAAAATCATTTGCAATGCTTTCCTATAATAAAAATCATTTGCAATGCTTTCCTATAGTAAAATCATTTGCAATACTTTCCTATAGTAAAATCATTTGCAATACTTTCCTATAATAAAAATCATTTGCAATGCTTTCCTATAGTAAAATCATTTGCAATACTTTCCTATAGTAAAATCATTTGCAATGCTTTCCCATGGTTAATTCATTTGTAAAAATATAAATCATTTGCAATGCTTTCCTATAATAAAAATTTCAATTTGTAAAAATCATTTGCAATGCTTTCCTATAGTAAAATCATTACAATGCTTTCCTATAGTAAAAATCATTTGCAATGCTTTCCTATAATAAAAATCATTTGCAATGCATTTTCTATAGTAAAATCATTTCCTATAGTAAAATCATTTGCAATACTTTCCTATAATAAAATCATTTGCAATGCTTTTCTATATACACAAAATCATTTGCAATACTTTCCTATAGTAAAATCATTTGCAATGCTTTCCCATGGTTAATTCATTTGTAATGCTTTCCTATAATATAAATCATTTGCAATGCTTTCCTATAATATAAATCATTTGCAATGCTTTCCTATAGTAAAATCATTTGCAATGCTTTCCTATAGTAAAATCATTTGCAATGATTTCCTATAGAAAAATCATTTGCAATACTTTTCATAGTAAAAATCAATGCTTTCCTATAGTAAAATCATTTGCAATGCTTTCCTATAATAAAATCATTTGCAATGCTTTCCCATGGTAAAATCAAATCATTTCTATATATAAAAATTTGCAATACTTTTCATATAATAAAAATCATTTAAATCTTTCCATAACCAAAAATCATTTGCAATATATTTCCTATAGTAAAAAATTTGCAATGCTTTCCATAGTAAAATTCATTTGTAATGCTTTCCTATAATAAAATCATTTGCAATGATTTCCTATAATAAAATCATTTGCAATGCTTTCCTATAGTAAAAATCATTTGCAATGCTTTCCTATAGTAAAATCATTTGCAATATTTCCTATAGTAAAACCATTTCCTATAGTAAAAATTTGCAATGCTTTAAATAGTAAAAAATCATTTGCAATGCTTTCCTATAGTAATATCATTTGCAATGATTTCCTATAATAAAAATCATCTGCAATGCTTTCCTATAGTAAAAATCATTTGCAATGCTTTCCTATAGTTAAAATCATTTGCAATACTTACATATAATTAAAATCATTTCCAATGCTTTCCTATAGTAGAAATCATTTGCAATGATTTTCCCATAGTAAAAATCATTTGCAATGGCTTTCTGCATTAAAAATCATTTGTAATGCTTTTCCTATATTAAAACTGTTTTCAAATGCTTTCCTCTGGTAAGGTTAATTCTAAAATTAACTGTTTTTTTACATAAAAAAATCGGCATTTGTTGACCGAATATTTTGCATTACTGTCTTTACACATCTATGATTTTTTAAAAAGATTTTTTTCAGTAAATTAGTTTTCTCAATTCCAGAAACTTTTATCGCCTTTTCTAGTACCGATGGAAGTTTTGATGTGTTAGCACAACTCTTTAAGTCACTAAGCTGGATTAAATATTTAATATTTATTCTGTCTGCTGTAGAAATCAGCTTTCAAATTCCTTTTTTATTGACTTTTAGCTGGGCCTAAAAATCACCAAAATGGTGCTAGTGAGCAAACAAGCTCAACATAGATGTCGTAGTAAGCTGTCGGCTATGTTTTTCATTCACGATTTTTTTTTCGTTTTTACTAGCATCTTATTCTCACTTGCCTACAGCAAACATGAAATTCCTTTCAAAGGTAAATAATTCGCTACTTACTGCTGCTTTAGAAAACACCAATTCGAAATGATATGGCGTTGTTATTGATTTTCTCTCATCTGAATCATTCTGCTCGAGCATTTCGTAAACGAGGGCCATTTTGTAAAAAATATCGGTTAAACCAGACCGTCTGGAGCGCTAGCTTTCAATGTTTCTTTTCTCCCCTATTAGTCGCTTGTCCTTCAATATTAATGTTTTCGCTTTTCATCCGTGAATCGAGAGTCCCACATTCGCCATCCAACCACTCAGCATTCCGATAAAAAAAAAAAAAAAAACGCCATCTGCCTCCGTTTGTACCGTCACTTCACAAGCTGCAAATAGTTAATTTCGTTTATCTTAAACTTTATTTTAAGGTCATTGATCAGGTCTATGTCATATACGACCATGCGTTATAAAACCTTTATTCAAACTTTACAGCGAGGCTATCATAAACGAAATACGTCTCCTATCTTGATTTATTATCGGTAGTCTCAATCCGAATAATACAATATATGCAGATGACACTTTGTTGATCGCAGACACATATAGAAAACTACAGAATCTCCCAGACCAAGTAATAAAGGAAAGCGGGAAGAAAGGACTATCCATCCATTGTCAAAAAGAAGAAAAAGTATGGAACGTTAGCAAGAGAAACATTTGCGAGCTATGAATTGGAGATGGCAAAATCAAACAAGTACAGAAGTGAAAATATCTGCGTAGGTGTTTTTAAGAGAGGATGGAAAATGTGACATCGAAATTTGGACGCTCATTGAAAAGGCAAAAGATGACTTCCAAAGACTAAACAATATACTAAGAACCAAAAGAAAAAAAGACTGCTATGTAATATCAATTAATATAAAAGACTGCTATGCAATATCAATTAATATAAATGATTGCTATGCAATATCAGTTAATATAAAAGACTTCTATGTAATATCAATTAATATAAAAGACTGCTATGCAATATCAGTTAATATAAAAGTTGTATGTAATAACAGTTGATATAAAAGATTGCTACATAATATTTTTAACATAAAAGAATGCTATGTAATGTCAATTAATATAAAAGACTGCTATGTAATATCACTTAATATTAAAAATTGCTATGTAATATCAGTTAATATAAACTTCTATGTAATAATAGTTGATATAAAAGATTACTATGTAATATCAATTAATATAAAAGACTGCTATGCTATATGAGTTGATATAAAAGATTGCTATTTAATGTCAATTAATATAAAATATTGCTATTTAATATCAGTTAATATAATAGACTGCTATGTAATATCAATTAATATAAAAGACTGCTATATAATATCAGTTAATATAAAATACCGGTATGTAATATCAGTTAACATAAAAGACTGCTATGTAATAACAGTTGATATAAAAGATTGCTATGTAATATCAATTAATATAAAAAAACTGCAATGCAATATCAGTTAATATAAAAGGCCGATATGTAATATCAGTTAATATAAAAAAACTGCTATGTAATAACAGTTGATATAAAAGATTGCTATGTAATATCAATATAAAAGACTGCGATGCAATATCAGTTAATATAAAAGATTGCTATATAATATTTTTAACATAAAAGAATGCTATGTAATGTCAATTATTATAAAAAAACTGCTATGTAATATCAATTAATATAAAAGATTGCTATGTAATAACAGTTGATATAAAAGATTGCTGTGTAATATAAGTTAATATAAAAGGCCGCTATGTAATATCAGTTAATATAAAAGATTTCTATATAATATCATTTAATACAAAAGACTGCTATGTAATATCAATTAATGTAAAAAATTGCTATGAAATATCAGTTAATATAAAAGACTGCTATGAAATATCAGTTAATATAAAAGCTTGCTAGGTAATATCAGTTAATATAAAAAATTGCTATATAACATTATTTAACACAAAAGATTGCGATGTAATATCAATTAACATCAAATACTGCTATGAAATATCAATTAATATAAAAAACTGCTATTTAATATCAGTCCTTCTATTTTGCTGTGAATGCTCGACAGTGTCCTCACAGACGAAGAGGTCGTTTGGTGCAATAGCGATACGGTTTTAAAAATGGATGCTGGTAATATCATGGACGGTGAATGTGAGCAGCAATAGTTTTAATGAAAATGAAAACCAAAGGACAATTGTAAACTCAGAAAGAGGGAGAGAGTGAGAGAGAGAGAGAGAGAGGGGGGAGAGAGGGAGAGATGGATTACATGATAAGAAATGAAGGCTAAGAAAAATTGACACACAAAGGACATATTAAAGGAAACAACGATTTTGTGTAAATGGTTTGCAGAACAGAGATCGGGATAGTGAAAGAACAAACATTGCTAAGATCTGCGAAGTTTTGGAAGTTGTGGATAGCCATGATCACCTTCTTCCTGAAGAGACACAGCACTTTATTCTGAGCAGCTTAATCTTGTACAAGGCGACCAGAACGGTGCATATGTATGAGGATCACTGGTGAATTTAACCGCGAGACGATCATGCTAACCAGGTGCTGTCAGCGTGAGCGTGCGGGTGGTGGAATGGATAATGGCTCGAAATTGTTAATCGAAGAGCCGGGTTTCAATTCCAGTTGGTTTCGTTGTATTCTCTTACGTACAAATACACTTGGGAAAGGCATGAATCCACCCCTTCTCTTGACCAGCTATGGGTTAATTATCAAGACTTGTATCATATAAACCATTACCTAAAAAAAACAAAAAACTCTTACATCTCCTCATCTAAAAATATTTACTATCAAACGATCTGAGTCTGTCTATATTTTTGAGATGAGGTATTATGTACATTATTTATATTATTCGGACTATTGTCCTCATCTTTGTCGCCATATTTATAACAACAAAGTTGCAATATGAGCTCTGGTAAAAACATGCAATGATAACAGCAAAATTGCAATATGAGCACTGGTAAAAATGGTTGCTGAAGACATTAGGTTTATAATACCCAAAAATTCATTCCTCAAGCACACGTGGCACAGTGGATAAAGGCGTTGGTTAGATCCAGTGACAAGACCCAAAGAGTGTGAGTTCAATACCCGGTTAAGGCAGTGGAGAACTTTCAGAGGGAAACTAGCAGGAGATAACTGATATCTATCAAAAAATGGCACGTGGAACTAGAACAGTCTACCCCAGTGAGCGAAATAAAGGGTTCAGTTCGAAATTCCAACCACCTGAAGAAGGCCGGAGCGTACAACGGCCGAAACGTTGTGATAAATATGGCGACAAAGATGAGGACAATAGTCCGAATGATGTAAATAATATAGCAAAGGATCTACCGAGACAAGCTTGCTAACCATTACATCACGTTAAAATCACCCCCAAGCGAACAATTATAGACTCAAAAATAAATTATTAATATTTACCTATCTAAGAACCAAGTGCTTGCTTATAGAAACAAATACGACTAATATTTTACTATCCTCGATCCAAGTAAATGCTGGTAAACCATCGATATGTACCTATCCCAGAGCTAAGTATGTGATTATAGACACAAATATAAACTTTTAATGTGTACCTATGACTATATAATAGTAGACCTGATCGGTCCGATAATGTGAGATTCGCAACTCATCTAAAAAAAATGACCTAAGGTCTGCTATATAACTGTGAAAAAGGAATGGCTTGTTAATTTTAACACCTCCAAAAATGAAACTTCTCTCTGTTAATCATTTGAGAGAACCCTTTTTGTCTTTCATCCGCATGGCTGATGCTAACCTCCAGGATAGTAACTCATTGCGCCTTCTCGGGCCAACATTCTCGGTTAACACGAAGTGGAAACACTATATTGAATCCATTGCTAGTTTTGCAGCTGGGATAGTTCGTTCACTGTGTCGTGGTAGATAATTTTTTCGTTGGCCGAATCGATGACACTTTTATAATTCTACTATTCGCGCTTCACTGAATATTGCTGTCAGATATGGACTAGTGAACCTGGTATATACAGTCATAAAAGGGAGGAACAAATTATTCGTACACATAGAAAAACAAAAAAATTTTTTCTTCATTGTCGAAATTTTGTATTTTCAACTCATGAATATTTTTATATATAACATACTTTTCTATATAATTAACTGAACCGACAGATGCACAATAATTAATATGCATAGAAAACAGGAAAAAAAAGAAAGGAACAAGTTTTAGAAATATATATAAAAAAAAAACTTGTATTGGAACTAATGTTTCATATAATATATTGTATTTTCAAATTTTTGCATGGAACACAAAAAAATCATGGAAACACAAATATTTAGATATTGTATGAAAGAAACATCTAATTTATACATTCCGATAGAATTCGCAATGTTATTGGTCCTGACCTGGCATCTCGGCTTCAGTCACTTTACTACTGCTGTGATGTATTAATGCTGCGTTTTTTCTGTGAATACTTTCATGGTAATTGTTTTGATTAACTTTCTTCTGTAGTAGCTGGACTTGATCTGTTTAAGCGCAGTATTAGATTAATGGGAAGATCTCATTAGTTTACGCTTGAATTGGCTTCATAAGTTCTATGCTAACACTTTCTTCTCTCGCACTTCTCGCTTGTGGAACCCTTTTCCGGAGTTATTATTTTCCAGACATCTTTGATCTTCAAACATTTAAATGCAACGTCAATCGTTATCTATTTTCTTCTCGGTTCCCTCTTCTTTTATTGTTCTCGTTCCCTAATAATGTTTCTCTTTTTCTTATTCTTTGACGCTCACTAGCTTCTTGTGTCTTAGTGACTTTACTATCTTGCTTGGGGTGAAATGATAACAAAGAAGAATTAAATATTTGTTGACTAAATTTAAACAAAAAACTGATTTTCATATTGAATAACCAACATGGGTTGTCATATGAAAAAGAAGTATCTCAAATCAATCCGTATTAACTGATCGCGATATATATCAGAGATGAAATTAAAATTTTTATCATTGCATTATTTCAAAATTTTAACACATCACCTGATAGCTATTAATATCAACAACTGAGCACAATTAGTTATTAATTAAAAGGATTAGGAATTAATGCATAATTTTAAATTTATTAATTAACAGAAAATAAAAGAAAAAACAACCCACGTTTGACTGCAACCGATACACGTAGGTAATTTCACTTATTTTCCCGCAATATTTGTGCCATGTTATAATGCTTATTACCTAAACAATAATAATACTGATTATTTTTTTTTTAAATTAAGTATATTTAATCACATCTCCCTAATAGCTGTCGTGATATGTAAGATAAGCTGTTTTAGTAAACCATTTCAAGGATCTTCATTCTACAATGATTTGCAGTCACGTCATAAAGTCTACTCAGCTCAGTAAATATCAATGTTGAAATGATTAAAAAAATTGTTATATAAATTCATGAATGCAAAATTAATTATGCATTCATAGCTTTCTGTATCCTAATTCATCGCACGGCTGCAAACTGGATCGCGGCTCTGTAAGCGATTGTTATCGGGAACAAAAAAAAGACAAAGAAGAGTTCGACCGGGTTTTATGCAAGCATCGAATGGCATCAAATATTTAATTATGCATAAGATCATTAAAGCAGGAATCTTACAAAGGAACAATTATTTTCATTTCGGGCAAAAGTCAGTTACCCAGGCCATCAGTTTTTAACGATCAAAACGAAAAAAAAAACAAAAAAAAACAAAGGACTTTTCAGACATTGCGAATTAAAACTTTACATGATACTATTAATTCGTACCTGACAGTTTATTTTTTAGAAAAAAAATCGACTCATTATTCTACTAGGATTAGGAATTAAGGTTAAGTTTGGGTTGTTTAAATGCAACCCCCCCACCAAAAAAAAACTCCCAAATATTGTCGCTGGGTACTTAGGAGCGTGATAGTGATTTACGAATCAAAGCGTTGTGATATAGCACAAGGCTGAAAGTATGTTGCCCTCAGTACGGACCGAACACTAAACTCAGTAGTATTTGATCTGGCGAAACAAGATGGCTACACCACATCGAAGTGCCCATTTACAAGAGCATTTTGTTACCTTCATGCTTTCGAAGTTTCTGATGTTTTTGCTTGTTTGTTTTTTTTTGTTTGTTTTGTATTTTTATTTTTATTGGAGTTTAAACAGCCAAGGAAAACTCCGAGTTTGTAACTGACAAACAAAACAAAAAGCTATATACAAGGATTGGCAGAAAGTTAAATAGGAGAGCAAGGAGCAATGACGGAGAGTAAACTTCAAAGGGAGTATCATTATGATAAAAGGTACAGCGTCTTGAATTGTTAACTTTGTTTTAATCATTTGTAGAAGATTCCAAAAATATATTGACAGTGTTGGTGAAGCGGTAAAGAGTTTTTGAAATTGTAATATCAATTCTGCTTTGGTCACAGACGTTTTAACACTTTTTTTATTCGAACAGCACAAAGTGAAAGTTTTATGAGGGGGAATTGTTTAATATATATATATATATATATATATATATATATATATATATATATATATATATATATATATATATATATATATATAGAGAGAGAGAGAGAGAGAGAGAATAATGTCTCAGTTGTTATCGCTGAAGATTTTCCTGTCGGATAAGTTCTTTTTAAATCAAATATGTGGTGCAGTTCAATTTATATTACAATGAATCATTGATACAAAAAGTAGATTAGTAAAGTTAATGATATAAAATGGCGAAACCTTCGCTAACAAAATTTTAAAGGTGCATTAACCTACAAATCACTCGATGAATATTATGATCCATTTTTTTTTTATTTTTTTTTTTTTTTTGGCAAATTTACAACAACTGAGACATTACTCTATTTATTGAACAATTTAGTTCATGCCACATTGACTGATAAACTCCTACAAAAAATTCTCAAATTGCCATATTAAGTAAAAAAAAAATATCTCTTAAATTTTCAAAATATATATTATATATATATATATATATATATATATATATATATATATATATATATATATATATATATATATATAGGTGTGTGTATGTAATGTGGGGTGCTGAAGAGTTCTTAGTTTGAGATTTTTGGTAACCTGTTTAGATTTTGAGAACATTTCCCAAAAGGCGAATACTGACAATGCCTGGTATATTGATATGATTCCAGGTATGGAATGGTAATATTAACTGCTTCTTTATAAGGAAAAATTCGGCATTCATTGGCCGAGCAACCAGTACTGGTTTCGGTTGAAACTTAAGAAATTTATACAAACAGTTTATCAGGAAATTAAGCATCTAAAGCTCGGTAGCTGTTATCGGTCTTTCCAGTATCGATGGGGTGTTTCCTTCCTAATCTTTTGTTTGAAGTAGTATGGAATGTCTACATTGTGATTATTTTTTTTTAATTTTGTTTTCCAGTTACATTTGATATCCATTTTAGCTGTTGCTGCTGTTGGAAGTCCTTAAGTAATACAGTTCTTCTTATTTGGTAAAGTTCTTTGCTTGTGATTCTGTAGCATTAGTCCACAAAGTTTGAAGTGTTGTCTTTGCCAAGATCCACATGCTTCACTTTCTGAAAGCCATTTTAACCATTGATCTTCAAAAAAGATGGTTTATATATTTCTGAACGGGTTTGGCGTCATGCATGACGTCCCTATAGAATTACTGATCTGACGAGCCTATGTAATATATAACTTGAGTTTTCAGGCTAATGTTTGTTTGTGTAGCAATTTGCGGTGTTGGATGATGCTTCTCTTATCGTAGCCTACTCTGTTATAACCGATCTAGACAGAGAGGCATTTTAAGTGTTTAGTATTGACTAATTCCACATCCTGAATTTTTATGATGGATTCTGGGTAGTTACCATCAATGCTTTCATCCCACTCCCAGGTAATTGTTTCTGTTTTGGAAAGGTTTATTTTGCATCCTGTTTCTTTGAACACTTTGTATAGGATTTTGATTTTAATTCTTATCCCAACTATGAATATCTATGTCATCAGCATAGCCCGCCGCCCCACCTCGTCTGTACATTGGCCTTTGGAGGGAAAGCAGGATCGTTGTCTTCTATTGGTAGATTCGTTTGATATGTCGTATCGAATGTATAAATAATCAATCCTCATTTCCAAATATGTGTGTTTTTAAATTCGCAGAACATAATCTAGGAAAATGATTAAACAAACTGGGGCTCTCATTTCTTCCTTATCATAATCCTCAGGTTTGAAATGTTTTCTTATTTGGATCCTGGTTGGACAAATATAACATTCTGTGGGTCGATAAGATTTCTCTATTGATTCTTTCAGTAGATTCGAAGCTTGGAAGGCTGTTTCGATTGGATCAGAAAAGGACTAGAAAAAACAAAAACTTTTGAAAGAAGAACACAAAGAAATAGCCATTTACGCAGTGTATATGAAAAACAAAATGGCGTATATGAAGTGTATATGAAAAATAAGATGGCATATATGAAAAACAAAATGGCGTATATGAAGTGTATATAAAAACAAAATGGTAACTAAAAATGTCTTGGAATTGCAATTCTACTTGTATAGGGATAAAGTGTCGTTGCCGACACTGGTGTTTGAACATAGATCACCAATGAGCAAACAAAGGTGATCGCATATCTAATAAGTAGACGACTTGGTCGTAAACGAAAGGTATATATGGGAATTAGCGTGGCGTCTAAGTGCTAGCGAATCTCTGTACTAACCTCTATATTATTTCTCGATACTGATCACTACGGATTACTATTCGGCGGTTACTATTCGAACGAGTATTACTAGTGCGAATATTATTCGTAAGAGTTACTACTAGTATCTACGATTTCAAAGTCTTGACTACAACGAGAATTACGAGCGTGATAACGAGCATTCGTTGACATCACAAAAGTGACAACGACAAAGGCGTCTGGCATCACGAAAATACTTTATGAAGAGAAGATAATAAAAACCTCATCAAATAAAAGTCCTGTCACATATTTTCAAAGGTCCTTTCACATATTTTCAAACAAATTATTCCAAAGAATACAAAAAACAAAAAAAAACAAAACACTCCAGAGGAAAATCAACCACACGAACAAGGAGGTCTGAGGAATGGTTTCTCCGTATTTGATAATCTAAAATTGATCGAAAAAAATTATAGCAAACCACTTTGCTTGGCTTTTGTTAATGAAAGCATACTTGACTCAGTAGAGCATTTGCCAGTTTTAATTCTCTATAAAAGCAGAAATTATTGGAAACCGTATTTCAATAATCCGACTACAAAAAGACCAAATAAAGATTAGATAAGGAGTGGAACAATGCCAAATCTAAACAATAATGGTTGAGTATTGTTGCAGTTTTTTTGTGTATCACTATGTACTAGTGAGCCAATCCAAATGACTTGACTCACTTTATAGTCCACCAATAGAAGTTTAACCAATCAGAAGACGTAGAATATTCAATCCGTCGTGTATAAAGGCGGCCATTTTATTTACTCTATCTGTTATACCTGAACATACCTATTCTATTGTAAATAGACTCTCCCAGATATAATAAGTATTAGTAGCAGTCGCCAGTGAGACCAGTGAGTTGGTCAGTCAGTCAATGTCGGACATTAACGTATGAGCCACTACAACTAGACTGCTGCGTCATTAACTATTATTTCAAGTTCCTAACGTTTTGTACGTCGAACCTAGTTTAGGACCGACTTAGTGAAATACAAGCCTCCACTGTGAAAACTACTCTACAACACTATCCGAATGTCCAGTGCCAGCTTGTCAGGCGAAGAGGAACAGAAGGAAGAACTACGCTCTGCTACTTTTACCGGGATATCCACTGCTAACCTGAACTACGCTTCCCTACTGTCTTCGAAATATTCACTGCTAACCTCTGGATTCTATACACGAAGACGACCGTCATCATGAACAACAAGTGTAAATAAAAATATTGTTTACATATTTATAAATAACTTATGTAAAATAGAAATTCTCCACTATATATGGTATATGTGTTTACATAGGTATTACATAGGTATTGAAATGGTTAACAAGCTTGTCTCGCTAGTACAATTACGAATGAGTAGTGAGTTCGACCCTCGCTGGGTCCCCCATTCTTTCGGCCTTGTGCCACGTCTAAGCTATGCTTGGAAAATCGCTGCATAGGTATTGACATTATCTGCTCAAAAGTCTAAAATTATATCTATAGTGATTTATTAAGCATAGCTTAGATGTGGCACGAGGCTTCAAGTATGGAAACCCCAGTGGTAGGGAACACACGACACGGTCTTAACTGAACTAGCCAGAAAAGTTCGAGAATCATTACATCACGGACAAATGCTCTCAATAAAATGATATCTCCAAAGGGTGCGGCAGAAATACCTCCCATATTTTAAAGGTTGATAAAAAGACCAAGGTAACTGTTATTAAAAAAAATATTTCACTGTTGTTTAAATAAAGAGTTACGGTTTTGTTGAAGCTATTTTGTTTTAAAAATAACATTCTCCAGACTGTGGTCTTTATTCACCATAATCTGTTGTGGGCGATTTCTAAAGGTTTCTTATCACACGGAACTTCGATCGCTTTGGGGTCTTTCAGGTGGGTTACTTTTAAGCGCTGCGCAGTAACCTTGAATTTTTCAGCCCGTAACAGTATCGGTTTCTCATTCAGGACAGCATTATTCCGAGGTAAAATGAGTACGAAAAACTCCCTGTGTTGCAATTACAGATTCATCAATCTTAAAATGATCATTTCAACAGCAATCCAAGCCATGATGGTAACTGATGTACCTGGTCAATAACTGGTAAAACATTAGCTAGATGAAGACACCAATGTCAGTTGCCAAAGTTCCGTAGTACAACGCAAGTGACAGTTTAAAATGTGGGAGATATTTCTGCCGCACTCGATATATGCATAAATATGTTTAGAATTTATACCTTTTATTTTTCCTGGCTAAAAAGTAATATTACATGTACGTAGGTAACATAACGGCTATCGGCGTTGAGGGGAATCAGCGATTCCGGTTCAAATTCTAGCCTTGCCTGTGGTGTTCATTTTGCACCAATGATTCTGGCACGAATCCATCTCTTCTCTCCCAAACCGATGGATTAAATAACAGAATAGACTGGGCTATCTATCCCTGGATGAAAATCTGTCTAAGGACAATTCTGAATTCGAAACTGTGGCGAAGGGTTAAAGAAATCACTCGACTACCTTCTCTAAGTCCTGGAAATTCACAGATAATAAATCGTCCTGGGTATGACGATAAACTACATCCCGCATCAAGGCCTCTGTTTTAAGGAGCGTGGTACCACCTCTTAATTGCTGTTGTTTCCGGTTCACCCTGGCCCTGTGTGGCAGCACCTGTTAGGGTCACAGCTATGGGCAAATAGTGATCCCCGCAAAGACTATGAAAGTGTAAAAGTTGATTTTTATAGTAAAAATACCAGCAATACATTTTTGAAAAAAATATTACCAGCAATACATTTAAAAAAAAATACCATCAATTCATTTTTTTAAAAATTTTTATAGCAATACATTTTTGAATATATATATATATATATATATATATATTACCAGTAATACTTTTTTGAAAAATATATTACCAGCAATACATTTTTGTAAAAGAAAAATGCTACCAACAATACATTTGATTTTCGACAAAAAACCCTCTTTACAAAAATACGTAAAAAATATACATACTCAATTCCTACGAACATATCCTAAAAATATTGCCGGCATTAAATAACCCATTGGGGTTGTTGATATGTCGTAAAACAAAATTACACTAAACCATGATCTACGAAGTAGTTTCTTATAAAGAATATATATTCTATTCACATGAACCCTTCCTACATACCTTGTCGGCATTAAATAACCCAGTGAGTTGTTGATATGCCGTAAAACAAAATAAACCCAAATCCAAACAGATAATAAAAGGTGAAAGGCAACTGTGGCAAGACACGGTCACCTACGTTCTGAACGGCTGTAGAAAATATTGAATCAATTGCTAGGGTCTGCTGCTAGGAAAGTTGCTTTACTGTGTAGTGCCAGACAATTTTTGACATATCCTTTAAAAATAAAAAATAAAAAAAAACGAAGTATGAGAAAGGAAAAACCTACGAACTCTTTTAGTCCAAAAAAATCAAATTCTTCAATACACGCTGATCAATTTCTACCCCATGACCATTCGTATATGTGACTGATATTTTATTTTATTTTTTTGAGGGGACCCGAAACGTCTATCAAATATCGAAAATCGCAAAACGATCTTTGACCCAAATTCGTTCGGGCACCACGCAACTGGCTTCTTCAATTGAGTACGTTCTTTGAAAGACTTTGCGACCAGGTTCCTTAAACTGAAAATCGGATTTTTATTCCTTTTTCTGATGTTTCTCACAAGACAAGGAATCAAGGGGGAAAATAGGATAGGGGAGAGCAGAGTTCAAGAAAGATAGGGTGGGGAGGAGGAAGAAAAAGAGGAAGAGGAAGAGGAGTAAGAGAAATATAGAATAAGGAGAAAGAGAGGGAGAAAATGGAGGAGAATAACGAGTTCGCGAAGAACGATTTGGAGAAAGACAAGAGGTAAAGGGGGAGTCGCTGAACAAGAAGAAAAAAAGGATGACGGGAAGGAAAAGTTGGAATAAGGACCAAGGAGAATGAAGATTAGGAGAGAAAAGGGAGAGAGACAAATGGAAGGGGAACGAAGAGAGAAAAAGGAATAAGAAGTGATTGGAAGGAGAATGAGATAAAGGGGAGAGAGTTCAGAATGAGGAGGAATGAAAGACGAGACAAAAGGAATAGAGAGAAGGGAAAGGAAGAGAAAAAGTAAATGAGGAGAGATTGGAAGGAGAATGAAGTAAGGGAAAGAGTTCAAAAAGAGGGGAAAGGAGAGAGGAGACAAAAGAAGGAGAGAGGAGCAGAGAAGAAGAGAAGGGAAGAAGCATGAGGTAAGAGGGAGAGAGTTCAGAAAAAGAAAAAATGAAAGAAGAGAAAGGAGGAGGAGAGTGAAAGGGAGGAAGAAAACGTGGGAATAAGAAGAGAGGGGAAGAAAATTGAGGTAAGGGGGAGAGAGTTCAGAACGAGGAAAAACGAAAGAGGAGCCAAAAGGAAGAGAGTGAAGGGGAAGGAAGAGAAAGAGGGAATGGGGAGAGATTGAAAGGAGAATTAGATAGGGGGGTGAGTTCAGAACAAGGAGAAATGAAAGAGGAGCCAAAAGGAAGAGAGGGAAGGGAAGGAAGAGAAAGAGGGAATGGGGAGAGATTGAAAAGGAGAATTAGATAGGGGGGGTGAGTTCAGAACAAGGAGAAATGAAAGAGGAGCCAAAAGGAAGAGAGGGAAGAGGAAGGAAGAGAAAGAGGGAATGGGGAGAGATTGAAAGGAGAATTAGATAGGGGGGTGAGTTCAGAACAAGGAGAAATGAAAGAGGAGCCAAAAGGAAGAGAGGGAAGGGGAAGGAAGAGAAAGAGGGAATGGGGAGAGATTGAAAGGAGAATTAGATAGGGGGTGAGTTCAGAACAAGGAGAAATGAAAAGGAGCCAAAAAGGAAGAGAGGGAAGGGGAAGGAAGAGAAAGAGGGAATGGGGAGAGATTGAAAGGAGAATTAGATAGGGGGGTGAGTTCAGAACGAGGAGAAATGAAAGGGAATACAAACGGAAAAGAGGAAAGAGAAGGAAGAGAAAGAGAGAATAAAAAGAGAGGGGAATGAAGTAATGGAAAGAGAGAGGAGAAATGAAAGAGGACTCAAAAGGAATAGAGAGAAGGGGAAGGAGGAGAAAGAGGAAGTAAGAAGAGTGTGGAAGGAGAATGATGCAACAGAGAGAATACTTAGAAAGAGGAGAAATGGAAGAGGAGAAAGGAGGAGGAGAGGGAAAGGGAGGAAGAAAACGTAGGAATAAAAAGAGAGGGGAAGAAAATTGAGACAAAAGCAAGCGAGGGAAGGGGAAGAAAGTAAAAGCGGGAATTAGAAGTGATTGGAAGGAGGATGAGGTTAGGGAGAGAGTTCAGAAAGTAGAGAAATGAAAGAGGAAACAAAAGGAAGAGTCTGAAGGAGAAGGAAGAGGAAGAGAGATAAGATGAGGGTGACTGAATAATGAAGTAAAGAGAGTGTTAAGAAAGAAGAGAGATAGGGGATGGGGAGACAAGGAAGAAAAAGAAAAGAAGCAAAGTGAAGAAAGACTGAAAAACAAGTGGAGAAAGCGAGGCAGTAGAAATAAGAAAAAAGGAGGTGGATTCGAATGGAAAGAATAGCCGGAGAAAGAGAGGGTGAGGAGGGTTTAGATGGTTTAAAAACTCCGGAGGATTTGTGTTCAATTTTCGCTCTGAGTCTGATTCCGAGCATATTTTTAGCTTTTCGCGTCGACCTGGGGCCTTCGCAAAAGATCGACACAGCTTATCCGATTCATCTGATCGACCTCAAAAATATTCGATTTCTCCACTGGCCTGAAGGTCGAACGTAACGGCTCAGTGGATTGGATTGGTTCGTGAAGCCGAGGAAGAAAAGATGTCGACATGCCTTGAAGATCTTTAGCGTTCGTTCTTTGAATCAGCATCAAAAACCCGGCTTGAATATTATTTCGTATTGTTAATTCACATATCTCTCTCTCTCTCTCTCTCTCTTTCATTCTTTCTTTCTTTTCTTCTTTCTTTCTTTCTGTCTTTCGCTCGGGCATAACAAAACGAAATCCAATATTTACATGCCAAAACAAACAATACGCATGCGTAAAAATATGGAGAAACTTCGTTCGTTCGATATAGAAAAAAAATATAAACATGTTTGAGGCTTATGGTTGCTTTTGATATAAATCTTGGCACGAAGCCGCTTTTTCTGGGTTGCGAGAAGATAAGTAATTTGCGAAAAGTGTTTTGCTTTTATGAGACGTCAACTTTGGGAAATGATTTATGACACTCATGAGGTGCTTGCAGGAGCCCAAATTCAGAAATATGGACGTTAATATAAGGATGGCGTTATCAGTATAAATAGTCATTTTTAGGGAACACTGTTTTCCCTCACCTTCTGTATATCTATCTATCTATATATATATATATATATATATATATATATATTTGCGTTGATGTGAATTTGTGACCTGGGTTTCACACCCTTTGCGGTTGTCTCACGATCGCAAAGGGCGTGAAACCCAGAGTCACAAACTCGCATCAACAAATAAATATGTTAACTCTATCACTGATATTCAGCACTTTCCATTAAGTACCGTGCATATATATATATATATATATATATATATATATATATATATATATATATATATATATATATATATATTTATATTATACTTAAATACATATATATATATATATATATATATATATATATATATATATATATATATATATATATATATGTCGGCAGAAGTTCATGTTTGTAGCTCTTTCTTTTTAAAACCCTTTTTTTCCCTCGAGATTGATTTGATTATTAGCAAATCAAAAATTCGAGGGTTTTTCAAACGAAACGAGTCTAGTTATATATATATATATATATATATATATATATATATATATATATATATATATATATATATATATATATATAATGATTCATCATGTCTGGAAATGAGATTGCCTTTATATCTATATTTATATACATACATATTATACTTAAATACACACACACACACACACACATATATATATATATATATATATATATATATATATAATGATTCATCATGTCTGGAACCAGAATCCTCAATGCACACACACATGCAGAAAAGCATCGGACGGCAGTTTCGTGGTTTTTGTTACTCATCAGCAGAGCGCATTCTCTACCGACTCTAGAGTTGAAATCGGACCGCTCCGATACGGCGCAAGCATCATAACATTGGTGGCGAGGAGCAAACTAAGTTACTAGACATAATATAACAAAATTTCTTTCCAGTTTGTGGCACTATACAAGGACGCAGAGCACACAGGACTGGCCTAGACATGACAAATCAATATGAAAATTTTACAAATCCCCTAATTTGCAATCTATGATGTATACTGTACTGAATCCAGCTTCCATTGGTCTTGATGTGGCGGCTCGGTGAACGCCCGATTACTAGATCCCTAGTTATTCATGCTCCAAATAAAATTGTCTTTAATATATAATTCTACTCGTCCCTCTCTTAGCACGAACGTTACACCCTGACAATACCTCGTAAATAATGGACGATTCCATTTTGATCGCGTGGAAAGACGTATCAGTGACGGTACTTGGTTTCAATCAGAAAATGAAGGAAAAAAACAATAAGTTAGAAGTGTTTATATCCCCTGTGCCAATACTTCTTAAGTAATGAACGATTCCGTTTTGATTGCGTAGAAAGACGGAAAAGACATATTAGAAACGCTACTTGGTTTCATTTAAAGAAAGAACGATAGAAGATATAAATGTTTAACGTCTCCTTTGTCGATGCCCCATAAATAATGGACTGTTTTGTTTTGATCGCGTGGAAAGACAGAAAAGATATATTAGAAACATTACCTGGTTTCAGCGAGAAAATGAAAGAAAGAATAGAAAATATATGTGCTTAACATCTCCTTTGTCATTACCTCATAAATAATGGATGATTCGGTTTTGATCGCTTGGAAAGACGGAAAACACATAACAGAAACGCTACCTTGTTTCACTGAAAGAAGGAAAGAGAGAAAGAAAGATAAAAAGCAGAAAGAAAAGTTAGAAAAACGTCTGCTTCAGTGAAATGAAAAAAAAGTTGACAATTTCAAATCTCTTCATTTGTACCCCATTACTTCTTAACATAATAACCAGCATTCATGTTTAAGATCCTTATTGCAATAATTTGTTAACTTAATTTAGCTCAAATATTTAGCAATGCGACAGGGGAATTTCAACGGATATAATTATTGTTGTAGAACTCCCTACGAGGTTATTCAATCGTTAACTTAAGATTCAAGATTCATCAGAACATTCAAATAGCAAAAACGTGAAATTTTCATGGGTATTACAATTTAATATATCATACATTGTAGAACAGAATAAGTTATTTCTTTTTAGTTTTGATTCTTTTTCAATTGACTATCGATTATTTAGGAAATGAAATTGTGAATAAAAGCCATCGATATCAAACAAGAATTAACGACAGAGAGAAAAAAGAGCTTTGTTTAAACCGAATTCCTGTCCATCGGTCTTACATGCAGATACGGGTTTAGATTGGCATTAGATTCTTGCATAAACCAGCAGGAAGTACCAAAAAAATAAAAAATAAAAAAATAAAAAATATCTGTATTTAGGTCTGCTTCTTTTAAATACGCATGCGTAGACGCGTTTATGTTAGTAATATTTCATCAGAAACAATTCAGACATTTTCTTTCGGTCTGTGTCAGTCGTGAAATGATTTCATTTCTGCTCATCCGTAAAGTTACTCTGTCTTTCTCGAGTCACACCAGACATTTCACACAGCTTCCGGAAATAATGTTCTTGATTTTCTATCAGGTTTTTATTTATTTGTTTTTTTATTGCTTGAAGAAGCGTTTTCGCGTATTAAGTTTCCAAAACTTTTTATATAATATCTCTCTTCAACTATCACTCTCTCTTTCTCTCACTGATTTATATATATATATATATATATATATATCTTTGAATAAAAACAGACCACTTTAAGGTTCCATGTAATAAATTATTTCACCACAGCCCTTTTAAAGGGCTGTGGATCATCAGACTTTACTTCCAAAGGTTGAAAAATACTTCGAGTATCTTAGTCAACGCGTTTAGTCCTCTGATGGAATTTCAGAAGACGAAACACTTCGATAAGGTTAATTTTTTGTCTTTGTTTATATTGTCTTTTTTACAGATATTTTTTTAGTTATTTTGTATTCCTATGTCTCAAAACACACAACACACACACACACACACACAAACACACACACACACACACACACACACACACACACACATATACATGAATATAAACATATTAAATTGACATCAGATCGATTATATTTACGAAATGGAATCAATATATTCCAGACAGACAGATATTTAGTCTCAAATCAACACCTCACTTTTCATATAAATCCAACCTTGGATCATAAAGTAAATATCGGGGTCGATTCCAGCAACGTCTCCCCCTTTATAGAGATACCACACGCCCTGCCCTTACCAACAACTAAGTTTCTTTATCTAGACGAGGCGTCTTTTTGGGTAGGTTTGTATCTTTTCCCGACTGCTATGTAAATTAAATTCCAAATCTCTGATTCCGAGACGAATTTATTCCAGGGTTGAAGAGGACTGTCGCAAGGTTGCGACGGCTTGAAATAGTCTATACCCATATGAGGTAATTTGGGATTTTTTACTGTATAATATATATGCTCTGTTATAATAAATATTGATAATAAATTTATTATAAATCATAATTTATAATAAACATTGAGCTCTCTTTTTGGATCAGTGTTATATATTATTAGGATCCACCTGGATTATTACCAACGAATCTATTACCAGTAAATCTCCCCTCTCTACACGAATGACTTTGATAATCTCTTTATATATATATATATATATATCAAACCATTATATATATATATATATATATATATATATATATATATATATATATATATATATATATATAAATATATATATATATATATATATATATATATATATATATATATATATATATATAAATATATAGAGAGAGAGACATGAACATACAGGCAGACAGAGACAGAGAATGGGAAATATATATATGTGTATGTATATATATATATGTATATGTATATATATATATATGTGTATATGTATATATATATGAGAGAGAGACAGACAGATAGAGATAAGTTGAAAATATATATATATATATATATATATATATATATATATATATATATATATATATATATATATATATATATATATATATATGTATGTATGTTGATATATATATATATATATTTGTGTATTTAGGCAGAAAATTCTTTTTTACACATGTGCTTTTGAATAAGTTAAGATATTTTG
>CAHIKZ030001406.1:117500-152500 GCA_903632075.3 Acanthosepion pharaonis
TGATCAGGAAATATTGAGGAAGTGTATCCACACTTGATTACAGTTGTTCCCAGGTCCACCAAGACCTGGGATAGTAAGACCTGTTAGGGTCCCAACCATGGGCAATTAGTTATCCCCACCCTTAAATTGGGGTCAAAACACTATGAAATTATAAAAATACATTTTTGTAGTAAACTTTCCAGCCACACATTTCCATAGTAAAATATATTACTATAAAATGAATTACTAATGTTCCCAAGAAAACTAAATTTCGACATTAAATGAACAATAAGGAGTTGATGTGCCGCTAAACAAATAAACAAACCAATCATCACGACAACGCCAGAGAATGGAATGCAAGTAGCTTAGACATTCACCTTAGAGCCCTTCAGTTATGTGACATGCGTGATACACGCGTAGGCGATCATTTATCTTTCGATACATGACTGACGAGGCAGATTTTTTCCGCAGTAGGTTGCCATTTCTTTCTGCGGTAGACCAGTTGCCGCCCAACGCTATAGAACACGATCTGTCCTGCTATTTATCCATAGCTGAAGAAGAGGATTCATACCTTTCCCAAGAGTATTAACACGTCAGTCAGTCAGTTATGTGACATGCGTGATACACGCGTAGGCGATCATGTATCTTCCGATACATGACTGAGATAGCTGGTGGGGAGAACAGGATTCATACCTTTCCCAATGGTATTAGGACGTAAGTGAATGCAATGAATTCGACTGGAATTCGAACTCCGCTCTCTGATTCCTCAGCCGTAGCCGCTATCTATTACTCCACCATGTCCGAAAAATAGAGTGTCATCTCAATTGGGTATTGAAGGCAGATCCTTGGGTTGGTTGATGCACCGTGCCGGACTGAAAAGATATGTGCCACCATTGAATCATGGTTAATTGTTGGATGATTCTGACTGGCTTTTGCAATTTGGCGAGGCCGCCCTGAGCAAAACCTTGTGATCCGACGAAGCGAACTATATACTATCGGCTGCCGTTTAATGAGCACAGTTGTGTGTTTACTAGGCAACTGAAAACTCAAGTCACGTTTGAGCAGCAGCTCATTCAACCTGGGGTTTTAGCGCGTGGGTTGGACTGGCCTTGCCCTGCAAAGGATGTCGACGTCGGACCTATGTTGATCAACACGTGCATCTAAACATTCTGACGGATAACGATCATACCACAGGTACGCGAGCAACAGCAGCAGGACGACTTCTATTTCCAGCAGGATAGTGGAGGTTGGCACCGGACCTTACCCTCGCTGTGCGTCGATATTCGACAAAAACTTTCCCAATAGGGGCGTTCGACATCGGGTAGCCGTTGGCTGGCCCCCACGTTCGCCGGATCTCAATACTAGGGACTTAATTATCTATAGATGTATAGAGGATAGGGGTTTCGACGCAAGCTACGTTCTGTTGGTGACATGATTCAATTCATACAGGGGTCTTATCAAGAAATTGATTCTGATAAAGATAATAAATAACCAAATTTATATTTAGATTTTCTGTCTACGGAGACGGACGCTTTTTTAAATATATCTTAGTTGTTATTTAACTAACAGTTTTTTTATATTTGAGCACCCACCGTGAACTCGTGTTACATTCAAATGAAAATTGGATGCTGAACAAAGACCACCGAGACAAATGGCTACCCGAAAGTGTTATTTTGAGTTTTTTATATTTCAGAAAGTTTAGTTTATATATCCTCATAGACCTGTTAAATCATGGATGGAACGTAGTCAATTTTGCCGAATGAAATGTTGTTTTTTGATGGTGCGTTCCTCCTCTGCCAGAAAAATTTGATTTATTTATATATGAAATGAAAATTGGCCAAACCATTTAAACCCAGAATAAAACCACCGATATCTGATTTTTGACCATCCAAAAAATTTTCGCAAATTGTGTGTTTTATGTGTTTGTGTGTCTGCATCATTATATATATATATATATAAATAAAAACAAAACGTTTTATATTAAGATATAAAATTCTGTAACCATGGAAACGTGATTTTAAAATTTTTAAAAAATTATTACCCTGTTTTTTAAAAAGTTACTCCAAAATTCGCTTGAAGATGAAATGGAACTAATGCTTTTAATTTAATTGCAAAATTAAATTCAGATGGTTTTTAGCTTCTATTTTTGAAACACACATATTATAATATATATTAGCGAAAAAACCATATTTTAAATCAATTAATTTATAATATATATATATATATATATATATATATATATATATATATATATCTTATTAGGATCTTTTGGATTATACTGTTTTTTGGATTTATTTTTAATGTCAGGAATATCCATATATTATATAGGTTTGTAACATATAATGTGTGTTGTGCGTGTGATTTTTGTGTGTGTGTGTGTTTACACAGATAATAAGAATTTAAAATTCTGTAACCAGAAATTTTTTATGTTTTTGGAATCTTGGAAAAATTTGAAATTTTTTAATGCAAAACAAATCGGGGTTTTTTTTCTTTTTACATGGTTGGAAAGAAAATTTTTCATTGTCTTAATTTATAATTATATATATATATATATGATTAAATATATAATCGAATATATCATTCGACTTATTAGAAACTTGGATTATCCAATGGTACTTCAAAATCGCATCTTTTTTTTTTTATTTTCGATTTACAATCAAAATATTTCTTTTATCTAATTTCAAGAAAAAAAATTTTTCTGATTACCGCCGAAAATCATTTGTATTCTCAGCAAATTAATTTGAAACAACGTTCAAAAAGCGACATTAAAAATTTCTCGATTCAAAATCTATACGACAGTTTCTTGAAACAATAGAACAATGAATTATGATTGTTAATTTTCTCTTTTATTTTCGCCAGTGTTTTATTCCTGTCAGACAAAAGGTATTACTTTGTAGGGGGAAATTGATTTATAGTTAGTTCTTATTTATAAATCTTTCGTCGAATTCCCAGACACTGAACTAAAATCATTAGAAATTCGCCATGACTCTCCATCTTCTCCAAGTGACTGTCGACATATTAGGTCCTCCCTCTTTAGCGGAAGGAGACGTAATTGCCTGATAGTTACCAGCGCGAAATCGGCGAACAAAGTTCGTGTTTCAGACGAACCTGCTTATAATCATTCTATATTAGGAATCCCCAGAATATGGCTTGTGAGCCATATCTAAAATTCTATGAGACTTTTCCTTTGTCTCTGCTTCATTTCTCCTTTGATTTGAATCCCTATGCGGACCGAAAAATTCATTTAAATGAAAAATTAAATTAAATAAAAAATTAAAATAATACTTTTTCCTTTAAAATTTTATTGAAAAATTAAAAAAGAAATTCAGTGATTTATGAAAATGAATTTTCTTTGACAACATTCAGAAATATTTTGAGGCAGACACTGTACAGTCAGTGTTACCCTTGCGAAAGATATGAATCTACATGAAACTGTGGTCTATTCTATTAACATATATATGTGTGTGTGTATACATATACATATATTTATATATATATATACGCGCGCACACACACACACACACATATATATATTTTTATCTAAACGCTTCTTTAACGCTTGTTCAGTTTGTGTTGCTTAATTATCTATATGTCAATGAGAATTTAATATTATTTGTTAATTGTTAATCTTGAAGAAAAGGCTATTAACTATATAATTCGTCGGTATATATATATATATATATATATATATATATATATATATATATATAATTAATTATTTTAAAAAATTATAACATAAATATGTTATCAAAAAATCACTACAAAAATAGCCATTTTGTTTCAACACCTCCGGTGTCTTATCAAGTGATGATGTTGAATGTCAATGTTATAATTTTTTTAAATAAATAATTATATCGACTTTACGCTGTTTTGAGCACTCTTTTAAGAATAGTAATTGTTGATTATTGGAATTCATTCTGTATACACTAATTATATATTTGTATGTATATATATATATATATATATATATATATATATATATATATATATATTGAAGTGGTATTTATATACTATGGTTTTCATGGACAAATACATGTGATGCCTGCTTAACCAATGAAAAGCAAGAAGCAGCATAAAAATAAAAAAATAACAGAATTTTTTTCCTCCTCCATCTGTCATTTTCTGATAACGCTTAAATATATAGCGAAAATTATAAGGTTTATAAACATATCCTATTTTTTCCTTACACTATCATTCTGTAAAGATTCTAATCCATATTTTATTGATCCATATTAAAAATTAACATATATATTTTTTATGCTTTGAATATATATATATATATATATATATATATATATATATATATATATATATATATATATATATATATACGTATATATATATATATATATATATATATGTGTGTGGTTGGGTATGAAGGAAAAACAAAAGCCGTTGTTTAGAAACAATTTTTTTAAAAATTTATCCAGATACAGTCTCGAATTAAAACGGCAATTTTGAAAAAGAGTAAAAAGTCTACCTGCAAAGTTACATACTCAGTAAAAGTAAAGTGATCGAAGCCTATCTTTCCTAGACTAGCAGAAAAAAAAAGACAAAATTTAAAGTCCTAAAAAAAGGATTTTTCTAGTTCCATGCTCATGCTACCTTCAGACGACTTGAACGGACATGAAAGATTGATGGTCGATTAATTATGTTTTATATATATATATATATATATATATATATATATACAATATATACACACATATATATATGTATATATATATACACATATTCTATATATAAATATATATATATATATATATATATATATATATATATATAGGGAGAGAGAGAGACACAGTGTGAAAGAGATATCAGTCAGTTATATGCCATGCTTAGGTGATCATGTATCTTTCAATACATAACTGACGAGGCAGATTTTTCCCGCAGTAGTTTGCCATTTCTTTCTGCGGTAGACCAGTTGCCATCCAATGCTATATAACCCGATCTGATCTGCTATTTACCCATAGCTGGGGGGAGAAGAGGATTCACACCATTAAGCATATTTAAGTAAAATGGGATTCAACTGGAATGCAAAATCGGGTCTCCGATTCCTTAATCCGAGCCGCTACCCATTACTTCACCGATAGATATAGATATATATATATAGTGCAGGCTTAGAAATTAGCATTGACTTTTTCAGCTTTTAAGCAATCATTAGATAAAAATACGAATAAATTTAATAAATTAAAATAAAAACAAATAGAATTAAAAATGATCATCAGTATTATCAATCATATAAAAAAAAGTTAACTCAAACAGAAAAAAGCAAAAATAAAATAAAATAAAATAAACAAAACTGTTGTGGTAGGATCCACCTAATTTGTATAGTATTAGTACCGACCATATATATAAATATGGTTGGTATATGGAAGAGAGGGATCAAAATCAAGAGATTCATTCTCAGTCGATTCTCTGCATTTTGCAGTGATTTAATGACGAGGCATTTTGCTGAGAGGCAGGGTTTCGTCCGGGGTGGTAGACATAGTTGAACCCGTCTAGGCGGGTAATTTGAAATATATATTTAATATTAGTTATACGGGTTGTGGTAGGATCTTTAATTTTAATTGTATTACCGACCATATAAATATGGTTGGACCGGGATAAATACAGGAATCAAGAGATTCAACCAGAGACTCTGCCCGACTGCGACTCAGTCAACACATTCTCCAGGAACGGTCTTACCAGGAATATACAAAAGACTCTATGTAAATATTGTGTACACTTTCTTGTTTCAATACATTTTGTTCTAAGTACATTTTGTGTTGCATTATTATTCCATGCATTAGTCAAGTTTCAACAAAAACAATAAAAAAAAAAAAAAAAAACGACCAAACTGATTTCCCTGTTGAACTCTTTCAACATTCTCTTAATGGTAAAATCTACAACCCACCTTACAACAGATACAAAAGAACATTCGTTGACTGATGATCACTTATGAGGTGAAACTGCCAAGCATTAGCGCATTTGTAAAATTTCTGTAAAAATTTTGAAAGGAGTTTGTCCATTTTTATTTATGAAATTACAAAGCACACGAGAAATATATATCATGAATGTTTACAACAAATACAAAAGTCAGTGGTTATCAATGTGTATCAAATCGATCCCAGCCACGAATGCAGTATTTCATTCAAATAAATTAATGCTTTGCCTCTGCGGAGAACATGACAAGTATTGACTGTTGTGAGTTATTGGATTCTAAAGAAACCATCACTGCAGATTGTAAACAACTTGAGCATGTCATTAGTGTTTTATATTAAAGATTTTTAATGAACAGAAAATATATTTACGATATTCAGTATGACTATGGAAACCCTAACGCAATAAAATTACAGGAAATAATACATTGTCAAAGTTTATCATAAAATAAAATAATATTTATTTATATATTTTATAATATTATATAATAATAAAGTATTATACAAGAATTTTTTTTTAAAAAAGGCAAAATATCCAAATCAATACCATGCAAAATTGACCAATTTTAAATGAAGCTTTTGAACCATTGTATCTTAGAAATGATTAAAGATATCTTACTGGAATAAATTTCACTAAATTTTTATGTAAGACCATAAAAAATAAAATTACACTGAACAATATTAATTTTGTTCACGAAGGTGATGATGATGATCCCTTTTCCTGATCCAGTTTATCCTCTCTATTGATCGTTTTTTTAAATCTTATTCACCACATATTTCGATGGTTATTGAATGGAATAAATTCAAGCCAGGTTAAATAAATTTAACATTACTTGAAGACCGGAATGATATTAACTAATCATCATTGATCATTTGGTCATTGAGAAATATAAAAAAAACGAATTTTAAAAAAAAACTTTCAATCTGAATTTCAAATGATTTTTAAATTTTTGATTCTTCCGATAAATGGTGTCCCCCACTAAATTTCATATCAAAAAACCTGAAAAAAAAGGAAACTAAATTATTTTAGTATTTTTTTTTTTTCATTTATTAAACATTTTTGGAATGGACAATTATGAAGTTTTTACATCGATTTGGAAATTTTTTGTTTAAATCGGTATTCAAATTTATCAATTTATAAATCATCTATCTATCTATTATCTATCTATCTATCTAAATATTTATAAAACAAACGTAAAGCCAAAAAATAAAATAGGAGGCATTCTATTTTTATAGTAACCCCTATGAAAATAAATCTATCTCAAAAGGATTATTTTTCTATTTATATTTTCTCCCATCTTTTTTCTCAGTTCTATAAATATATAAATATATATATATATATATATATATATATATATATATATATTTTTATGTTAAAATTGTAAAATTTAGATAGTTATAGATAATATGTTTTATTTTTGAAATAAATCAAAACAAACCATATTTTTAGTTTTAATTATCCTATGCTGATACACGATTTTGTTGTTACACCTGGTATAATTATCTATCATTATCTAATATCTATAATCTATTCAAAATAAATCTATTTTCAATAAAAATTCATAATTTAACTGTAATAATGACAGCCTTTAATAATGATGGAAACCCCATTTTATGGAATTGACAATTTATGCTGTTACATTATTTCTATATATATATATATATATATATATATATATATATATATATAAAAAATTTATCCAAGTTAACCATAGTAGAGAAGACAATATTTTTGAATAAAAAGGACAATAGGAAATTTAAAAATTGATGACTCGTTCCGTCCCATGAACGGAAATTTTTCATATATATATATATATATATATATATATATAAATATATATATATATATATATTTATGTTATTCAAATATATATATATAAATATAAATAAAAATTGTTTTGTGTTTGTGTGTGTGTGTGTATGTGTTTGTTTTAAACTTTTTAATCGAGTTCACGCCATTCAAAAAATTTTAAAACCACTAAGACACAAGGGGTTAAGGACAGAATGTCATTTGACAAAATAGAGAGAGAAAATTATTAATATCCGAAACAAAGAAAAAATCTGTTCAGGAGGAAAGCTGATAGTGATTGTCATTGCATTTCACTTTGTTTAGTCAGATCCAGTAAAAAAAATATCTCGTAGAATATATTAATAGAGACTCATCTACGTAGCTAACATAGGAGCATAGATGATTGTCTTTAATCGCACGTTTTCTTGTTAAAAAATTCAAGTTAATCAATTAAATATCCAGTTTTAAAACTGACCAATGTACCAAAAAACTGAATTTACACATTAGATGATGAACCAAAATTTTTAACATAGTTTTTTGAGTAATTTGTTACAATATATCGTTTCCATTCCATATCATTTGGGAAGTGTCTTGTATCAGTAAGGACACCAGTTATGAAGAGCTTCAAAGAAAATGAGCGTCAAAGCCCTGAAAGGACACGGCACATAGAACTTTATCTTCTCTAATACATTCGTTTCGAACAACTGAACACTTTGGGACTGTCTGTACATTCAGACATAAAGAAGGCATAAATTCGGTTATCTCAGCCTTGAAATCCTCAAAAAACGCTATTGGTAAGAAATTAAAAATTGTTTTTTTTTGTTGTTTTGGCTTAATGGCTATATGTTATAGTGGAACACACCTATTCTATAGTTAATAGACTCTCCCACCTATAATAAGTAGGAGTAGTAAGAGTAACGAGACAGTCGCTCAGTGGGTCGGTCAGTCAGTCGATGCCGGACGACCGTTAGTCGGATATTAAAGTATCAGCCACCACAACTAGATTTCTCTGCGTCATTACCTATTATATCAAGTTCCTAACGTTTTGTACGTCGAACCTATTTTAGGACCGACTTAGTACAAATACAAGCCTCCATTGTGAAATCACTCCATAACACTATCTAGACAGCGTTTAAGGCCTTAGTGCGTAAATTTCGAATGTCGGAAATAGCCATGATTTATGTTTAGAATAAGCATTATGGAATGAAATCAAGGATGGACTATACTTGCATATATTTTTAAATATAAATGAAAATGTCATTAGACAGTCCGAAAAAAACTCCATTTATATAAATATATATATATATATATCCTTATATATATATATATATATATATATATGTGTGTGTGTGTATATATATATATATATATATATTTGAAATGGATTACAATTATTTTAATATATTTTCTGTTTATACGTTAAATTTTTTTATATAGATACAATTATTTAAGTAAATGCTCTGTCTATAATAAACAGTATTAATTACATTTAGCAGTCTGAATGGCCGGAAACTTTTCTGGAAAATATATTTCCTCCGACAGAAATCGTACCTGTAACCTACACGGAACTTTCATTTGGTCTGACGTGCTATTCCGTAAGCTACAGAGGAAGCAAAAAAACAAAGCCCAATATACTGTTTTAAAACAAGCAAATTCCCCACGACCTTTCTTGAACGATCATATCTTCTCGAAGTCTGTCATAACGCAAACAAATCTCAATATATATTATGAAATAGACTAAGTCTGATGATTATTTTAATATATTTTCTGTTTATATGTTATTTTTACAGATAACATTGTTCAAGTAAATTCTCTGTTTATAGTAAACAGTATTAATTACATTTACTGGCCTGAATTCAACTTTCATAACCAAATAAATATTTAAAACCTAAATGGTATATCAAAAAAAGAATGGAAATTTTCTGTAGGATAAAAGTTCGATTCTTGTCGGAGATGACATATTTTTTTACGAAATTACTCGGACAAAAGGTCTCTCTATGTAAACAATACTGTTTATTATTTTGAGGACATTTACTTAAATTTGTATCTATAAGAATAAAATATAAACAAGAATATATATATATATATATATATATATATATATATATATATATATATATATATGTGTGTGTGTGTGTGTGTGTGTGTGAAAAGTGTATATAAATATAAATAAATATATATATGTATAATTATTTATATATAAATATTTATATATAAATAAATATTTATATATAAATAAATATTTTATATATATGGGTTTTTATTAAGCGCTCAATATTTTGATTAGGTTATAATGTTTGGAGATAGATGTTATTTTTGATTAAAAATTTCAAGCTTGAAAAACAGGGATAACAAATTTCATATCTATCCAATATATATATATATGATTTATATATATATATATATATATATATATATATATATATACGGGTAAAAAAAAAATATGAAACAAAGATTGGACAAACAAAGAAAATCTTTAAGAATATTCATTTTCAGTTTTTTTACTGGTTTTTTTGTTCTAAGTTTAGGTTTTGATAAAGAGACATGTGGCTATAATTTTATATGCCTTCGCATTTATATATATCATAATATCATAGTTTTGATTATATATATATATATATATATATATATATATATATATATATCAAGATATATAAATATATATGTGTGTGTGTCGGAAAGGAATGAATGAAATCAGGATGCCTGGTCAGAATCGATTTCATTATAGACCTTACTTTGAATTTTGTCAAGAATCTCGAAATAGATATTAAGAGCACAAGGCTAGATATGGCAGCAATATTCAATGCACTGAGGACTGTACATTCATAAATTTTTCACGATGGATTCCGACTTGATGTAATCTGTTTTTTTTTTTGTTTTTTTTTAACTCCAAGCAAAGCGATAATGCCACTCGTATAAAAAGGGTTACAGGGAATTAAAGTGAAAGAGAAAACTGAGAATATGGAGGATTGAGGAAAGGACAAAAAATGAATGGGATTTAACAAGACAGCGACTGATATTGCATTTAAATTTTTGAAGATTGTAATTATCAGGGAAGCAAGTAAACGGAAGGGAGTTCCAGAGTAAAAGAAACTGTTGGAGTTGGATTGACGGCTGCATTTAGCTATTTCAATCGTAAAAAGGTGGGACCTACATGCCAATCTAGTAGAAAACATGCATTCGTGTAGTCAGGCAACAGGGTAAAACGTTCGTCAGAGCAGCTGCTATGAAAATATTAATAGGAAAGACAGAGGAAAGCCATGTCATGTGATGAGCAATTTATATCTGATCAGGATATATTACATTACAGATCTTTCCTTGGGTGTACAAGAGGAGCACCAGACCAGATATGGAAACAGTATTCAATTTATGGACGAATGGTTGATTTGTATACGTGTAAGATGGACTCTGACGTGAAAAAACTTTTGGCACTACACAGTGACCAAAATATTCTTTGCCGTAGACCTAGCCACTGATTCAATGTAGTCGCTCAACTTCAAGTCAATGGAAAACATGAGGCCAAGAAGGGCGCAGTGTATTGCTCTCATTGGGGTTTAGCGTCAGCCATACTGATGGTGGGAAGAAATAAAGGCATTTTTAGGGGGTAGTATAATGTTTCAAAATACTGTTTCAAATACTTTTAACCATCGTAAGACATTTTCAAAGACGTAAGGCAGAAGTCTGGATATAACCAATGGAGTCTTTATGCCGTCAATGACTCAGAGTTTGAAATAGATATAGACTCACAAGGTGGAATTAATTTTAGTGTCAATTTTGGTACCAGTTTTTGTGTCAATTTAGTGTTAATTTTAGTATCGGTTTTTGTGTCAATTTTAATATCAATTTCAGTGTCAATTTTAGTGTTAATTTTAGTATCAGTTTTAGTGTCAATTTTAGTATCAGTTTTAGTGTCAGTTTTAGGGTCAATTTTAGTATCAGTTTTAGTGTCAGTTTTAGGGTCAATTTTAGTATCAGTTTTAGTGTCAGTTTTAGTATCAATTTCAATGTCAATTTTATTGTTAATTTTAGTGCCAGTTTTAATGTCAATATTAGTGTTAATTTTAGTGATTAGAGTTTGAGTGAATAGATAGCGAAACTGTTGTGACCAAGTAAATGGTTAAGCACTCCAGAAGAGTAGTAAGAATGTCTCGAATGAACTAGCACTCACTCTATTGATTGTTCACTGAAGCCTTCTCTCCGACTTATTTTATAGTAGGCGGAAGAATTTAACATAAACTCTTTAGTGGGAGGACACGACAACAGAAACAAAGAAAAATCATTTTGGTAAGGGTTAAAAAATGACTTAGAACAGTAAAAGTCTGGAAATGGTGGAGAGTCATGATCTCCGACCTCCTGAAAGGACATGGAATATTTAGAGAAAAATAAGAAGGCGTTTAATGGAATATTGAATTCCTCGGAGAAAGAACGGCATAACGAGAACAACAGTCGGAATGAATCAGTCGAATTCAATTAATGGCGTCTGCTTTTCGCTCTACGGCAGTCGACGCCAATCACCTGCTCTTTCAAGCAAATCATTCCACGGGTCACTTGGATTCACCAATCGAAGCCGAACAGTCATTTTCCACCTCAAAAGTGTTGACTGGCTCTTTCAAAAACGGTTTCCCAACCTCCCCAATTCCCACCGCCTACGCCCGGCTTCTAATCTGTGTTCATTTATTTTAAACCCGTTGAAAATTTAATCACATTGAACACGGAATCGATCGCTCACTGACGCGTGACCTGCCAACGGAGAATCAACGGAAAGCCAAACATAAGAGTGCGGGCTTCTTTCATAATTCATCATCGAGGCAAACGCTCGCGGCAACAGCCAGTTCTGGTTAAATACGACATTCAAAAGGAAACGATATAAATAGAGAAACATGCAAGATAATATTATGGTGGTGACTCATATCATGATTACAGATTATATCTTAAGAAAAGTAACGTGAAGGGTTCAAGCAATTCTTTGAACGACAAGGAATTTCTTAAACTTACAGAAAGCAACTTTTAAAAGAAGGGGATCAATAATACAGACAGCAACTAAAATGATAGATACTCCCCAATATTTCAGAACATACCTTCAATAAAAAAAAGAGCAGTAATCCAAAAACTTGGAGTGATAATGACTTATTCCAAAATTACGGAAGATATCTTAAACAAAGAGAATGAGATCAATAGTCTGTATAATTCCTAGAATGATAATGACTTATCCAAAAATTATAGAAAATATCTTAAACAAAGAGAATGAGATCAATAGTCCGTATAATTCCTAGAATAATAATGACTTATGCCAAAATTACAGAAGATATCTTAAACAAAGAGAATGAGATCAATAGTCCGTATAATTCCTAGAATGATAATGGCTTATCCCAAAATTACAGAAGATATCTTAAACAAAGAGAATGAGATCAATACTCCGTATAATTCCTAGAATAATAATGACTTATCCCAAAATTACAGAAGATATCTTAAACAAAGAGAATGAGATCAATAGTCCGTATAATTCCTAGAATAATAATGACTTATCCCAAAATTACAGAAGATATCTTAAACAAAGAGAATGAGATCAATACTCCATATAATTCCTAGAATAATAATGGCTTATACCAAAATTACAGATCTCTTAAACAAACAGAATGAGATCAATAGTTCGAATAATTCCTAGAATGATAACGACATTTAAAAATTACTGAAGGTATCTAAAATAGTGAAAATGATATCAATAGTACGACTAATTGTTAGAATGATAATGACTTATCTCAAAAGTGAAGCAGGTATCTTAAACCGAGAGAATGAGATCAATAGTCCAAAACAAATTTTAGAATTATACAAACATTTCTCAATATTACTAAAGGTATCTTAAACAAAATGTATGATATCAACAGTCCGAACTAATTTCGAAATAATAAGCTTTCTTAGGCATGTATTATTTTAATCATGCAGGTGTTTACAAATGTTAGTCTTGAGTAGCATATATTCATAATATCTGATCTCATACGAAAAGCATTTTTTGATATTATACAAAAGAAAAGTTTTTTTTTTAAATATTTATTATTTTGAATTTCGTAAAGTTTTAAGTAGAAATAAATAAAGTGATATAAATTATATAGAGCTAATGTTCAAATTCAAAACATATTATTATCTAAAAAAAAAATAAGCATTTAAGATAATGACTTTTTTTTCTAGAACTGAAAACAGATTTTTAGTCCATTAAAAAAAAAAATTCCCTGAGGTTGGATAAGTAATGTAACTGTGTTCAGATTCATAATTGTTTTGGGCATGGAATGGTGATATTCAAGGCTACAATTCTGCCTTCCCTTTGACGAAGAGCGAATCTTCTTCACCTCTATTCAAAAGTTTTAGTGTCTTTTGCCAGACCGTGACAAGTTTCGATTAATACATATCACTTTCTACGTTATAACTAGGAACAGCTATATCTGGTGTGAAATTGGAGTTCCTTTCCTATTCCTTTACCGAAGCGAAAGAATACAGCCGCAAAATTGGTGACAGTTGTCCACATGTTTCTCATTCTTTGTAATCTCTGTCAGCGGGGCTTAGAATAAAGACGGCTCACATTCCGGGTGGGTACATGCACGCACGAATAGTAACTCTAAAACTCCGTACGTTTCTCCCTCTAATTTAAGCCGGATTCTCCTTTACATTTTTGCACTATTCAAACAGGACCTATGTCTAACATTTTGATTCTAGTGCAATCCGGACCTATTTACGCGGTCTGTCTGAAAAATAATGGGACTTATCCGTTCTTCGATGTAAGAGGCATCGTCCACAGTGAGTTCTTGCCACAAGGCCAGACGATCACTCAACAAGTCTACAAAGAGATCCTGCAGCGTTTGCTTCTCTCAATGAACGAGAAGTGACGAGAGTTGTGGCAGGACTAATCGTGGCTGTTTTACCACGACAATACACCTGCTCACAACGGGCAGGAGTTAAATAGTGGAGTAGACGAGGCAGTCTAGCCTTGGCTGGCATCCAGTGTAAGAGAAGGAACACTGATTTTCAAACCGTCATGGAGACAACAAGAAACCGCTCTACTGCCTATCCAAAAATGGCAACGCAATTCCGAGATATAGAATAGTATTATTAAGAGCCATGATTGCCTACGCCCTGAAAGGTGATGGTATTAAAAAAAAAAGATGAAGATTACATTAAACAACTCTGCCATCCCAAGAACCACCATGGCGAAAGATAGTTTGCATTTATTAAAGAAAAATAAAGCTATGGAGATCCATGATCGCTATTGCCTTGAAGGCGAATGTTACTTTTTCAAAAAATAGCAAGCCGCCATATTAATTTGCTTTAATCGGATATTGTGTAACTGTTCAAAGTAGTTAATAAAAATACCTTGTTTGAAAATGGAAGTGATGTTTACATTGGTGATAGCTCTGTAATTTGAGTGGAAGTGCTCGCAGGATTTAGCGAGGATTTTCCTGGTCGATAAAGACTCTTGACTTAATGAAAAAAGAGGAAAAACAAGTCGAAAACATCTTCGGAATTTATGAAGTTAGAAGCGTAGTCAAAAAGAACAAAACATAAAAATAATATCGAAAAATTAGCTCGAGGCAAGATCAGTGAAAATACAATACTTGATGGTAGACGGTAGATAGTTTTCATTTAGTACTAAAGCATTATGAAGTAAGCATGAGTAAAAGTAAATTAATATTTACAATGATTACAATTCATAGGCCAAGGGGAAAAGAACATCAAAACAATTGCCATGGAAATATTTAACGAAAAGTCAGATTGACATAACGTTCCAGCAATGGGAAAATGGCTGAAGTCGTGATGATGAAATGTTACTAGATTAGTTTGGTATGTATTGAATATTACAACCTTGTTTTTCCTCCATTGAGTTGTCTGATTAAATCGAGATCGAAGAGCGAAAGATGTTTTCTAGAAACTAAACAAAGTATTAACAAATAAAGAAATGTTGTTAGAAACTCTTGTAATGTGGCGATTACTGATCTGGTTTCAGTCACTCTTAGAACAATTCCAATTGCAGATTAATACTGTATTTTCTAAGACGACCACCAAATACGGCTTTTACTGTGTCAGTATTTACCAAAGACCTTCCTACTAGGCGGAATGTGGCACAAGGCTGTTTTTTTTAACGTGGGGCGATTCCGAACCTGTAGGTTCGAGCAAAAACTGCCCTTAGGCTCTGTACACACGCGGTCGGATAGCTGTCTACCTTCCCAGAAGGGCGGAGTCTAGTCTGGGCTCCACTCCGCCTGGAGACAGAGAGGTCGACTAGCAGAGGGTCAGCAAATATTGAGGTTTTGCTGACTCGGTATTTACCTAAGGCCACCCTGCATGGCGGGATATAGCACAAGGCCGTTTTTTTTTAACGTTGGGCGATTCCGAGCCCGTAAGCCGGGTAAAAATTTCTCGTGGACCCCGTATACACGGGGTCGGGTAGCTGTCTGTCTCCCTAGACGAGAAGTCTGTTCTTCGGCATAGCCCCGTCTGGGATCCTCAAGCAGAGCAGCAGCAAACCAGGAGATTTTGCTATCTCCCCTAGTTCCACATTCCGCTCTCACATGCGGGCGAGTCCACCTCATCAGGTGTTGTATAACCGAAACAAAGAAAACGTACTGAACTGATATTTCGTATCACTTCTCCTATATGCCAGTGAATGTTGGACAATTTCCTCACACGTTCAGAGATGTGGTTCTCCTACCGAATGCTAGGAATACAGAGCATGTAAAGAATGTTTTAAGGAAAATAAGAACCACAAGAAAATTGATGCATACAACCAAAACGAGGCCGCTGAAATTTCAGGGACACACAATGAGGAAAGAGGGCTTTGGATATTTAAAATTCACAATATATACTGAACGCAGGAGGGTAAAAGAGAAATAGACAGATATCAACTGAAGTTTGTGTGAATGGGGAGCAGAAAAAGGGTAAAGAGCGATGGCAAGGGTTGATATTTACTTAAAGCCACAAAAAACAGGACATTTGGGTGGGATGAATGGCGACGCTCTGAAGGGACATGGTGCAGAAAAGAAGACGTTAAGCGTAGTACGACTTGCCTCGGAGTTGAAATAGTTAAATAAGGTATAGTATTTGAGCTTAAATAAAAAAAAAAAGAAGATATTCCATGTTGATGTTTAATCGGTGAATTTAGCCTTCTCCAAATAATAAAAAAAAGAAAATGGCGGACGGCAACATTTCTCCCTTCTCCATTTTGTCAGTTGACTTTAAGCTAGTTTGATATAAACTACTCAGGACATGGAGATCTAGCACCGTGAAGAAACTGTTGTTTAATCTCGGACAAATAAAATTACAGTATTTACATATAGACAGACTCTGAATAAAATTACATATAACACTTTGTTTTTTTTTCCTTTTATTATTATTATTCAAATAAACGGACGGACAATATATCAGTTATATATATTCGACCTTAGTTAAAAGCTGAATAAACATTAGTCTACCAGATACCTCGACAATTTATATCCTAAAGGCCATTGGTATCAAGACGGCAACAGGTCCAAATGACTGAATCTATAAAAAAGAACATTAACTGGCTTGCAATACTTTATCACTATCTTCATGTCAGACGTTCGCGCAAACTACATTTCTTTGCTCTACCAAATCAGGCCGCAGGTATTGATTTGACGTCCTCATTCCGTTCATCTTCCATTAGTGAGGCGGAAGTTCCACTCAGACTTCTTGTTCCCAAGAACATTTTTTTACGATGATGTTCACCCTGTACGAGGCCCGAGAGCCACTCGATGCAGAGGGTTAGATGAGTAAGAGGCACAGATAATGTGAATATGAACTGTTAGGCTGGGGATACAGACTCCCGACACTTCCTCGATCACTACAATCTTAACCTCTTTCGGTATGGGGCCAACCATTATCTATCCTATCTATCCAGATAAGATGCACCTCTTGCTTCCTCCATGTTCGCCTTTACAACAACCTCGTTTAGTAACCCTCTACATAGAGTGGCTCTTGGAACTGGGATTTAGTGAACATTAACGAAAGAAAGAAATTGTCTGATAAATTCAGGCTGAAAAATATGGGTACATAGGTTAAACAATGGAATCAAGTCGAGATAACAGGTTCGAATAGATAAGTCTATAAAAGATATATGTAACCCTCCCCCCCTGCGTCTTAGTGGTTTTATTGCCTGGCTTGGGGTTAATTTCTGTACTGTCATTCGAGATCTTTTCAGATTCTGTACTTGCGGTGAAAATGTGCTGTTCCCCGGGTTGATTTCATCTAAACTGGTCGGATTCATCTGAAAAGTCGGTCTGCAATGAACAAACGAACGATTTGGTTTCTTTTGTTTAACGGTATATCAACTCCTTATGGGTCATTTCATGCCAAATTTTTTTTTTTTCTTACGAGCTTAGGTAAGATTTTATTTGCATGAAAAATTTATTGCTGGATTTTTAATCGATTTTAAGATCTATTAGTAATTTTTTTTCATTTACTATTAAAAGATATTGCTGAAAATTTTTCTTTTTTCTACTAAAATCTAATTCAGTTTTGGGGTTCACTATTTGCCCACGAACGAACGACAAGGACTTGCTATATCTACAGGCAAATCTTTAATATATATATATATATATATATATATATATATATATATATATATATATGTATAGATGAATTCTCAACAGAATACAGAAAGCACTGGGCGGCCGGATTCATCAGCTTTGCACATTCACTGCCGAGAATTGAAACCGGGCCGTTACGATATATATATATATATATAATATATATATATATATATATATATATATATAAAAGTTTTATAGAAGTCAACACTTAGAGGCGTGACGATTGCATCTAGCATGAAACAGACTGTCGCCTTTAAGTGTTGACTTCTATGTTCACTTTTATATTTACACACGCTCTATCTCTGATATTGTTATTTTTATCCCATTAAATATAGCACACGTTAAGACTATATTTCTTCATATATATATATATATATATATATATATATATATATATATATATATATAATAATAATAATAATAATAATAATAATCTTATATAATATCAAATTAAGTATGTATACTCGTCCAGAAAAACCTTAGGGGTTTCGTACCCTGACGATCCGTGTAGGTGAAATAAAGGTAGGTTTGCCTGGCTCTTTAGGTTCATAGTTATATATATATATATATATATATATATATATATATATATATAGATAGATAGATAGATAGATAGATATAGATATAGTTAAGTAACGAAAATCTTGGTGATCCGTATGGACGAAACCGGAGAGATCAATGTTAAGTCAAAAGGAATAATTTAATTTAAAAAGTAAAACAGACCACTTTAAGAATTTTTATATATATATATATATATATATATATATATATATATTCAGTACGCGAAAGTTCTTTTATTATAGGAAATATTTTATTCGCATTTGTGAGATTTATTCAATCGCAATTCTCTTAAATATTTTTTATTCCCACGATCAAAATAGATTGATTTTTTTTTGCTCAGTGATCCATTTTAATGAAAGGTGAGAGGTCAGAAGACGACAACAAATTTGAAAAAGAAATCCTCGCGCAAAAACCAAAGCAACTCGAGAGATGGTTGATCAGAAAATCATTGCTTTAATATAAAGTGATTGGCCTGAAGCAATAACGAAATTAAAGAAAGAAAAAAAAAGAAGGGATCAAAAAATCAATATCTGCCAATAGTCAATCTAAGAAGATCGATAAAAACTAAACGAATCGATGCCAAAAATAGCTACTATGAAAAGAGGATGAAGCGATTTCCGTCCTGGGCAAGTTTTGATAGAAATCGATAATAAATGCATATAAACGCGAAAATCGATAACATAAAAAAAAAAACTCAAAGTACAAAAGAAAATCTACTGTATTTGCTTCACCATTTTAAATCGATGATCAAAAAATATCGACATTTGTAAATTAAGAGAATGACTTCACGTCTGAAAAGATTTCTCTTATGCCTTTCTTATAATTGATATCATTAGAAGAAATAAACTATACAACATTACAATATTATTGTCCCGTTTAATTTGGCACAGGTTAACGCTGAGTTCAGCTTAGCCAAAAGCTTGACTCCCTGTCAAGATGACACTAAGATATTTCGATGAGGGACATTTCAACGCGTTTTCCTATACGATCCGTGTTTGGATCGTGAATTTTAAATGTTTTTTTTTTTTTTTTTTAAGTTTAAAACAAATAAGTTGAAATAGATAAAAAAAAAAATTAGAACGATTTTTCACATTTAATGCTTTTTATATTTATTTTTTCTATTTCAGTTCTCCCCCGCAAAAAAAAAACAGAAGAGCCACTCAAGGTAGAGTGTTACTGAGTAAGACTGTTGTAAGAGAGGAATAAAGATAAAGTAAAAATAGTATATCATGAGGATATGTAAGATAAATATCGGTTGACCGTGGACTTGAAGAGTTTGTAATGGTTGGGGAAGCATCCGGAAACCTGCAACAGTTCTAGATAAGAAGATGCAAAACTGATTCCTTATCAAAGAATAATGAAAAAAAAAGGGGACGATTTGCCACCGGGAACATGGCAGAGCGGGTCCCATCTAATGGGTCTAAGGAATGTAACACGTTCGAACATTTGCCATAGTAATAGCGACAGAGTAGTGAGAGGCTAGCAGTGTTTCGTCTGTGGGGAAAGGGGTTGTAGGGTGGAAAACAATTCATCACCCACAAAGTAGTGTAAGAAAACAAGACGCTGCACAAACAGCAAAATCGATGTGTGCCGTTTACGGATATGGTGCCATAGCTGGGAACACAGTTCGTAAGGGGTTCGCTAGGCTCAGTAGTGACAATTTGGATCTGTAGACCAGAGAACGTTCCGACAGGCATTTTTTTGTATTGTTTTTTGTCAGCATTCGTACCCATACACATATTGGCAAAAAAATAACTGCTCAGGGGCACGCACGCGAATCCTACACAACATAGGAAGTGTATGTATGTGTGTTTGTGTGTATGTGTGTGCACATATATATATATTTTTAATTCCTTATAATAAATTCATATATATATTACTTATATATATATATATATATATATAATTATTTATTTAAAAATATGATTCCAAGCGACATAAGAGGTCTGTGTTTCAAAACAAGAGCCGAAAACTTCAATATAATTATTTGAATTAAATTGAGTTAAAGTAAGCTCTGTTCAATCTTCAAGCGAAATTTTTTTGGGAATAACGTATTTCTGAAATTTACGTGTTTTAATAATTGAAATCAAAATTTCCATGGTAACAGCTAGGGCAAATTGTTTTAAATTGGGTAGGCGTGTGTTTTGGATTGTTAATAATAAGTATCAGTATAGAGTTACTTTCATAGATGTCAAGTGTGGGAAAAGGGGGGTGTCTAAATTTGAAACGGAAGATGTATTAAATTTATTAATTTTTTATGAAAGGAAAATTTTTCATTATATTTATATATATATATATATATATATATATATATAAATATATATATATATATATATATATATATATATATATATATATATATATATATATATATATATATATATATATATATATATATATAGAGAGAGAGAGAGAGAGAGAGATTAAAAAATTTTCTTGTAAAAAAATTTTAAAAAAAAATTACCTTTTAATCAGATTATTTTATCATGCCAGTTCAAGAAAGACAATTTTTAAATCTATGATATACATAAAAAGTGAATGTCTAATATCGAGAATATTTATTTAACATCGAAAAGCATAAGATAAATTTAACACAAATTTTAATAATATTGCAAATATCCATACTTTGCCTGATGAAGGTAAATAGATGGAAATAATATGTAGCAAAATTAATAAAAAATAAAGCATAATATATCTAAAAAAAAAAAAATACATTACAACCAAAAACGTTTGCGGTTTCTTATTTTTATTATACAAATAAAATCTCGTTGGAATTTATAACAAATTTTTTATATATATATATATATATATATATATATATATATATATATATATAGAGCCCGGCGTTTTTAGGGGATGTAATACATTAAGATAGATCAAGTATCGACCATCGTAAAGACTGAAAAATAAAATTGACAAAGAATATTGTTTAAGGTTGACGGACACGCATGTTTTAATTATTTTATTTTTTTTTTTAATTTTTTACGAATTGGTTTTAAAAACTCAAACAAAACATTGTTTTTTCAATCGTTATATTTTAGCGATTAAATGGATTTTTTAAAGCATTCTGAATGTAAAAATAAAGAAAAAAGAATGCAAGACAATAAGAAACACTAAACTGCCAAAAAAAGTGAACATTTTGTTGAAATCGGTTGAAAAAGAAAAAAATCCATGATCCCATATATAAACAAACACACACACACACACACACACACAACACACCTGGTTTAAATAACCTGGATTTTATAATAAGTATAACTCGATATTGATTCTCCGTTTTATTCTATGACTTAAAATAAATAAAAAAAAACATTTGTTTTTTTATATAATTTTTCCTATCATTGTCAGAAATTTTATAAAATTATTATATATGTCCTATGAAGTTTTGTTGAAATCATATAAAATTATTATTTATTATATATATATATATATATATATATATATATATATATATATATATATATATATATATATATAATATTAAAAAACTTTTAAACTTTTGGGGAGCGGGTTTTGACACCAAAAGAAGGTAATATGTCCGCATAAAAATGTGTCCAATGGAAACATCCTCATATACCTCAACCCAGCAACTCATAACAAATGTCTAAAATGTAAAATTTTTTCCACATGTGCATGAACCTGTCGGATATTTAGCTGGATGGAAACGTTCAAATTATCCTTCAATTGAATAGGAAATGTTCAAATGAAATTTTGGTTTTCTGGAAACGTTCAAATATATATCAAACGATCTCGATATTACTTATGCAGGCCTATATGACTATCATAAACCATCTAAAAAAAAAATTTCTTTAAACTTAATAAAATAAACGAAGGCTTTGTGTTTATATGGATGTTCAATTCTTTTTTTTTTTTTATCACTATCAATTTTATTTATATATATATTTATATATATATATATATATATATATATATATATCTATATATATATATTTATCATATGTTGTGTTTTAAAATAAATAAATGCTGAAAAAATAAATAATGATAGATAATAAATATATGTACAATTGTATTGAAATATGACAAAAATCAGTCTTAAAACACACATATACGCAGAAAGTCACTAAATAATTTACACACACACACACACACACACACACACACATAAATATATATATATATATATAATATATATATATATATATATATATATATATATATATATATATATATATATATATATATATAATAATATAAAAATTGTCCGGCAGTTAGATTTGAAAATATTGTATATTTATAAATTTAAAAAATGTTTTACTTTAAATTTTGAACATTTTTTTTTATTTTTATTGGACTCTATTTTAAATTAAATTACAATTTATAATTTCTAAGAAATTTCTCGAAGCTTAGAAGATATCTTGAGGAAATCGATCATAAACGAAAATGAAAACTAAATCTTAAAAGAATCGAAAATACATTTGGGATTGAAATAAACTTTTTATTTTAGGATCACTTTCAAATTTATTCAATAAAAATTCTTCGTACCCTTTCTAACCTTTTCTTTAATTGTCCTGGAGTAACAATTTGCCTAATTTAAAGTTTACGTATCAATAAATTATCCTTTTGTACTGTCATAGGAAAAGCTTAAGATCTCACGTGCCAAAGGTAATAATGTCTTTACTAATTGATCTGTTGAGCTGTATTTTGAAATGATGATTCCTCTTGCATATTTGACATTTTGGTATTTTATATATTTTCTCGATTGAATTAATTTTTTTTTTAAATTATTAAATTCTCTTGATGGTTCTTGAATAGAATTTATAGGAAACCATAAATATGGATTATTTTTATTATAAATACTGAAAAAACATGATTTTTTTTCCTTTCATCATTGACAAGCTGAGAAAAATGGGTTTTATAAAAACGTGATAGAACATCTGATGTATGTTTTTTTCAAAATAACTCAAATAATTTTTATATATTTTAATTTAAAAAATTTGTTTCAGTATCAAAGTCATTAAATATTTTCTTATCTGAAAATCTGGAAAAAAAAAATTTTGGTTTTAAAATTTTTTTTTTTTTTTTTTTAAATAAATTAAACGTTTTGTGGGATGGAAGTTTTGCTATAAAATAAATTAAATAATTTATCCAATTTTTGCAAATTATAAATATTATATATATATATATATATATAAATATATATATATATATTTTTTTCAAACAGATAACCCAAATACTTAATACTGAATTTTATAAAGGTTAATAAAAAATACAATTGTCTAGAAGAGGTTTGGGAATCTCTGAGTCATTTTTGGGGAAAAACAAAAAAAGGTTTTTTCTGGCCCATTATATATAGTAATAGACATATATAGACAGAATCAAGACAGGGACATGTTGAGGCATCAGGAACTAGAATTCGCGCCAGTTGCAGGACATTTGGGAATTAGAAATTACTTTTAAAAAAATAAATTACAATGTCTTACATTTTGAAATATTTTCCTCGAAATCGAATCGTTGATAACTTATGAACGGAATGGATGAGACTCATCTTGGTAATGATGGAAATTGTCCGATTCATGGACAAAAATGAATTCCGGATAAGAAATATAAGGATAAAATTTCGTTCGTTTTTAGATTTACGAAAATAAATCGAGTTATGATCAACAGAAGACGAAAGGAAATTTGACGCTGAGAATACAGCCTGTGTTTGAAAAAGAAAGAATATAAAAGTTGCAGCCGAACCGTGTTTATAAGTTGAACTGTATAAAAAGAACTTTTAAGAATAGAAACCTTTAAACAAGAGAAGAAGAAAATACATATTCTGTTGCAGCCGGACCGTGTTTGAAAAATTTGAATATAAAGAAAAGTCAAAAGAAAGAAAAGAGGAAATGAGAGAAAAAGAATGGAAAATGAGTAAGATTTGAACTGAATATAAAGATAAGTAATTATATATTTTTTTGTGTTTTTAAAAAGATACACAAAATCCATAAATTTTATTCTCACAAACACCTTTCCACATGTCAAAATAGTAATATTTAAATAAAATCCCATCTTTTTTTTTTTTTTTTTTTTTGTTATACAAAAATTTCATGCATTAAGTTATTCATACTTTTTTTTTTTATCCGTATAATTAAATAAAATCCACCTTGGATTTGAAAAACATATCTTGGTATCCCAACATAAGTCTTGAGGTTCTGGTCGTCGGATGCTTTATATAATGCTTATATTTTTTTTTTATTATATATATATAAATATATATATATATATTAAAATTTTATACCAAAATTTATTATTTTATCGTTCATTTTAATTTTGAAATTTTAATATGTTTTTGTTGAAAAAATGGAATTTTAAAAAATATTATATATATATTTGATCATCTCAATCAAAAAATATTCTTAAAAAATATTTTTTTTTAATAAAACCCCATTTGTAAACATGGTCTAAATAAAATATAGCAAGTATTTTATAATTTATATTGATAATTACATATCTCCTAAAGAAATGATTCTTAAATATTAATTTAATTTTTTTGAATTAGAATCGAAAATATTTATATATATATATATATATATATATATATATATATATATATATATATATATATATATATATATATATATATATATATATATATATATATATATATATATTCATACATGTTTCATTAAATAATATAGACAAGTGTTGTCTATTTATTTTATGTAAATTTTTTCATAACGTCTGATAAGTTTAATAACATTATCATTAAACGAAGAAACCAAAAATCACAATATTGATCCATATTTTTTAATCCAATCTAAGCTTTCGGCTTACATAAGCCATTATCAAAGATGTCAATTACTGTACAATATATTAAGCAATATACGGACAAGACAGTGATGATAGTCTGTGATTGTTTACATGGATGATTTCTAAGCAACGATAAACACGTGCATATAAGACGCTAGAAACGAAAATCGCACCGCATCTCATGACGTCACACATGACCACGCGAGAGTGAATTCGAGAAGTATTAATTATATGGGAAGCCGTTGGTATAAACCAGTGGCTTCTGTTACCAATTATAGACATTTAAGAATATTTGTGGAGATTTCATAGTTTATTTTGTTCAGGTTAGGTTTCAACTTTTTTATGTATATAGCTTCAAGAAGTTTTAGTTTTTGTTTATTGCTTTCATGTTTAAGTATAATTGTGTTTTCGACAAGGATTTTATGGAATTGTGTGTGCGGCCAGGCATGTTGTTTTAAATGCCTAAAAATGTTAGAGTTTTCATCTAAATGTAGTGGCAAGCGTCGTGAAAGCGAGTTTATGGTGTGACCAACATGAATATTATTTAATTCGTTGGAGATACAATCTATAAAAAGGGCACTTTTAAATTTATAAACTATGTTGGTTTTTTTGCAAATCGCTAACTGGGGAGAAGAATCATTGCGAAGAATTAATTTTGGATATTCTAGATTTAGTTAGTATATGATTAATTTTTTTTTTTTGCTAGGATCTGTTGTTGATATATTAGTATTTACTATTTTTTTTAGTATATTTTCATCTTGTTTATAATTAGTATGCATTTGATTATGATATAGGAGATTAATATGTTTGAGATTAGTAGAAGCATGTTCAAAGACAAATATTAGGCAAATCAACAGTATAAACCAAAAGTTGGAGTTCTTAGAATGGCATTATATAAATATAAAAGGGATAAAAGAAAAATGTTTTGCAGATTTTAACGTTGAAATAAGAAAGAATAAGTCAATCAAATGAAAATAAAAGTGGTCTCTCTTAAAAAGAAGAAAATATTTTCATGCATTTCTATTTTTAAATTAATTTTTTGCAATCAAAATTTATCGGGATTTATAAAAAATTTGAAGAATTGTTAATTTTTTTTATTTTTTGTGATGCAAATTGGGTGCCAAAAAATAAATCCAATCGTCTGCGAATTTATTATATTGATTTTCTAAGCTAGCTTAGATGTGGCACAAGGCCGAAAGTATGTGGCACCCAGCGAGGATAGAACTCACTATTCAGTCGTAAGTGTTTTAGCGAAACAAGCTTGTTAACATTAAACCACGCCGAAATGCATTAAGATCTTTATTATATAATGTTTACGATGAACTGCGATAATTTTTCAACCTTTATTAACCAGTATTGAACCATTGGAATATTGATAATTTTTGTACACATCAGTATTGATTGATTGACTAATTGATTAATCGGGTAATTGATTGGGCGATTTCGCACAAAGTCGTTTAAGCATCCTCAGCATTACGGTACGTTTTCTGATAATCTCTCCAACGTTAAAAAATAACCCAAAATATATATTTAAATAATATTTAATTTAATTTGTGGAAATTATTTCTTCTAGTTTTGTTAGAAAATAATTGTAGAATTTTATTAATTCTATAAAAATTTATTATTCGTAACCATTGATTTGCGACATGTAATTCACCCATAAAAATTTAATGTCGACCATAAATAAAATAGCAGGGATTTCGGTGAAGATCAAACTCACATATTCAGTCGAAAAAAGAAGCCAGACTAATGGAAATATTTACACGGATTTTTGTTCTTATCTTTTAAATATATATTTTTTCCGGCCTTTTTTTATAAATATATATCGGAATTTAAAAATGAACCCTATATTTATCCGTTATCCAAATCAAAATAATATTGTTCTGAATAAAAAAATGCCATATATTTTTTTTTATATCTTATTTTCATATATATCCATTTAGTAATTGTTCATAATATTTATTTAAATATTTTATTCAAAAAATTGTTCTATTACAAAATGTTTTGGTCGTTAAATAGGTGCAACGACCTTCTTCAGCTGATATACGTTGGAATTTCAAATTGAAATTTTTATTTCCTAATCAAATAAAAAAGAACAAGAAAAGATTGTTCTATATTCATTGCCATGCCAGTTCAAAAATGGATACTAAAAATAAAAAATTAGTAACTAAAAAATTATTTTAAATGTTCATCTTGAGCTGTGACCAGGTATTGAACTCACAACTTTTTTGCTTCAAATCACTGGATTAATTCAACTGCATTTAATCATTAAATAAATGCAGTGCCAGTTCAATTTTTAATAAGTTCCATATCTGAATAAAGTTATGAGCCAAATTTATAAATTTTTTAAATTTGTTAAAGGAAAAGAAAAAAATGAATGTTAATAAAACACTTTCCGAACACTGTAAATAGAGTAAATAATTAAAAACATCATCTCAGAAACAAAGAGGCAGACTATTCGATTTATAAATATGATATCCAATATCAATCTTGATTGACTGATTTTTAAACCTCGAATTATTTTTAGATGTGGCAAAAGTGAAAAATCGAACTTACTACTGAAAAATGAAATAAATATTTAAATTAAAATTGTAAGCTTCGTAAATTATTAAATGAATATGTTAAGACATCTTATATTTTTAATTAAATTAGAATTAAATTACGTTAAAAAAAATATCATAAAATAAAATTTCAAACAATTTTAATATATAATCATTATAAAGAAGGCCAGGAGGATTTAACACTCACAAGACATATTGAGGGCAAAATACTTTATGAGAATTTTTATTTTAGTTATCTTTGAACATCTTTTGCATACGGCCAAATCATTCGAAAACCGGTTTAACAGAGAAAGCAACGTCATAAGTTCAATAGATGGGTGCCCTTGGGAATGCTAGCTATGCTTTGCTTGGATGTGAGAGAAAATTTTTTGGGATTTATAACGGATAAAAATTATATGGAATAAAAGCAGAGTTCTAATTAATTTCAATATTTTATATTCATTTATGAAATATTTTTGATATTTTTTTTTATTTTAAATCCAATTTATTTTAATTTTAAGATTTTAAAAATAAACCAAATTTCAGTAAAAAAAAAAAAAAAAAAAAAAAAAACAAAAAAAGTTTAAAATTTTTTTTTTTTATTTTTAAACCAAAATTAACATCTCTTTATTTTAAGAAGAAATCCCAAATGCAAATATATTTTCATTGAATTCAGAAAATCATTCCTATGGGAGAACTAACACGAAAAGAAAAGAAAATTTTAAATGACTTATTTTTATGATTTTAATCAAAAAAAAATAAATAAGAAATCTATTATATTTATTATATTTTTTTTAAAATTTTCATTGAAACAACTATTTTTTTGATAAACAAAAAACGAATCAATCAATAAAACATTTTTTGGCAAGTTCATAATTTATACAATAAAATGTTCATCAAAGCAAAAACTGCCCTGGGTGGTTTTTAACTTTAATCAATTATTATTTTTATTTTATTATTATTATTATTATTGCATTGGTGGATATCCAAAAAAAAAATGGAAAAAAACAACAAAAAAAACCGTTTTTTTATGGTAAAGTTTAGAAAACAAAATACAAAATGATGAAAGTCGAAAATGAATTATCATTCAAAATTGTTAAAACAAATCTATCGAATTCAACTATTTTATCCCCCATTAAAACGCAATTTAACAAAAAATTTGATCAAAATAAATGTGGTTTCAGAGGAAAGTTAAAATTAACGCCATGGGTTTTTCAGGCAAAAGAAAAGCAAATCGTTAAAACTTGTTTGCATATTTGCTATAAGAATATTCTAATTCACCAACACAATAAACGTTAATATTTTCAATCAGTTAAGATCAAAAAAAATTCCAAAATATAAATTTTTTGAAATTATTATTATTATTATTGCATTTTCCTTTTCTAATAATCAATCTGCAAAGACTGCCATTTCAACGAGAAAGCATTTTCAAAAAATTTTGGTCATATTATTATTATTATTATTATTATTATCATCATCATCATTCGATTTCTGCTATGGAGACAAACCTACTAAGTCTTTTAAAAGACCTAAGGCAGGTCGTGGTGTGTTGTTATGGCCACATTTCATGTTAATTTTTTTTTTTTTTTTTTATCTCCGATGAAGTTGCTAGCGTTACATAGACAAAGTTCTCCTTAGTGTGTGTGCTGTACTTAATAAGACAATTTTCTGTATGTCTCTTAAGTTGGGGTTTCAGGGATTCTTTCAATGTGTTGTTTTGTTCCATTTTTTATAATTCCAAGTGCACCTATTACCACTGGTATTATTCTTGTTTTCAATTCCACATTTTTTTCTATTTCAATTTCAGGTCTTTGTATTTTGATAGTTTTTTCAAATTCCTTGGTTGCTATGTTACAATCCGCTGGACAAACAGCCATATCAATTAGTAGGCAATTTTTTTTCTTTCTGGTTTTTGACAATAATGTCCGGCCTATTTTATTATTATTATTATTATTATTATTATTATTATTATTATTATTATTATGATACATATTTTTGTTATTATATACATTTTCCTTACGGATCTCAACAAGAGACCTAATCTCATAAATGGCTTGAATGACATTTTCCACTGATCATTTTTGTAAGAAAAAGAAATGAAAAGAACACTTAATGTCCCTAATGTTGCATATATAAGGTGTGAGCTGTATTTACGAGTATAATTTGTTGTATTTATTTTTATTTCATCATCATCTTCCACGTATTAGAACTTGTAATATTTGGTTTTATATTAATAACAGCAGATGATATTGAATCATCACAACGATCATGATTACGGATGGTTTTTTTTTTTCCGTTTTCATCTTTTCATTGATTTCTTTTCCTTCTTTTCTCCTCTGTGGATTTTTTTCCTTCTTCCTCTCGCTCGAATTCTTTTTCTTTGTTTTTAATTTCATCGCTCATCATATTTTTTATTCATATGTTGACAATTTTTCCTTCTTTACTTGACATTTTCTTTCTTTCTTTCTTTCTTTCTTTCTTTCTTTCTTTCTTTCTAAATTTATTTCTCAGTCAGTTATGTGCCATGCGTAATACGCACGTAGGCGATCATGTATCTTTCGATACATCACTGACGAGGCAGATTTTTTCTATGCAGAATAATTATTAAATACGATAGATAGAGTTGCCATCCGAGATTACAGAACCCGGTCTGTTTTCTATTTACCCATAGCTGGGGAAGAAGAAGAGGATTCATAACTTTCCTAAAGGTTTATTAGCACGTCAGTCGGTCAGTTATGGGCCATACGAAAACATTTTTGTAAAGCGATCATGTATCTTTCGATACATGACTGACGAGGCAATTTTTTTTCCATTATAATTATTTCTTTCCGCGGTAGACCAGTTGCTATCCAAAGCTACAAAACCAGGTCTGTCCTGCTATTTTATTCAGATCGGAGAAGAACAGGATTCATAACTTTCCCAAGGATATTAGCACGTAAGTGAATGTAATGGATTCGACTGGAATTCGAACTCGGCACGCCGATTTCTAACTAGCTTAAAAACTGCTCTATCGGGTGTCATTTAAGCTAGCTCCTGCGAAGGGGTCTTAATTAAGCCTTTGTCTTGTTCAGGTGTTTGAGTCTCCCTAAGACTTTGCATATTCACAGCATTGAAAGCTCTGCTCTCTGCTGAATTTTCATTTGCACGGGTCTTTTCCTCGCTGCAGCCTTGACTCTTTTGATTGCAATCTGGTCCTCTGTTGGCGTAGATTATCTTTTTTGCAGGCCATATTGCTGCCGTGTGCGGCAATAAACTACAGAAGAACTCATAATTGATCACTGCATTTAAGTATTGCATTAATCTTACCTTTTAAAAGTTCAACGATAATTCTTCTGTTGCCAGTTAATTTAAAGACAATTTGATGTACGTAGGTCCTTACTTTCCGTGCAAACAATTATTTTTATTTCATGGGTGACTTTCGCTCGATTTCGCAGTTAATTTTGATTATTCTGAAAATTTCCAAATAATAAAAATTGTTAACGTAGAAAAAATTTGTCAAAAAAAAAAAAAAAAAAATCAAGTAAAAAATATCGCCGAAATCAATCGCAGTAACGAACATTTGGGAATCCAAAATTTCCGGATTGCGGGTCCAAATCTGAGCCGGAATGTATTCAATTTGGTCACGGAGTCGGCCTGGTTCCAAAATAGGATGGATATGTTGAAAACGAGTGACACAGTGACACACTGACTTTAGGATTCATTTATGTAGATTAATTTTAATGCCTTTACTTTTTACCTTTTTTGTTTTGACTTTTCTTTCTTGCTTTCTTTCTTTTTTCTTACTTTCTTTTTTCTTTCTTTCTTTTTTTTTCTTTTTTTTATATATGTGTAGGCCTTAAGTTAGTTGTTTCTTTCTTTTTTTGCTTCTAATTCACATTACTGTCTTCGTCTTTATTTTGTTTTGACTTTACCGTCTTACTTTCTTTTTCTTTCTTTTTTCATTATGGATGCTTTCTTTCTTTCTTATTCACTTTCGTCATTTTCATTTTGACGTTACCGTCTTTTGTCTTTCTTTCTTTCTTTCTCTTTTTCAATCTCTTTCTTTCTTTCTTTCTATACATTCTTTCTTTCTTTCTTGCTTTCTCTCTCTTTCTTTTTTCTTGAAAACAATCACAAAAAGTCTCTTTCTTTCTTTCGTTCTTTCTTTCTTTTTGAATTTTCTTTCTTTATACATTCTTTCAATCTCTTTCTTATTTTCTATACATTCTTTCTTGAAAACTTTCTTTATCTTTATTTCTTTCTTTCTTTATATACATTCTTTTCAATCTCTTTCTTTTTTTTTCTTTTCTTCTTTTTCTTTCTATACATTCTTTCTTTCTTTCTTTTTTTTTTTTTCTTTCTTTCTAGAAAAAGGAAAAATACATTCTTTCAATCTCTTTTCTTTCTTTTTTTTCTTTCTATACATTTTTCTTTCTTTCTTTCTCTTTCTTTCTTTTTTTTTTTCTTTAGATTCTTAAAAATTCTTTCTTCAAAGGATTTTTTTCTTTCTTTCTTTTTCTTTCTTATTCTTTCTTTCTTTTCTTTTTCTCTCTTTTTTTAAAAAGAAACTTACATACATTTTTTCAGTCTCTTTCTTTCTTTCGTTCTTTTTTTTTCTTTCTTTTCTTTCTTTATATACATTCTTTCAATCTCTTTACATTTTTCTTTGTTTTTCTTTCTTTTTCTTTCTTTTTTCTTTCTCTTTCTTTCTTTCTTTCTTTCTTTTCTTTCTTCTTAGGCAATTACATTCTTTCAAATTTCTTTCTTGATTTCGTTCTTTTCTTTCTTTCTTTCTTATTTCTTTTTCTTTTTTTTTTCTTTTCTCTTTCTTTCTTTCGTTTTTCTTTTTTCTTTCAATCTTTTCTTTCTTTTCGTTCAGAATTTTCTTTCTTTCTTTCTTTATATACATTATTTCTTTCTTTTTTTTTTCTTTCTTTCTTTCTTTTTTCTTACATTCTTTTCTTTTTCTTTCTTTTCTTTCTTTTTTTTTACTTTCTTTCTTTCTGGATTTTCTTTTCTTTCTTTTTCTTTTCTTTCTTTTCTTTCTTTTCTTTCTTTTTTTTCTCGAATTTTTCTTTTTTTTTCTTTCTTTCTTTCTTTCTTTTTTCTTTCTTTCTTTACATTCTTTTCTTTTCTTTCTTTCTTTTCTTTTTTCTTTCTTTCTTTCTTTTTTTCTTTTCTTTTCTTTGAGATTTTTTTTCTTTTAACATTTTTTATAGATAGAATTTCTTTCTTTTCTTTATTTTCTAATAAACAGAATTTCTTTCTTTTTTATTTTTCTTTATTTTCTTTCTTTCAATTTCTTTTTCTTTATTTTCTCTTTCTTTTCTTTCGTTCTTTCTTTCTTTCTTTTTTTTTTTTATATACATTTTTTTCAATCTTTTCTTTCTTTCTTTTTTTTTTTTTTCTTTTTTTTATATACATTCTTTCAATCTCGAATTTTCTTTCTTTCTTTCTTTTTTATACATTCTTTCAGTCTCTTTCTTTTTCTTTTTCTTTCTTTTTTGACTTTCTTTCTTTTAAATTTTCTTTCTTTCTTTCTTTTTTTTTTCTTTTTTTTTTTCTTTCTTTATTTTCTTTTTTTCTTTTTGATTTTTTTAAAAATACATTCTTTTCAATCTTTTTCTTTCTTTCGTTTTTTTTCTTTCTTTACTTTATTTGTTTCTTTCTTTTTTTCTTTCTTTCTTTTCTTTCTTACTTTCTTTCTTAATTCATTATCTTTCTTTCTTTCGTTCTTTCTTTCTTTCTTTCTTTCTTTATATACATTCTTTCAATCTCTTTCTTTCTTTCTTTCTTTCTATACATTCTTTCAGTCTCTTTCTTTCTTTCGTTCTTTCTTTCTTTCTTTCTTTCTTTATATACATTCTTTCAATCTCTTTCTTTCTTTCTTTCTTTCTTTCTATACATTCTTTCTTTCTTTCTTTCTATTTCTTTCTATTTCTTTTCTTTCTTTTTTTTTTTTTTCTTTTTTTTTTTCTTATTTTTTCTTTCTTTCTTTCTTTCTTTTATTATCTTTTTTTTTCAATCTTTCTTTCTTTCTTTCTTTTTTTTTTCTTTCTTTTCTTTCTTTCTTTTTTTCTTTCTTTCTTTTTTTTTCTTACTTTCTTTCTTTCTCTTTTCTTTCTTTTCTTTCTTTCTTTCTTTACATTCTTTCCTTCTTTTTTTCTCTTTTTTTTCTTTTCTTTCTTTCTATACATTCTTTTTATTTTTTTTTTCTTTCTTTTTTCTTTCTTTTTTTTTCTTTCTTTCTTTCTTTTTTCTTTATATACATTTCTTTCTTTTCTTTTTTTCTTTTTCTTTCTTTCTATACATTCTTTTTTTCTTTCTTTCTTTCTTTTCTTTTTTCTTTCTTTTCTTTCAATTTCTTTCTTTCTTTCTTTCTTTTAATCTTTTTCTTTCATTCTTTCTTTCTTTTCTTTCTTTTCTTTTTTTTCTTTCTATACTTTTCTTTATTTTTCTTTCATTCTTTCTTTTCTTTTTTCTTTCTTTTCTTTGTTTCTTTCTTTTCTCTTTCTTTCTTTCTTTTTTCTTTCATTCTTTCTTTCTTTCTTTTCTTTCTTTCTTTTTTTATTTTCTTTTCTTTCTTTCTTTCTTTCTTTTTTTTCTTTTTTTTTTCTTTTCTTTCTTTCTTTCTTTCTTTTTTCATTCTTTATAGTCTCTTTTCTTTCTTTCTTTCTTTTCTTTCTTTTTCTTTCTTTCAGTATTCATTTTTCAATTCTTTCTTTCTTTTTCTTTCTTTCTTTCTATACATTCTTTTTTTCTTTCTTTTCTTTTCTTTCTTTTCTTTCTTTTCTTCTTTCTTTTTCTTTTCTTTCTTTCTTTCTTTTTTTCTTTCTTTCTTTATACATTCTTTTCAATCTTTTCTTTCTTTCTTTCTATTCATTCT
>CAHIKZ030001406.1:155000-205000 GCA_903632075.3 Acanthosepion pharaonis
TTCTTTTCAATCTCTTTCTTCTTTCTTTATTTTCTTTCTATACATTCTTTCTTTCTTTCTTTCTCTCTCTCTCTTTCTTTCCTTCTTTCTATACATTCTTTCAATCTCTTTCTTTCGTTCTTTCTTTCTTTCTATACATTCTTTCTTTCTTTCTTTCTCTTTCTTTCGTTCTTTCTTTCTTTCTATGCATTCTTTCTTTCTTTCTTTCTCTTTCTTTCGTTCTTTCTTTCTTTCTATACATTCTTTCTTTCTTTCTCTTTCTTTCTTTCTTTCTTTCTATACATTCTTTCAATCTCTTTCTTTCTTTCTTTCTAATTATCTTTACTGTCTGCTTTGTAATTTTATTTTGATTTCATCGTCTTTCTTTATTCATGTATTTATATATGATTTCAGTCTTTCTTTTTCTTTCTTTTTTCTGTTTTCTAATTCGCGTTATTGTCTTTTTTAATTTAACCGTTGTTTTTTTCTTTCTTTTGGATTTTTCAGTGCTTCTTTCTTTTGATTTTTCTTATACACTTATCTCTCTAATAAATACCCCCCCTTTTCATCAAATTATCTAATTTCTTTCCGTCCTAACCTTTCTGCATTTATCTTTCTCACGAACCTTTTGGCGAACGCTCGTCAGTACATTATTGTGAAAACCAATCACATCCGGATTTCCCCCCGTTAGCAACAGAACAGCTTGCTATGTCCTGATACAGGCCTCTCTGCAAATTGCCCAGATCCGGGTTTCTGTCAACTGTCCTGTCAATAAAAGCAACGAGGAAACCAGCAATCAGGGGTGAGATGTTGGCGAAACCCGGTGTATTATGAAGTCGTTCCTGTGGACATGTTTTTTCTTTGAGTTGAGTGCCGACAGCCGTGTTGTAATTTCTGAGGCAATGTTTTTTTTTGTTTCCTCCCGTCTCTTCTCTTTCCTTCCTGTTACCTCATAGTTCTTGGGAGAGGAATCGGTTAGGTGTTTCCTCCAGCATCAAAATATATTTTGCCGTATTTTACAAGTCTTTCTATTTCTCTTTACCCTTCACGCTCTCTCTCTCTCTCTCTCTCCCTCTCTCTCTTTCACAACCGTTATCATGCCGTTTGATAAACACATTTTTTATTTTCATTTTTGAATGTCCTTCATTATTTCACCTCCTTGTCGTGTAAAGAAGAGCTGATTAAATCATTTCATTACTGAATTAATTCGATGCATCTTGCATTGCAATGTTATAAACCAATGCGCTTACAGGCAAAATAAAAACAGGAACTAAAGATTCTTCTCTGTATAAAGTTCCCGCCAATCAATGGCCTCTCTTGTCTTATTAAGTACAATATGAAAGCGTCATCATTCGCACTATGTTAGTGAAATCTTGAAATCGTATATGATGTTTACACGGTTCTTAAATTGGCTGTGCGTGTATAATATTTAGAGATGTTTCATGACCCATTAAATCGATATATTTACAAATGCACGAACCAATTAAATTCATATTCAAATATAATAAAGGAAGGAAAAAAAATCTGATTTCTGTATTAAATCCTGAGTGTTTAGATATCATAAAATCAACCAACATATAAAAGCTTCGATGTAATAGAAGGAAGTAAGAAGAATTTGTAAAGAAATAATCACGTCGTCAATTTTAATGAACTAAAATTACGTCAATCTTAATAAGTCGACTTACGTAAAAAGGACGACAGTTTTTTTCTTTTTTTGCTCAGATTGGCTTCACTTTATTGTTTTCTACAGTAGATTTCTGGACAGACATCGTAAAAATACCAATGCTGATTTACCGTGATTTTTGTGACTAATTAGGACCAAACTACTTTTTTGCATGTCGTCATTTCATCTGTTCAGATGTTCGGGGAAAATCATGGCTTTCGCTGGCATTTAATTCCCTGACAGGCGAGTAAGAAAAGCCAGGACAAAGGAATTCCTCACGATATATCTCCTCGGACGTTCCAGAGCAGCCATTGTTTTAATTGAATTCAACTCCATCTTGGAATCGTCTTGTCTACAATTGGTCTTTGATTGCCGGTCGATTTACTGCCAGAATAAGAAAACCCAGGAGAAAAAAAACATTTCTCACGCGATATCTAGTCGGTCGTTTCAGAGCAGTCGGTGTTTTAAATGTATTCGTGGTCATCTAGGGATCGTCTACAAATGGTCTGAAATTGCCGGCTGATTCACTGCCAGAGTAAGAAGACACTGAAAATTGCTTTCCAGTCAATTTTGATGTTCAAAATTTTAAGTGCAATGTCAATAGTTATATTTTGTCTTCGTAATTTTTGATCTTTTATTGTCCTCTCTCCTTAATGGTAGTTTTTCTCATATTCTCTAACACTCAGTAACTTCTTGCGTCTGAGTGGCTTTATTGCCTTGCTTGGGGGAAAATTGTTAAAAAAAAAACTGACAAAGATTGAATGAGAAAAAGCTCATGATGTTAGAAATTAGAGATGCCAAAATCCAAGAAACAGTGAGGTTTAAATACCTGAGAAATGTTTTAACAAAGGATGAAAAACTTGTCAGAAATCGGGATGGCATATTGAGATAGAAAAAAGTGCCTTGCAAAGTTTAAACAAAGTGGGAAATTGCTATGTAATATTGATCTTCCTATATGGCAGTGAATTCTGGAGTTTACTCACAGATAACTTTCTCAGTTGTTTCAGGACAATAGTTGCTTTACATTTATAAATTATATTCATACAAATTCAACTGCAATTATTAACCCTTTAATGTCAGAGTAAAAAATCGAATTTTCTCTAACTCTCCTCTCTCTCTCTCTCTCTCTCTCTATATATATATATATATATATATATATATATATATATATATATGATATGTCCCGGAAAGGGATATATTTGAACGAAGTAGCTAAGTGGTTTTGGCTACTATAACCAAGTAGAATACGGTAGCAGTAATCGACTGGTACGCGTCGTAGTCGCAGGTAAGAAGTGTAGATCAATGGCGTAGTCCAATGGGCGTCGTTATAGACTTAGCTCTCAGACTAAGGCTCTTTTTGACTTTCCTACACGTCCGTCGGTATTTATGACAGACACCAGCCAATCATATTCCAGTGAGGGGGAACACAGGTGTACGCATATTTCCTTATATCAATATTAATCCAACAGTTATTTTTATTAATTAAAGGTTATTTTTTAAATAAATTATATTCAAAAATTTTATAAAATAATTTAATATATATATTTTAATGTCATATTTCAAAAATCGACATAAAGAAATTTTTCTCTCTCTGAGATCTTCTATCAGGAGAATATATTATATATATATATATATATATATATATATATATATATATATATATAAATATATTCCTGGATTTATGAAAAACAAGGGTAATCCGTTTGGGTAAATAAAAAATTTTGGAGGATAAAATGAAGAGATCTTCAATGTAAATCCAGAGCAAATAATTCAAAAAAAACATTACCTTAATTTATAAATGTATTAAATTATTTTTTGGCCTTTTAATATATGCGGATTATCAGACTTTAAATCTAAAAAAAAAAATAGTCTGAGAAGACCAACATAATTTTAAAGGGCTAATTTATAGTTTTATTAAAAATCTAAAGTGTAATTGTTTTTTTTATTAATATTATATATATATATATATATATTAAAAAAAAAAAGCTTTTTTTTTAATTAAACGTTTCAATTTAGTGGATATTTGTTTTATTTGAATTTCCGAATGTTATTCATGTTCGAATCATGCTTTTTTTGCTATATTTAATCTTCAGTTAATATTTCTCGAACGGTATGCGAAAATAAATAAATATACTGATTAATAAATAAACGAAGCGCCTACTCAAATACGAGTATCCACTAAAATAATAACGTTTAAGTATAAGTATATATATATATATATATATATTGAGAGAAAATATGTTTGAATTATATTTGAGGGCTTACGGCCAGAAGACGTTAAAACACTGGTTCTTGTACGATAGCTATAAATTTAAGCAATGTCGTTATTTCAGTAATAAATAGATGTGACAAAAAAACCTCTTGGGAAGGCAAATTTTGCAATAAAATTTTTATTTGTTCATCTTTAAAAATGGTTAAATCAAAAATCGGTGAACTGAGAAAAATTCCAGTGGTTTCGTCATGTTCACTTTCTGCAAATACCATTGGATAAAATTATGAATCCATCCCCCTTTCTTTTAGTTCTTAAATAATAGTAATAGTATGGCTGGCCACCCGTGAAAAGAGGATACCTGTCTATGAAAACAAAAAAAAATGATAAAAAACAGGAAGAAAATAAAAATTTGTTGTTTTAACTTAAAATTTTTTGTTTTTAAAAAAATTCAATTACAGTTTCTGGAAAAAAGCGTGAATAAAACGTGAAAAAAATAAAATTGACAATTTATGTCTTGGCCTTTAAAATATTCAGCTATTTCTTCTATACATATTAATCCTTAACGACACTCAATCAAGCCCTCGGCCGGTTTAATTTGCTGAAACTATTAAATCGGATGCAATTAATATCTAAAATATATTTATATTTATCAATAAATATATATAAATTTTTTCAAGGCTTAAAAAAGGCATTTCCTTTTGGGATTGACCCAAAGTTCATATGGTTAACATTGACCAAATCGACCATGGTGAATTTGAACAAATTTTCTTAAAAGTAGACCAGGGACCATTGAGATTAGAACCCAGCTTTTCATTTTTTAGAATGCGTTTCCGAATAACCCTGGGCCATGTAATTTTATGTTAATTAATAAGACATAATTAAAATAAAAAAAATATTATATTAATCTAGAAATAATTTTTGGCTTTAAATAACCTGCAAAAGGCTGATAAACATTTAAAAAAAAAATAAAATAAATCAGTTTGTTTGTATAAAAATATTATAATTTTAATAATACATTAGCGTGATGTGAGAACTTATATGGATGAAAATATGAAAAATAGATGGATTGGAAGATTTTGGGACAATTGAATACCCATTAGATCACCAGATTTGACACGATTTTTATTAAACTTTTGGGGGGTTTCTAAAAAGACATTCTTTTACATAGGAAACCCAAACAATTGCTGAAATGAGAAGTAGCAATTGAAGAAGAATTGCTCAAATTCTTAAGAAGGAAATGATACTAGACGTTTGTAGGTCTATTTCTTTGTATATGAAAATGTATTGAACAGAACCGGCAATCAATTTCAGCTCTTGATGAAAACTCATCATTATATGAACATTCTGCCATTGTCCCAAATAGCTTTTATCTTATTAAAAGTTAATTTTATAATGTTTTTTTTTTTTTCTCAAATTCTTTAAATGTGTATATATTTCTCTTGTATTAATCTTATGAAGTCAAAATACATAAATTGAATAAGTTTTAACGATTCTAAGAGTGTATACATTATTTTGAGACACCCTGTATAACCGAAATTTATATTTCTTGCCCACAAGATGAGATTATAACAAATGTTTCCGTTGAATAGATTTGATAGGACGTTGTCTTGTACTGCTCTACGTTTCTTGAATATACAAATGATATTTGCTTGTCAGTATACATCAGTTATAAAGATATTATTTTGAAGGAAATATAATTCTTTAAAACTATAGGTCTAGATCTTTTTTTTCCACATTTAAATAAAATGCAATGAAAGGGATAAAAGAAATAAATGAATGAATTGTTGTGGACGCTGTCACTTTTATATCCGCCATTTTAAAAATCCTCGTTTTGCAGTTCCTTTTGGGACCAAAAGAGCGAATCGAGCGTAGCTGAAAACCTTTAATGTCGCTTTTGATTTATATGTAAAAAATATATGATGGATGCTTTCTGAGTTGCATTAATATTATTTGATACAATGTGTTTGCAGCCGACATGTTATTTATATTGACACTGTTCATTTTTTTTCTTTTTGTTAATTTCTGTGAATGTTTTCATATTCTATCTTTTGTCCAGCGTCGAATTGTTCCTGGCGTTTCGTCATTAATTCTTATTTTTTTACGTCTTTGTTCTTTTCCTTTTTTTTTATCAGCTAGTTTTCCTTCTTGTATTTTTTTCTTTCTTTCTCTTCAATTTTTTATCATTTTTCTTCTGCTTCTTTTTATTCTCTTCTTCTCTCCGTCATCTTTCCCTCATTCGTCATCGCTTCTTCTTCCTCTTCACTTTTTCCCCTAAATTATCTGTGCCTTCTTTTTAATCACTGTGGTCCGTTCATGAAAATTTTTTTTTTTTCATTTTTTCTTTTCCTTCTTCTGTTTTGATTCAGTTTTCATATATTTTTTTCTATTTTCCTTATTACTGTCGTTTGTTCTTTGCATTTCTTCTTTTTCTTGCTGTTGTTGTTGTTGTTGCTGTTCTTTTCTTCTTCTTTCAATTTCCTTTTTTTCCTAATTTTTTTTTCTATTTCCGTTTCTCCAAATCAAATTTTTTTCAATCTTCAAATTTCCATTTCTTCTTCTTCTTATCTATTTTTTTTTTTTTTTCTTTTTTCTTCTTTTTCCCTCTAAAACATTGACATTTCTTCTTTCTGTTTCCTTTCCCTCTTTCCTTTTCTTCTTTCACTCTTCAACATTCCATATATTTCTTCTTCTTCTTCTTCTTCTTCTTCTTCTTCTTCTTCTTCTTCTTATTTTCCGTTTCTTTCTTTCACTTTTTTTCCGTTTTGATTTACTTCTTTTATCACTCATCAACATTTCCATTTCTTCTTCTTCTTCAGTATCTTCTTCTTCTTTTTAAATATCTTCTTCTGAATAAAATCTTCTTCTTCTTCTTCTTCTTCTTCTTCTTCCTCTTCTTCTTCTTCTTCTTCTTCTTTTTCGTTGTCATTTTTCTCCGCATATAAAAGGTTTTATAAGTAAGATCAAAAAACATTTTCTGTTGCAAATAATTGCCCTGCATTTGAAAGAAAAGAAAGAAAAAGGATATTTCCAAAAGGATTAGTAATGAAATTTGAAAAATCTTAATAATTGCATGTCTAGAATTAACTTTTTATTTCCCCTCTATACCATATAAAAAATTTTAAAACGTACTTTCTATGATTGGTCTCGTTTAGCCTTCCAAAATCTTGAACTTTATCTTAATATATATATATATATATATATATATATACAAAAAATTTTTTTCGTGTGTGTGTGGTGTTGTGTGTGTGTGTTAATTGTGTTTGTGTGTAAATGATGGGGAAATAACCTAAAAACTGGCTGGAAGAACTTTGGTTGAACCAAAATGTGAAAAAAATCCCATTTCAAGAGGATGTTCCCTAATCACTACACTCTTAACCTGTTCAAGTCTAGTCTTTCCTTCCTATCCATATGAACTACAATTTAACGTAAATTCTACCTAAGAAGTGGGCCTTTAGTTTTCTAAATGATGAATGAACTTTATTTAAAAAAGAATAAAAAAAAATGATATGAGAAGAAAGCCCCTCTCCAATAGCTTCTTCTAAAAAACCACTGCCCTGTGGAAAGGGGAGTTTTCCCCTGATCTTACAATCTTAAACTATTCACGTCTACAGTTAACCGTTGTCTTCCACTCTTATCCATATAAATTAAAAACATAACTAACGTTTTTTAAATTTTGAAATTTTTTTTTATTTTCTTTCTGCAATTTCTTTTATTTTCTTTTTTCTTTTTTTTTTTCTTCATCCATTTTTTCATTTTATTTCGTTCTCCTTTTTTAATTCTTATTTTATCTATCAATTAATTTTTTTTTCCTTCTTTTTTTCTTTTTTCTTTTTTTTTTTTTTTTTCTTTCTTTCTTTTCTTCATTTTTTTTAAACCATTTTTTTTTTTTTTCTTTTCTTTCTTTCTTTCTTTATTTTATTCTTCGTCCATTTCCTCGTTTTTATTTCTTTCTCCCTTTGGTAATTCTTACTTTCTTTATCAGTTAAGCTTTTTCCTTCCTTCTTTCTTTAATTCTTTCTTTCTTTCTTTCTTTCTTCATACAGTTAACCATTCTTTCTTTCTTTCTCCCTTTGGTAATTCTTACTTTCTCTATCAATTAAGCTTTTTCCTTTTTTCTTTTTTTGTTTCTTTTTCTTACAGTTAGCCATTCTTTCTTTCTTTCTTTCTTTCTTTCTTTCTCCATCAATTTGGTCTTTCTTATTTTTTCTATCAATCTGGGCTTTTTCTTTTTTGTTTGTTTGTTTCTCGATCAATTTTGTAGAGGTACCTCCAAAACTTCGCTAAATGAAGAGACTCACATAATGAGAAAATGCCCCAAAACTTGATAAAAACAAAATGTTAGTGTTAAAACATTTATGTCATTATTAAGAAGAAAAACCAACGTATCTTTTATTAATTTATTAATTTTTTTAATTCTTTCTAGCACGTTCGAAATTTTGGTTAAATATCTTGTATTTCTTGTTTCATGGGTGGACCAAAGATTAGAATCGGAAATTTAGCGTCTGTTTGCGGTAAAAAAAATCATTGTTTTGGTGCCGTTGTTAATAGAGGAGAGTAAAAATCACCGTGTTGGCTCATATTGCATTTATTCCGAGTACTTTCGACATAGCATAATGTCATCATCATGGTATTGTTAAATATAGAGTAAGAATTTAGTGTTCATGGTTGTGAAGGACAAAAATTGTTGTGATCATTCTAAGATTACCATTTTTATATGTAGAGTCAGGAACGCTGTGTCATGGCTTGGGTGACGGGCACCGTTTAAGGGGAGATAACTAGGTATGCCGTGGAAAAAAACCCGGATTTGAGTACTTCATAGATAAAGGCAAAACTATTAACAATATGTGCTAATATTTAAAAGCAATCTATTGTACACATTTTAAAATGTTTGTGGAGTATTCGTAATTAATTTTATTCAGGTTTGGTTTCAATTTTTTGATATAAATAGCTTCGAGAATTTTTACTTGGCGTTCATTCTTTTCGTAAAATAGTAGGGAGGTATTTTGAACGAGGATTTCTCTGAATTAACAGCCGCACAAAAAAGTTTATTCGCGAATAGGGGAGGGGCTTATCGAAAATAAGTAGACAGAACTTGTCTAAACTATTTAACCAAACTGTCTTAATGAAAAAATGCTGCCAAAATATTTCCAATATATATATATATATATATATATATATATATATATATAAAGTTACTAGTTAATTAGTAATCCGTTTGGACAATTCCAGGGAGGATATAAATCCCGAGAGCTCAATCTAATAAACAAAGCAAGTAATAATTAATTAACAACTCGGAGACTTCAGAAAGCGATGGTAATATTTTATTTCGCAAAATCGATAATTCGATTTCGCTTCGTCAGTTCTGGCAGTTTCAAAACAATGAATGGATATCAAAAATTCTTCCAGGAATCAATCGAAAAACGAAAAACAAGATTAACGGAAGTTGCATTTTAAGATAGTACCACAAAGTAGGAAGGGGAGTAGAGAGGTATATGTCTCTAGGAGATGCGATAGTAGTAACGTTGACCTCTTATTCACCGGACAAGAGAAGGGAGAGGAGATGATTTTTCAAAAATGGAACAAAGACAAGGGAAAAAAGAAGGGAAAAGGAGAAAGGAAAGGAGAACCAGAGAACGTATATCAATCCTTATACCTACATACATACATACACATTTTCTATATACACAAATAAATACTTATATGTACCTACATCCATGCACATATTTACATCCATTTACACAGATATGTTGAGAGAATACAACATATAGCACATGTGCCTATCTACACAGTTTGGGGCTCACACATTTTTTATATATAAAAATATATATCCCAACACAGATACAAGGCAAACAAGTACATTAGACCATTTTTGTGCATACATGAATTATGAAGAATAAAAGATACAATGCTCTCTCTCTCTCTCTCTCTCTCTCTAATATATATATATATATATATATATATATATATATAATTATTTATTTAAAAAATATGATTTCAACACGATTTTACATAAAGGGGTCGAGCACTATTTTTAAAAAATTTAATTAAAATACTAAAGAACTTTGGATTATTTATTTTAACCAGTTCTTTTCCTATTTTCTATATATTTTCATATATATATATATATATATATATATATATTTTCAAAATAGAACAGATATAATATATAAATAGAAATTTATATATATATATATATATATATATGAAACTGATATATGAATATTATATATATTTGTTATATATATATTATATATATAAATATGAAAATATATATATATATATATATTATATAATTATATATCGATATGAAGGTTCAACGATATATATATATATATATATATATATATATATATATATATTAATATATATATATATATTTTACTTTTTCTTTAATTTTCATAATTATTATTTCCTTCCGGGTGTTTCTTCTCAGATTTCGTTGTCGCGCCGATTTCCTTTTCTGCAAACATTGAACCACAAGAGTCAATGAAAATATCTCAAGAAGTGACTGATCCACTTGGCATTTTCTTTCACCATTAATTCACCAAATAAAAATTTATATTTTGAACATCCTGTTTACTGTCTCTTTTGCGTTCGATCGATTTCATTCGTTTTAAGCACTTTGAATATTTACATTATTTACTTACGCACATAGATAAGCACAATCACACACGAAACACATACACACACACAGCTCCACACACACAAAATACACACACACACACACACAAAGAAGAACACAGGTATGCATATTTTCGCACGTACATACATACACTCAATCTCTCTTTCTCACACAAGCAACAAGATACGCAAGTCCGCACTCAAAGGAACATACTTACATACGGAGGCAGACACACACACAAGAACTAGTGCCCACACATACACAAGAATACACACATAAACAACAAAATGCGCATACACAGTCATACACAAAACATGTACATACACAGATAAACTCAAACTCTCTCTCTCTCTCTCTCTCACACACACACTTACAGACACACAAGTCTATACGCATACATACATAAGAACTAGTGCGTAGACACAAGAACACACACACGCCCAGAAGCAAACACAGAGACATAGTCCCACACAAATACATACATAATTACATACAATCGGTCAGATAGACACAGAAACACAAATTTTGTCATACGCAAAAAATACACGTATACAGTTTTATAATCGTCTTAAGCTAAGCAAGGCGATAAAGTCACTAAGACGCAAGGCCATACAGGGACAATAAGAATAAGAATGAGAATGAAATAGAATGAGAACATTGACAATGGAAAGGATTGAGAAAAGCACAAAAAACGAACAGGGTACAAGAAGACAGAAGATGACGATTGACCTTACATTTAAAATTTCGAAGACAGTAGTTATCAGGGAAGCAAGAAATCGGAATGGGATAAAGGCGTTAGTTAGAACCATACAGGACCCAAAGATTGTGAGTTCAATACCCAGTGAGGGCAGTGGAGAACTTGGAGAGAGGAATTAACTGATAGCTGACATCCATTAAACATGGCACGTGGAACTAGAACAGTCTACCCCAGTGAGAGGAATAAAGGGTTCAGCTCAACATTCCAACTACCTGAAGGAGGCCGGAGCGTACAAAGGCCGAAACGTTGTAATAAATATGGCGACAAAGATGAGGACAATAGTCCGAATAATGTAAATAGTGTGTGCATGTGTGTATATATATATATATATATAATTATTATTTATAAAAAATTATAACATAAGTATGTTATAAAATCACTACAAAAATAGCCATTTTGTTTCAACACACTCTGGTGTCTTATCAAGTGATGATGTTGAAGATAAAATAAATGGTTTTAAAAAGTTTCAGATTAATTAACGATCCTACACTAGGGGGAAACATTGTTACAAAAGCTAGAATAACCAATCAAAAACCAAGTATAGAAAGATAATTATATCTGCTCTACTTTGTATTGACCACTCTTTTAAGAATAGTAATTGTTGGTTATTGGAATTCATTCAATGTATACCAATTATATACTTAATAATATATATATATATATATATATATATATATATATATATATATATATATATATATATACTCTACGTTTAAAAAATCACCATACATATATACATATATAGATACATATACTAATACATGGAGACTTCGACATGATGTCATGGCTACTGAGGTTGTCTTACTACATCAATTACGACTGACTTGTGAGTTCCATCTTCACTGGGTCCTCCATATTTGTGATATATCGAAGCTACCCTTACAAAATCATTTGGGAACTTCGGCTGGGGGTAAAGGTTTGCAAGTTTGTCTCGCTAGATCCATTACGACTGGGTAGTGAGTTATATCCTGACGGGGTGCTCCACGCTTTCGGCCTTGTGCCGCATTTGAAGTAAAGAAAGCATTTGGGAACGTTTGCGCAATGTAATGGCTAACAAACTTGTGTTACGAAATCATTTACAACTGAGCAGTGAATTCTTATCCTGATTGGGTGTTCCACACTTTTGGCCTTGTGCCACGTCTAATTTAAGGAAGTCATCAGGGAACTTCGACGTAATGTAATGGTTATCAAGCTTGTGCTACTAGACCAGTTACAACTGAATAGTGAGTTCGATCCTCACTGGGTTCTCCACACATTTGGAAAGGTAAGGAAATCATTTAGGAACTTTGAAGTGGAGAACTTGGAGAGGGGAATTAACTGATAGCTGACATCCAATGGGCATGGCACGTGGAACTAGAACAGTCTACCCCAGTGAGAGGAATAAAGGGTTCAGCTCAACATTCCAACTACCTTATTTTATTGGATAGAAAGCTTGACTCGCTAAATCAGTAACGACTGAAAAGTGATTTCGAGCCTCACTTGATGCTCCAAAATATTCGGCCTTGTGCCACATATAAGATACACTTAGAAAATCATTTAGGCGTACTTCGGCACGGTGTAATTATTAGCCAGCTCCTCTCGCTTGATCAGTTACGACTGAATAGGGAGTTCGATCCTCACTGGGTGCTCCGTACTTTCGGCCATGTGTCACATCTAAATTAGGAAATCACTATACAGGAATAGCTTGATTAGTGTGGCTCATTTGTACATCGGTAACTATAAAGAAACCAATTTTTCAACTACTATGGTTAAACTGAAGAATGATTTATCGTATTAATTGAGAATTATGTAAGAACTAATCGAAGTTTGGTATATAAAAATTTTCGCGAACGAATCGAAAACGCATTAATCGAATGTGCATTAATTGAGGGATTCCTATACTGATATATGTGATAAAATTAACTCATGAATAAAACAAGATTGATTTTGTTTTTACTTTTCATATAAAGCCTTTTTAAAAGATAATTAGGATGAACTAAAAAGAAGAAAAAAAAAAAAAGAAGTCCTTTATCCCCTAATCTCATCGGATCCAGACAGGTCTGTCCTTTCTTTCTTTTTTTTTCTTTTTTCTTCTAAAAAAAAAAAGAATAAGAAAAACAAATGGACGCTCAGTAGGCACATCAAATGTGTCAAATTTTGCTTTTAAAATCTTTTTTTCCTATATTTAATTCAGAACAAGAAAAGAAAAAAAGAAAAACTCCCTCCCATTTTTGGCGCAATAAAGAAAGATTATTCTCGCTTGGCTAGCGTATAGCAGACGGCTTTGTTCCATGGGTTTTGGGTATTCAATTGATGAAGGGACTGATTAGCTAGCTAACTCGATAAAAACAATGAAATAATTGCTTTCGTATGGCGGCATTCAACTGAAATTTTAATGACGCCAACTGTTTATTGCGGTTACAGTGATGAAAAAAAAAATGAAGAAATATAGTTCTCAGTTAAAATCGATCCCAAATAAATCTTCTCTAATAAAAAAAATAAAAATAAAATAAAAAAATTACAGATTAGATTAAAGTTATTTTACCGATATCCCCACAATGATCATCTGGAACTGATGCTGTATGAGCGGTATAGAAAACATTTTGTATGAGATGCAGTCAGGAATAGGAAAATCCATTGCAAAAGAAAATTCAAAACTAAACGAAGTGAACAGAAACAACTCAGGAAATATTTAAAAAAAAAAAAATCGGTGGCCTTGTATGTGATGAATTATTTTCTCCTCTACAACCACTATCTCACAGATAAAACGTCAAGTGATTGTCTTTATATTTGCCTTTACGCCTCTTGATTGTGACAGTTACTATACAACAACAAAAAATTTTGTCCAGTTACTTTAAATAATTATCTGCATAGATATTAACACTACCGACTTTGAGGGAAATGTTACTGCTTTACAACACTTACTCCAATTCTGTTTCTGTCTTCTTCAAAGTTGTATCGGTTAACGGCTTCCATAAATAAAAGATCCAGCATCTAAACTAGCCATCAAGTCTATCCATTGTAGATGTACATTCATCATCAAAACTTGCTCTTGAATTTGTTATCTAACTTTCAAGTTTCTCTTTTTGTTGCTTGCTTAATATATTCTGCCTGGGTTTCTGTTATATCCCCGGTCGTTGGAATGAACAAAAACGAATGAAAATAAAGTCAAATGTATTTTAACACATAATAAAATAACTTTATTTCATATACTGCCTGAGAACAGCCAGGATTTGTTTGGATTTAAACCATGAGTTCCACATGCATTTCAGCTTATCCCCATGTTGAATTCGGAAGTGACGTGTCCAACTAGCGGACAAGGGACGTAACTCAATTGTATTTTGAATTATTGACCTTTATGGAGCGAAGTAGGTAAGCACCCCCTAAAAGTTTCTTTGTTTTTTTTGGGGAGGGGGCGGCACCAGCTTCTTTAAATAGTTTCTTGAGCTTGAAACCAACAATTTGGTATGTAGCCCCATCCATTTTTCTCAGATCTCTTTTTTTATTACTAAGAGCAGAAAAAAGAGAAGAAGCCGTGGAGACTCGTGATCGCCTGCGTACTGAAAGTATATGAAACATAATTTTTTTTTTACATCGTTTTTTTTTTTTTTTTTTTTGTTAAACACTAACAGGTTTCTGTCTATAAAGTCGATAAAAGCGTTGGTTGGATCCAATGACTTGACGGAGTTGGGAGTTCAATATTTGGTTACTGCAGGTGGTGAAGAAAGACTTGCAGAGTTGAGTTAAAAAAAAAAAAAAGGATCTCTGAGGCATCCGGAAGAGGCATGGCACGTGGAACTAGAACAGTCTACCCCGGTGGCCTAAATAAATGGTTCGGTTCGAAATTCCAATCACCTGGCGAAGGTCGGAGTGTAAAATGAATGAAACGTGAATATGGCATCAAAGATGAGGAAAACAGTCCAATGTAAACTCGGTGGATCGTCTCAGTGTCTCTCGGGTAGTTCTTTCGAACAAGCTTGCAGCGTCTGGGCCCAAGAATTACTTTCTATCCCACTAGACACATCAAGACAAAAAAGCTGGGATAAAATAAAATGCGAGGCCAATTTTACTAATTTGAGGCTATCTCTGAATCAGAATCGCCTCGCCTGTCTATTATCTGCTTCATAACCGAGTAGTGGAGCCTGGCTCAACGCAGTGCCCTCTTCATCTACCGGTACCCTTCTAGATGATGAGTGCACTCGGGTCGGAGTCGGGATCCGTCTTGGACTCAAATTATGTGAGCGTCACAGATGCAGATGTGGAACCTCCATCGATGAGTTTGGTTTGCATCCTCTCTCCTGTCGTCGTAGTGCCGGCCGCTTTCCACGGCATGCAGCCATTAACGACTTCATCAAAAGAGGTTTGGATGCAGCTAGGTTCCCTTCCCAAATCGAACCCGTAGGCCTCGACCATGGTGACGGAAAGCGATCGAATGGCAGGTCCATTTTTCCCTTTTAAAATGGGGAAGTCGTTGATTTTTGATGCAACCTGTGCGAATACATTTTCGGCCGGTAATTTGATCAGGTCCGCGGTTGAGCCGGGGTCCATCGCCCAGGACACAGAGATAAAAAAAAATAGTTAAATATTCTTCTCTTGCTGATAGATGTTTTTTTTTTTTTTACTCCTGTGGCAGTGGAGACTTCAGGGGTTATTGGCCCTCGTTCGATGGCGTTCCTTCGGAGGATTGGCGCGATTGCGTCTCGATTAAGGGATGAGCCTCGCGAAACGGAGTGGCTCTTGCAGCGTGTCTCACTCGCGATGGTTCGAGGTAATGTTTTCTCCATCATTGCGGCTGGCAGAGGATAGAAAAAAATTGTTTATAGTTTCTGGAATTGTCATCAATGGTCAGTAGAACTTGCTATATAAATATTGTAAATAACACTTTTATTGCTTGCAGAATGTATAAAGATCTATAAGTTGGCTAGTTTATTTATTTTTTACGGTTTATCAACCCTTAGCAAGTTATGTAAAGCCAGATTTTATTTTAAATTCTAAGATTTATTGCAAAGGAAGAAAATAACGGTTTAGTGATAAAAATCTTACTAATTAACCTATATCTGGGGGGAGACGAGATAGATCCATACCTTCCCAAATATATAATATATTTTTGCGTAAGGGAATATAATGAAACCAGCAAGAATTGGAACTCGGTTCTCCGATTACCAATTCCAACACGTTATCTATTACACAACATTCATTTCCAAACTTACAGTACCTATATCCCCAAGCGGTCTTTCATCTAACTACTGATCAGGCTTGACGTTGCTTAACTTCGGTGATCGTACAGGAACCGTTGTTTTAACGTGATGCGGCCGTAACACAGTCATCAAGAATTAGAGCTGATCGAAATTGATCTAAAAATTAACTGTTCTTTTGCTTGTGATTTACTAGGTGTCAATCTTATTCGCACCATATCGCAACAAAGTCAGCAGTACCCGTGACTGGTGAACGGTTGTCGGTTCAATAATCCTGTTGTGGATTCCGAGATGAAATCCAGTCTCCAATGAATGACAAACACAGGAATGAAATATAACAAACAAATGCATTTACACAATAATATAATTGGTAATACAGGTTAGTAGATCCAGAAAGCGGTTAGTAACAATAATAAATATATATATATACAGTCTGATAAATTCAGTCTATTTTTAGTAGGACTTCCTTAGGGTCTACGTTCTAAGTTGTGACTTCTATAAAAAAACCTCACACTATTATTCTACCTCCAACTCAATCACAATCACTGTCTACTCTGAACTCTGGAAATTTAACGGCAGCAGTACAAATACACACTGGTCATAAACATCCACTTTTATGAAAAGGGGTGGACCCATAACAAATCAATCAAAAGATTTAAAAATTTTGGTCTCCGGCCTACAGACACAATTCAATTCCAAAATCTGGTCTCTAACTTTCCCAGTAGTTGTCGGTATTAATCTCCAGTATTGTCTTCCAAATGCTGGTATCGAATTTAATGTCAATTCCTCTGCTACATTTCATCCCGTCTCTTCTCCTGTGTATCTGCACTCCGTCTTATATTTATATAAGAATACTTTTCTTTCAGGTCTGTCGGATAATTTCATGTTGCTTTTGTGAAGGGAAACTCTGTGGTTTGTTGTTTTGATGATACCTATATATGACTTCTTGCATTTTGTGCATTTGAGTGTATAAATCACATTTTTGGAGTTGCAGTCAAATTTTTATTTATTATGAATGTTTTGTGAGGTTTTCTAAAGTATAGGAATTTCCTTCTATAATGATGTCACAAACCCTATATTTTTTTTGTTGCATTTTGTCACCCCTTGTATTGTGTCTTGGTTAAATTTGGATGATGTTAATATGTGGTTCAGGTTTTTAGATTGACGTTTGCTTTTAATTATTTTAGTTGTTTTTAGTATATTTTTCAGATTGCCATTCTTGTTAAACAGATCAATTTTTTTTTTGCAATTTCTGTAAATAGAAACCACAGAGTTTCCCTTCACAAAAATAGCATCAAATTACCCGATAACAGAAAACTCTTTGTATCACAACACATCTACAAATGTAGTCAAGGTAAATTTAAAATAATGCCAATAGACCAAACAGACAATTACTCTTACCAACAAATACAAAAACCTTCATAAACAAACTTAAACCAGCACTAAATACATCATAGCCCCCACACAAAAACACACAGCATACACACATAATGATCAAATACAGTTGTCGATTCTGTTGTGCTGACATAGAAGATTGCTATGCGACGATAACGGTAGCGAAATATCAGACGTAAATCGTAAATTCATATACAGTTCTATGACGTCGTACCACGCGAAAGGACGAAATATTAACAAGAGAACTATATGCTATATATATATATATATATATATATATATATATATAAAAAAGGCTTAAACACTAATATTCCATGGTCATAATTTATTCCATTGGAATCGTAAATACAATCCAAATCATCAGACCTACAAATTCAAAATGAAAACAGAAAAAAAACAACTCCGGAAATCAAAACAGAATTTAGAGAAAGTATGAAAGTATGAGGAGGAGGAGATGAAACCTTAACAGAGAGAATTTTATGAGATGATAATGTAGGAAATTTAAAATAGGAAGATATATATATATATATATATATATATAAATGCTTGTGTGTAAACGCTTATCCTGAGTCTAAGAAACACATTTGAATCACTAACACGAAAAAAATCATTTTATAATGTGGAAATAAGTACTCTTTGCTTGAAGAAGGTCACGACACCAGAAACCCGTGTAGCCGAATTATGAAAAATAGAGTATAATGTATATTTAAAAATTTAAAAAAAATACATATTTCAATTAAAAACGTTTGCGGTTTATCTTCTTTTTAAAATATACCCTTTTTCTCGTTGGACCAACTATAAGCTCTTACCGATATATATATATATATATATATATATATATATATATATATATATATATATATATAAACTATGCATGCATTAATGGCAGGAACGTTTATTTTAAACTTCTTTCGTTAAAAAATAACAAATAAGGAGAGTTTAATTTCTATTTAGTTTTTCCCGTGTTCTTACATTTTCCGTTAGGTGATAGTCAGTGCAAAAATTGTCCATTGTCCCAAGCGTTTTCTGCCAATTTAACCATTTTCAAGAGGTTTAGTTTTAGATTTTGTTAATATCTCTTCATGCTTTGACTGTTTAAGATGTATTTTTGGTGTTGTTTTGACTATTTGTAGGTGTTATGCCATAGTACCTATTCTATTGTAATGGACTCTCCCATGGATAATAAGTAGGAGTAGCAGTAGCAAGTCTGGATCTCATCTTCATCGCCAAAATGTTGTTTGGAGTTTTTTCACAGTGGAGGCTTGTATTTCTAATAAGTCGTCCTAAATTAGGTCCGACGTACAAAACGTTAGGAACTTGGAAAAAATAAGAGTCAATGACGCAGCAAATCTAGTTGTGATGGTTGGTACTTCAAATGTCCGAATCTCGACTGACGCGCTCAACACCATTCTGCCAGACGTGCCTTTACTCCTACTTATTATCTATGGGAGAGTCCATTACAATAGAATATATATACTATGGCTTAACAATTTTTTATTTTGAGTATTTTTGTGTGTTGATTTTCGGCTGGAATTCGAGGGAGCGTCTTTTTATTTAAAAAAAAATAAATAAATTCAACACACCATTCCCACTGTTAAAGAAGGTGAGATTGATAGTAGGAGAGAGATGTTTAATATACTTGGCCTCTCTTATAGCGATATGTTTCTGATAATGTGATTATATACAATTTTAGTCTTTTCTCGCAGAATTTTTCATAAGGGTTCTTGTAAATTGTGATTAGATAGATGTTTTTTTTTTTATAGCACTTTGATCTATATAGTAAATATATATATATATTAAAATAAGATAGTCTACATAAGCCTTTTATAAAATGTAGATACAAAATGTAGATATAATATACCGGTGAAAGAAATTCAAGAGATAAAAAAAACAACATTCGCTAGTTTTAAGTATAGCTAAAATAACTAATGTGGTTTTAGGCATTACTGTAAATCAGTTGGCAAATGTTTTCCGTGAACTGCAAAATCGTATTACCCTTTGTATTGCTAATGATGGAAAACATGTGGAAACTTAAATAAAATTTCAATAAAACCTTAAAAAATATAGATTTACTTCTTTCTAATCCTTTGCACAAATTATTTCTATCGCAAATACAAATAAAGTTACAAATTTTTTAAAGTGCACATTAACTTTATGGACACCCTGTATATATAAACGTCAACATTGAAGTCAATACTGACAGGCGACAGGATGTTTCATGCTAGACGCAACCGTAGGGCCCGAGTGTTGCTTTTTTTCTTTCGGCTATTTATATATACTGGTCAGTTGTGCATTGTGGGTAGACTAATTTTGCGGTTATTTTGCCGGAAGTCGTTTATTTGTTTATTTACTTTGCTTGTTTTTATTTATTTTTATTTTTTTCTTATTTCTTATCTTATATACATATTGATTTATTTTCATCGGTGTTTTGTTAACATAGTAAAAATTTGTTTATATCGCTTATTTAATAGTTTTGTTTTGCTTTGGGAAGATAAAGCTATTTATTCAATTTTAGAGTTGATTGCTGTAGTTTATTCTAACTATTATTTTGGCGGGAGCAATTTTTAATTTGTTTATTATTTCATTTATTTATTTGGATTGATTATATTTATATTTTTTTTTCTATATATTATTTATCGGGAGCTATATTTGTTATTTTGTTTATTTATTTTGGATTAATTTACATTAATTTATTTTACTTGTTTTTATTATTTATTTATTATACTGTATATTTTTATTTACTCTTTTCGGTTTTCGATTTTTGAGTAACGTAGTATTTTTTTATCGTTATATGTTTTTCGTCCGAGTTTTGGTTTGATTTTTATAGTCTAACTAGTATTTTGGCCATATTGGTTGGTTAATTTGTTAATTATTTACTTTATTTATTTGGGATCATTGATTTTGTTTTTTTTATTTTTTGTTTATTTATTGTATTTCATCTATTCTAAGGGGTGTGAATTGGTAATTTGTTTGGGTTAATTTATTTTACTTATTTTATTGTCATTTTGTTTATTATTTTTTTCAGTTTTCGATTTTTAAGTAACGTAGTAAAAAAGTGTTGACTTCAATGTTCACTTTTATATTTACACACCCTCTATCTCTGATATTGAGCACTTTATCCCATAAATACAGGACTCCTTAAGGCTATTTTTTTTTATATATATATATATATATATATATATATAAAGTTAAAAGACAATAGGAAATCAAAAAAAAGTTGTTAGCCGAAACGTTTTGTCCAATGTGGACTTTTTCAAGGCAAAAACGAAATGAATTTATTGAAAACAAATTAACTATTAACAACAAACAAAATGTTCTTAGCAAACTAGAAGAAATTAGAAAATGCAGTTTTATTCATATTGTCAACTGAAAATTACGTCAAGAACTTTGAGGTGTAGAAATATTGTTTTTATTGTTGTGTTGGCCGAGTCAACCCTTTCCTTTTGATTTCTCGATACAGTTGTGTACGTTCTCTTGGGAGAATAGCAATTCTTTTAAGAAATAAGATATTGGGAAAAATTATCTTTTTCTACAGGTTAACTCTGATAAATTTTTCATATATATATATGTATATCGTACATCAACCACGGTGATTGTTGCCACATCATAATTAAAGCAGAAAAAGAGACTCTGGTTGATTCGTAGTCTTAAATAAACATTGTGTTTTGAATTGAAACTTTATTCAGGAAAAATGATCAGCATCTGTACACTATATAAACTCGGAGAATTTTCATTGTTTTCGCAGTTACTGTTAATTTTGTGGATTTTTTTTCTTAAAACAGCGGCTCTCATATTGGGCTGCATTCGAAATACAAGCAAACGACTTGGCGTATGCAATATGCAGCGAGGTGTTTTATTTTTTTTTATTTTCCCTTTTATTCAACTTAACCTTTTTTTACCCAATCAAAGATATTGGAGGGTTCAATATAACAACACCTGCCACGCGTACATTTAATTACATGATAGAAAAACAGACAGACGTGCCATATATATATATATATATATATATATATATATATATATATACACTGTTTGTGTGCATGACTGTTATATATATATATATATATATACTGTTTGTGTGCTTGACTGCTATATATATATATATATATATATACATTCAAATTACTTGTATTCATGCATGAGTGAATATATATATGCATAAAAATAAATTATATAATGAATCTATTCTATGCTCTATGACTCATATATTTTTTCTTGTGTATTTTCACACACACACACACACACACATATATATATATATATATATATATATATATATATATATATATATATATATATCAGTATATTTATTTATTTCTATCTAGCACCCTGAATACAAAAATCTTATTAGAAAAACCTCATTTGACTCATACATTGATTTAATTATTTTCAACACACACACACACACACACACATATATATATTATATATATATATATATTTTTATATATATATATATATATAAATATATATATATATATATATATATATAACAAAGTATATTTATTTATTTCTATCTAACCACTGAATGCGCAAAAGAAATCTTATTAGAAAAATATGCGCTCCTCGTCATGATTGAGTGTATATTTTTCTAATGAGATTTCTCGAATATTCAAGCCGGTAGATGGAAAATAAATAAATATACTGTTTAATAAATAAATAAATAAAAAGAGATCATCTGCTTAGATTTGAATATCCATTAAATTTTAAGCCATAAATTATATGTCTATATTTCTGAGATGAGGTATTATGTACATTATTACCATTATTCGGACTATTGTCCTCATCTTTGTCGCCATATTTATTACAACGTTTGTAATAAATTGTCCGAATAATATAAATAATGTGCATAAATTATATGTAGATTCTTCAATTCGACCTTCTACCCTAGTTTAATTTTCTCTGAAGAATGAATCAAAACGTTAAACGGACTGTAAACATCAATGTTGATTGCTATGTTCTTTAACTCCAATATAACCACCATTCCACTATAAATTTAACAAACTTTATCTTGCCAATATATATATATATATATATATATATATATATATATATATATATATATATATATAAACAAAACTTTGGATTACCAATGGGATCACCTCTCAGTCGAATGATGGCATGTATTTTCATGGAATTCCTTGAGTGTGGTTCTTTCCAAAACATTTCAGCTAAACAATCAACTTACTTCTGATATATTGATGCTGCTCTATTAATATATCCTCGTAATACTGAATAACAGGATCTTGTAGATAAATTAAGCAAAGTCCAACACACGATAGAATTTACATACGAAATCGAAAAATAATACTTTATCTTTCTTAGTCATCATGTTACCCCGAGTTGATAACAGCCTAAAAGTTAGTGCCCACCGAAAATCAACTAATTAAAATGAATTAATAAACTTCTATTCCCATCATAACAACAAAATAAAATCCTGGATGACCATTGGATTATATTTAAGAGCACTCTGAATTTGCAGCCCTTAATATTTATAATGATTTTCTTAGATGCTTTTTTAAGGGACGTAAGCATTTTTCAATCAGAATTTTAGTGTAAAGTGATTTTATATCTAGACTGGCCATGTGTTCGTCAGTCATATTTATTTTCCTTAGTTTTTCAACAAGGTTGAATTTAAAAAAAAAGAAAAACTGCCGTATTATCATCAACCAATGTTATTTCACGTTCAATAATTTTTATAAACAAAAATTTGGATTACCAATGGGATCCCCTCTCAGTGCAGTGATAGCATTTATTTTCTTGGAATTTCTCGAGTATACTTCTTTCCAAAACATTTTACCTAAAATTACTTCCGATATATTGATGATGCTCTATTTATATAATCCCGTGATACTAACTTACTGGATCTTGTAGATAAACTAAACAAAGTTGAATACACAATAGAATTTACATACGAAATAAAAAAAATACTTTACCTTTATTAGACATCTTGTTACACAGAGTTGCCAAAAGCTTAAAACTTAGTTTCCACCGAAAATAACTTAATTAACATCTATTCCCATCAAAACAACTGTTGCATACTGTCATGCCATATTACCTATTCTATTGTAATGGACTCTCCCATAGATAATAAGAAGGAGTAGCAGTCGCTAGTTCGAGTCAGTGGTGTTTAGCGGTCTTTGACTGCGCACGCCTCCTGTCGAACTCTCTGAATTAGTAGAGAGGAACCCGGACGAGGCTTTGCCGAAGGGCAAGGTTTCGTCCGGATTTGAACAGGGCCTGAACCCGTCTAATCGTTTTTCAAAGGCTATTTTTGGCCGAAATTCCTCGCCTACGGGAAGGGGTACCCACAATAAAACCGGCCTTGTGCCATATTCGTTTCCGTGGGTGAAAAAGATAAATACTCAGTGGTGTTTACATGAATGACTATACCTTTTATAGCTCATGTCGTCTTTCTGCGTAATATAGAAGAACCAGACGAGGCTTTGCCGAAGGGCGGGGTTTCGTCAGGGAGGTAGACAGGGCCTGAACCCGTCTCGGCGGGTTCAAAATAAATTTTTGGCCGAGCCTATGGGCTCTCCTACTTTCCCATTAAACCGGAATTGTTTGTGCCATATTCAATCCTCGTGGGTGGATCGATAAATACTCAGTGGTGTTTAGCGCGTCAGACGATATAGGACATTGAAGTACCAACCATCACAACTAGATTATTGCGTCAACTCTTATTTTCAAGTTCCTAACCTTTTGTACGTTGAACCTAATTTTGGACGAGTTCTTGAAATACAAGCCCCCGCTGTGAAAACTACTCCACAACACATACTCAGATGCAATTGAGAAATTGAGTTTTAGCCTGAAACAGACTGCCGCTTCTAGGTGTTGACCTCAATTTGAACTTATATATATATATATATATATATATATATATATATACATAATATATATACGTATATATATATATATATATATATATATAAAAAGTTTCAAATTAAAAATTATAATGTTTTTTTTATGAAAGTATTTATTTATTTATATATATATTTGATATTTCAAATTGTCCTCAATTTTTCATCAGAAATAACTGTTTTGTTACAAATAAATTAAAATTACTGTTTGTTAGCAAGTAGCGTCCTTCGCGGAATATCCGAACAGTGATATTCCATATCACTGACGTCCGCGTATTCGAAGGATAAATCTAACTAACAATAAATATTTTAAAAAAAATAATATTTAAAGAAATCAATTTTTATTTGAAATATTTATAGAATTTAAAACAACCTATATATTTTTCATATTTGAATTATAATTTTTAATTTTAACCTTTCAATATTTTTCTTTTGTCAAGAGAATGTTTATATGGACAGAAGGAGAAGATAACTTTTGACTCCATACTTGAACCGGTTATGATTGTAGTGATCGGGGTAATTTTTGACCATGTTCGCCATAGTCTTTGAATATAGAATCCAGCGCAGTACGTAATCTGTTCAATGAAATAAAGTTCATGATTAACACTCACGAGTCAGACACTCTACTGAATCTGACTATATCGCCAATACCACCAGCAGCTGTTCAGTAATTCTTCAGTCTTCGATATCAGAGGTTGGCAGTGAACATTCGGAAAAAAACATGGCCGCCTTTATACACGTCGCATTGAATATTTTGAGCCTTCTGATTGGTTAACTCTTCAGCTCATTTCACTGGCTCACTAGTACACAGAGTACCCAAAAACTATAACAGTAATATCCTCTTTGTGGTCCGTCCCACAGAGCAGTGGTTCACGGGAAGAAGCTATTAGAGTGGAACTTACTTTTCACGGATGGAATATGGAGGGAATGTGGGTGGTTTGCTACTATGAAAGTGGCATGGCAGATCCTTAGATCTGGTGGTGCCAAAGTATGTAGTTCGTCCGAGTACTTTCCATTGCAGTAGCGATAGTACAATGAGAGACGATGCACATCCGACTGTGAAGGAAAGGGTGGAGGATGGAATTTTTTAATACTATAAACCCTATTCCACGTGGGTAGACGAGTTTGAATAGTTAACACTGCTTTTTTTAATTTTTTTTTTCTTAAAATAATGACAGTGTATTAATATTAATCGGCATTGATCAAGAAATCTTACTTAAGTCAAATTGTACCTCCCGACAAGAATAGAAATGGAAGTTGTATCCCTTTCATAGAACAGTGAATATTTTTTAGATTACTTATATAGTGCATATATAAATTAAAAAAAAAAAGTTTAGTAATGTATTTTCCGACTCTTTCAACCGTTCAGCCGGTCGTCCGACATCGACTCTATTTAGTAACTTGCATATGGAACAAGGCCCGAATTTAATGTGAGGTTAATATTTTGTTGGCTCGGGAAAAAATCCCCGAATTTTGTCATAAACGGGATTGGGGTCATTTATCTTCCCGAACGAGACTCTGCCCTTCGGCACAGCCTCTTTCGGGTTCCTCCCCGCCCGAAGACAGAGAGTTCAACCGTTCAGCCGGTCGTCCGACATCGACTCTATTTAGTAACTGCCCCACGCAGTCACATGTGGCACAAGGCCGAATTTAACATAGGGTTCATATCCCGTTGGCTCGGCCAAAAATTTAAACAGACCCGCATAAACGGGATCGGGTCTGGTGTATCTTCCCGAACGAGACTCTGCCCTTCGGCACAGCCTCTTTCGGGTTCCTAAACCGCCCGAAGACAGAGAGTTCAACCGTCAATGCCGGTCGTCCGACATCGACTCTATTAAAAGTAACTGATTAACGCAGTAAACATATGGCACACAAGGCCGAATTTAATGTGAGGTTCCCGATCCCGAAAAAAAAAAAAAATCCCCGCAGACCTTTTTACAAACGGGATCGGGTGTGTATCTTTTTAAAAAACGAGATCTGCCCTTCGGCACAGCCATTTATTAGGGTTCTAAAAATTTCGAAGACAGAGAGTTCAACCATTGGAGCCGGTCGTCCGACATCGAAAGATTTAGTAACTGCCCCACGCAGTAACAAAAGACACAAGGCCGAATTTAAATGAAAAAACGATCCCGATGGCTCGGCAAAAAAAATCCTCAATCCAGTTAGTCATAAACGGGATCGGGTTGTTTAATCTTCGAACGAGACTCTGCCCTTCGGCACAGCCTCTTTCGGGTTCCTCCCCGCCCGAAGACAGAAAGTTCAACTGTTCAGCCGGTCGTCCGACAACGAATGACCCTCGAAACCAATATTACTGTGATACTTATATTAGGTGGGAGAGTCTATTAACTATAGAATAGGTGTCTTTCACCATAACACGTTGCCTAATCAGTCTCTTCTGTATAGAGATCTGGGTTAAGGCAGTGCAGTAGATGGATGTATTTTCTTAGTACACATTCTGATGTGAAGGAATACTTAACTTGCACAGTGTTTATGTTTTCTTTATATTGGTAAATAACAGTTCCATGTCCGGCATTTTTTTAATGCCTTGTAAAGAGGGGCTACCAGGGTTGTATTATATGTTTTATAACAATTTTAAAGTGTCACAAGTTTTTGTAATTTCATCATTTTTCAGTATCTGTCTATATTTCTGAGATGAGGTATTATGTACAATATTTACATTATTCGCACTATTGTCCTCATCTTTGTTGGCATATTTATCGGATCGTTCAATATCTGTCTATATTTCTGAGATGAGGAATTATGTGCAATATTTACATTATTCGGACTATTGTCCTCATCTTTGTCGCCATATCTACTACAACGTTTCGGTCGTTGTACGCTCCGGCCTTCTTCAGGTGGTGGTATTTCTCTCACTGGGGTAGACTTTTCTAGATCCATATGCCATGTTTAATGAATGTCAGTTATCTTTTGTTAATTCCCTTCTCCAAAAAAATATCCTTAACCAGGTCTTTGGACTTGACACTCTTTTGGTCCATATTAAAATAAGAAAAAAAAATAACGCCTTTAAAATACTGTGCCAACGACTGACAATGTACTGTGGTGAAAGTTTAAAAATAATTTTTCATTATCTGTCTATATTTCTGAATGATCCATAATTGACAATAACAATATTTACATTATTCGGCCGAAACGTTTAAATAAAATGGCGACAAGGAGAAAGGACAATAGTCGAATAATATAAATAGTGTACATTTTTTCCCATTTCAGTATTGGCAAGAAATAATTTTAAGTAAAAAAAATTTTGCTGAACAAATTTCAAAGTTTTAAAATGAAAAAAGTGAGTTCAAATTTTATTTTTATGACAATGATATTTTATCAAACCAGAAGAAAACAGGAAATAACTGATAACTGGCATCCATTAAACATGGCATGTTGATCTAGAAAGTTTACCACAGTGAAACTGGAAATAAAATGTTCAGTTCAACATTCCAACCACCTGAAGAAGGCCGGATGGATGCAACGGCTGAAACGAAAAAACAACAAAGATGAGGACAATTATGAAATTTAAATAGTGTTCATCATTTTTTTTTTTTTTGGCTTTGATTGATTGACTCATTTTTTCCGGTTTATCAACCCTTTGCTGGTTATTTAAAGCCAGAAAAACATTTTTAGATTGTAAATTTTTTTTTTTTTTTAGATAATAATCATTTAGTGATACATGCCTTTCTAAGCAATCCATACTTGGGGTGGAGGTGAAGAATACAATTCAAACTTAATTGAATTTCCATGTGTCTTTGAGCGTAAATGAATATAACGAATCATTAAACCAGCCGCACATCACATGGTATTCGGAAGCAGTCATCCGTCTAGGGACTGACCAGACTCGTCGTTGTTTAATTTCTGTGATCGTTTAGGTTGTTTCATGAATCTAAAATATTTTCGTTCAATTTCAGTTTCAAAAATCCTTTTATTTACTTTTTAAATACATTCTTAAACGGGAATACTCTTTTGATTACAAATTTTTGTTATTATTATTATTATCATCCAGAAATTATTATCATCTTATTATTATTCTTTATTAATAATAAAATGAATAAAAATAATAATGACAGAGTGGGCCAATATCTGCACTGGAAAATATGCAACTTCTACGGAAAGAAAACTGAAAGAAACTGGTATGAACACCACCCAGACCCGGTTACGGAGATAGGACCTGTTACAATTCTATGGGACTACACAATTTTTGACAGAACAATCAAGGCCAACCGGCCAGATATTGTTATTAAAGACCACAAACAAAAAAGTGCCTCCTTATTGATATGGCAGTCCCTGCAGACTGCAATGTATCTTTGAAGATATTCAAAAAGCTGTCAAAATACAAGAACCTTGAAATAGAAATCTCTAAAATGTGGCATATGGGAACATCAGCAATCCCTGTTGTAGTTGGAGCCCTAGGACTGGTTGGAAAAGATTGCAGTAGACTAATTGAAGGGATTCCTGGAAGTCCATGCCTCAAGGAGATACAAAAAATTTTCTGAAAAGTACTTTTTTTTTTACGAATTTTTTATCTATGTAATTTTTTTTTTTTGGAGTGGAAAAGAATGCCATTTTATAAAGGTCTCTACATTTGGGATCAAAAAAAATGTAAAATAGAAATCAAATAATAATAATGTTAATATATTTGTGTCTACTTTTAAACGCGGAAATTTTAATAATAATTTTAATGGAATATTTCAAATTTTAATCCTCTGTTTAAAAATTCCCGCGTTAAAAAAAAACGAAATAATTTTTTCAATTTGAAACGACTTCATATTTTTAAAGCGTTTGTAAAATGAATTGAAATGGAAAATAAAGGATTTTCAATGGCTGGCTTAGCTCTATCTTCGATCTATAAAAATGAAAATACGTTAATGGAGAGTTCGCACTCTGTCTGTTATGGTTTTAAGGTTGTTTTTTTTTTTTTTTTTTTTTTTTTTCAATATTTCAAGGAGGATCATATTCAAACTTGTATGGTTTTTCGGAGAAACGCCCCAAATAGGATCCATAGTCATCTTTTCACGCAGAGATTTTAGATTGAAACGACAGGGAACTTGCAATCAGATTCGAAAGTTACTTACCGCTCTCTTATACGTTGTTTGTTTAGTCTATGTTTAAAAGAAAGTAGAGACGGTTTGTCTGTTTTAACTTTCAGTGGGATAATGGCCATTCTCATGTCCTCCTCTCTATCACATGAATACACACGGCCTTCAATATATTTTACTTTTTTTATATCAGATAAATAAAAACTCATATGAGTAGGAAGCATCAAAGCGTCGATATTCCAAATATATTTATTTCATGAAAAATAAAAATCTACGAATTTTCACTATTAACAAAGATTTTAGTGCATTGGATGGATGTACTTCAGTTGCAATTTCCTCTTTATTATCACATTCACAATATTTCGGCCGTTTATGCCCAAGTTTTTCCTCAAAAATTTGTTTTTGTTTGAATTTAAAATATTAAAACAGAAGAGTTATATTGTGTGGGCAATCTTTCTGAAGATTGGTTCGATGACGTTCTTTCCGTCGAAATTTACTGAAACATATTGATATATAAATAACCACATTCCTGGGATCTTCAGAGAATCAGTTGAAAAAATATTCCGATTGCAAATATTTATCCAAAAGGGAAAATAAGTTCATATTTTCCCTTAAATTAAACGAACTATATTTCAATTTTTCATCAGATTTCAAATTTGAATTTCAATAAAAAAAGACGTCACCTTTATTTTATTTCTTTTCGTTATCGTAAAATAAAAAAAATATTGGAATTGACAAATTTATTTGTACTAGTTGAAAAATGAAACTTTTTTAAAAATTTTACTATTTTGCGATATCAGTCACTTTCAGCCCCACCTGAAAAGAAAAATAAATTCCGACAAAAATAAATTTATCTACCAATTTTTTTAATTTAAATGTTTTTTGATAAATTTAATGTGAATTCTGCTGCTTCAAAAAGTTAAAAATATTAAAAGTTTAATTTTATTGATTTAAAATCCTTCTCTCTAAATAAGACAAATATTAAAACAAATGACAAATAAAATATATAAACTTAAGAAAATAAAAAAAAGGAGAAAAAAATTTTTAACAAGAATATTCGATAATTTCAATATCCAAAAAATTCAATCTTCAAAAAAATTTTCACTATTTACAGTTTTTTATGACGAAAATAGAATGTTTATATTTGTTGTTTCAAAATTTTTTGAATTAAAAAATAAAATTTCCTTCCTAAATGATATTTTTGAATTTTGAACAGAACCCGGAATAGTTATTTGTTATATTGGCGTTTATATATAAATTTGAACAATATATTTATTACCTACTTGCAAAAAATTTTGACAAAAGAATTAAAGTGAAATTCATTATTATAAACATTGAAATTGCAATTGAAGGACTTTTTATCTATTAATCAGTCACTTTCAACCGACGTGACATTTAACACCCCCCAAATCTTCCAAATATTTTAATTTAATGTATTTTCTTTGAGTTCTATTATTTGTTTTTGACTGCATGGATTTAAAAAAATTATTAGATTTAATATTTTGGTCTCATTTAAAGAAATTTATTTGAAGCTAGAAAAATATTTATCTATTAAATAGTTTCTATATCAAAACAGAATCGCTTTTTGGAGTTGACATAAGAGGCGATTTAAAATTTGAAAAAATCACTCACAAAAAAAAAAAATTTTAAATGCATTTCGATTTTCTTTGTTTTTATAAACTCTGTTCTTTTTTTTCTCAATTTTTTATTCAAATGTATTGTCATTCACTTTACACCTGTAAGAGCATTTACTTAGCTGTTTAGAACACAATCATTGAATGGAAATGAAATTTGTAAATCTAAAAAAAATGATTAAAATAGAAAAAAATTGAAAGTGGAAGTTTTTTTATAGAAGCAGACGTTAAACAAACGAGACACAATCGCCTGTTAAAACCAAACATTGCATAGAATCTTCAATTGTTATTCTTATGGAAATTTATTAATTTTTATTACAGAAACAAAACCGATTATCGAAAAATAGCTTTTTGAATATTTCCTCGCAATCAAAACGGAAATGTTCATTATTTATGAAACATTTAAATAGTTGTAACATACGTATTCATAACATCCTTGAAACACCGCATCCCGTAAAATATACGGAAGTTAAGCAGCATCGATTTTGGTCAGTTTTAATAGATTTGACCACTGGGGAATACCAGGTGAATTAAAAATGGATATTTTTTTTGGTTTTAATGGATAACGTTTTCACATGTTTAATCGGAGAGCCGTGTTCAAATTACGATTGGAGTTGTTCTGTTCATCCGCGCAAAATTTTTTTCTTTTTTTTCAACTATGGGTTAAATAATAGGACTTGTATCACTAAATCAGTATTATCTCAAAAAATACTCTTCTCTCCTCATCTATGGGTTAAATAATAGGACTTGTATCACTAAATCAGTATTAAGCTCAAAGAAAAATATATTCTTATATATCCATAAATAAAATATTTTCAGAAAATAAAATAATCTGTAAAAGGTTGATAACACATAAAAAACGAACCAATCAATCAGTCAACACTAAGGAACTAAAGAACTAACAGAAGTATATTATGATAATACAGACCAGTTGTAAATAGTCTTACGTGAAACATTAAATATTCGTTTTTGGATTTTTTAAAAATTTTCAATAAAAACATGAAAAATACTTTTGATATATCTTATTTAGATTTCGTTAAAGAACGGAAGCCATACAAAGCGCTAAAAATAATAAATAAAATAGGAAGAAAAGAAAAGAGATGACTATAATACAAGTCAATTAATTATAGAATTCAACAAGATAATCATATTATGAAGTCTAATTTCAGGAGTAACTTTTGAGGACCCTGTTTTTAATTTCTAAAATGAAAATTTGCTATAGGGTTGACCCTGAAATCATTTTGTTCTTTGTTAAAAATGATGTTTTTTTTAAATGATACATTGAAAAAACTATTTTTTTCCATATTCGCCGTGGGTTAAGTTTGTTTTTATCTAACTGATCATTCATCAAATTTAAAAAATTTTCCAGAATGAATTTGAGTTAATTCAACAACATGATCAGAATAATTTTTTTAACTGCATAGACACTTCGACGTGAACTAATAGCAAACAGGCTCGTCTCGCTAGATCAAAACATTTATGTTCTCATTGAGTACGAAATGATTTTTGTGAAGCAAAATCATATCATAGGTTTCTATTATATAGTAAATATATATGATTTTTTTTTTAGCGTTTCACCCCAAACAAGGCGGGAAGCCACATAGCACGCAAGGGGTTACAGAGAGTTGGAGCGAGAACAAAAAGGAGTGATAGAGGAAAGGATGAAGAGAAGGATGGGGATAGATCATGGCATCTGGCGACGTCGATTGACATTACATTTGAATAGTTGGAGATTAGAGCTATCAGAAAAACAGGAAAAGGGGAGTGAGTTCCACAGGCGAGAAGTGTGAGACGTGAAGCTATTGGAGTAGAAGAGACGGCTACATTTAACAGTTTCGACAGTGAAAATGTGAAAGCGGGATGACAGCCTAGTTGAACGCTTACATACATGAAGTCTGGGAACCAGTGAACGCAGCTTATCGGAGCGGTTACCCTGAATGTATTTGTAAAAAAAGGACTGAGGGAGGCGACGGCACGTCTGTGAGAGAGTGACTGCAGACGAGATGCCAGATCAGGTCCAGTTACATTGCATATCCGTCTCTGGATTTTATCAAGGACCTTGAGACAAACAGAAGAGGCTCCAGACCATATATGGCAGCAATACTCCATGCAAGGGCGAATGGTTGATTTGTAGATTTGAAGGATTGACTCCAACGAGAAAAATTTCCTGGCGCGGCACAGGGAGCCAACTTTTCTTGCGGTGGGCAAAGCTAGTTTTGTTTTTGAGGCATTAAAGTTAACCAGCCAGTTTAATGCCCCAGTTCACGAAAAACAAAGGTCTTTTCGAGACAAACGGCCAGGTTAGTTTTGTTGCGACAATTTAGTATTTTTGTTTTTGAGGCTGGAGTAAATAGTAGTGTCGTCCGCAGAGATGCCTACTAGGGAACCCATGGCATCAGCAAGATCGTTTAACATTTACCTCTGGGGAGACAGATGGGACGATGGTGCAACATTTTTAACATAAGAGGGGTGGCTAAAGAATATGGTCGCAACGGAAAAGTTAACCTGAAAAAAAAAAAAAGCACCAGCAGGAGCTAGGGGCAACCTGAGGTCACTTCCGCCAAATTTAATGCTGAAATAGGATTTTGGTAAAGCAAATCAATGATTTATGTTCAAACTAATACTGTGTAAGGCTATACGGTAACATAATATTGAAACACCAGTTTTCGTACAATCACCGAAGTTAAGCAACGTCGAGCCTGATCGGTACCTAGATGAGTGACCGCTTGGGAATACCAAGTGCTGTAAGCTTGAATGTGCGGATGGTGTAATGGATAAGGGCTCGGAATTATAAGCGTAGAGCTGAGTTCATATTCCGGCTGGGTTCGATATATTGATTTACGCGAAAATACCTTTTGGAAAGGTATGACTTCCCCCCATCTCCCTCCAGCTATGGGTTAATTAGTAAAACTTGCATCACTAAAACCATTATTTTCCAAAAAAAAAAAAAAAAAAAAAGAAAGTGCAAAATATTTAAATCAAAAAGCATTAAATCTTTTTTTATTATAAAACGCAGATTGTGTGTGTGTGCGTGTGTGTCTGTACGTTTATATATTGAATCGGATTTCCTACATTTTTCAAACCGATTTCAACAAAACTTCACAGGACTACGTAAAATTACCTTGTGGTGGTTCTGACAGCGCCAAAATTGGAAAAACACAATTCATTTTTGCACAAAATCAATTTGAAAACACGATAAAACACGATTCTGTCGCCAGAATGAAAGGGGGACAACTCATATCGAATATATAAAGTTATTTTTTGAAATATTATAAAACCCAGGTTGTTCCTAAATTTTAAACCGATTTGTTTTTTTTTGGCAGGTATTTTTCTTATTGTCTTGCACACTTTTTTTTTAAAAAACATTCAGAATGCTTTAAAATTCCATTTACAAGACAATTGTTTATAATAAAATTCTATTCAATCGGTAGACTCATAACAATTGAAAACAATGCTTTTGTTTGAGTTTGGGTTTTGACAATTCGTAAAAAAAAAAAAAAAAAAATAATTAAAGACATGCGTGTCCGTCAACCTTAAACAATAATCTTTGTCAATTTTATTTTTCAGTCGTTATGATGGTCGATACTTGATCTATCTCTTACTGTTACATCCACGGGCAATGCAGGGCTCTACTGCTAGTAACCCATAGATGTGTTGATATGCCGCTAAACACAAACAGCCAACGAAGTAGAGAGATCTAAATTAAACAGCCCAACAAAAGTTAACATGTAGTTTAATTAATCAGCCTAACCCATTATCCCCAAAGGCATGTGTTAGGGAGGGTTAAAACATATATTAAAATGAACCGCAAGGATCTGGTGACATTTCCCACTTTTGAACCCGTGTGGTTGCGATGCGTGTGGTTATTATAAAATAATTTCTCATGTGTTTGTATATCATTTTTTCTTTCCTGGACATAAATTATATATACTTGGTGGCGTGAGCGTGGATGTGCGGGTGGTGTAATTATTACTGTCACTGGATTGTTAATCGTAAAGCCGGGTTCAAATTCTCGTTAGCTTCGTCATATTTACTTACGCGCAAATAACTTGTATTTCTAAACCATTATAAAAAAAAAAAAGAGAAATCTTATAATCTAAAAATATTTTCTGGCTTTAAATAACCTGCAAAGGGTAGATAAGCCATAGAAAACGAATCAATCCGTCAATACTGATAAACTCTCTAGAGCTATCTTGTTTTTTTTTGTTTGTTTTTTTTTTTTTTTTATCTGGGATTTACCAATATTCTAAAATGAAACCAAGTCACAGTCGGGGATGCCACCTCCCAGGGTTTAATGCCGGGCTGAGATTATTTTCCGCCTCCAAAGGCGTACACAAAAGAGGAATTGTTGAGGGGATTTGAAGATTTTCCCACGGCACTGCTGAGAAAAAGCAACTAAGCTGACCTTTCATCGCATCTGTTGCGTGGTGGGTGCAGCAGTTAAATACATATCTTGTTTTTTTTTCATTTTTCATGAATTTAAAAAATTGTAATTTATGAGCATCTTGTATAAAGGCAAAAAAGAAAGTCTTGTCGCGTTTGAAGATAGAAATCGAAATTCACTAATCTATTATAGTATATACACACACACACATATATATATATATATATATATATATATTATGAAATGTGTGACGTCATTTGTTTACATTTCATACGCCTTGAGCTGATATGAAAGTACGTGAGAGATTCATGGAAGATTGAAGTTCAAATACAATAAAATTCGACCTTGTTATAACCGAACGCTCCACTGTGGCCAAATCGGTAAAGGCACGTCAAGCTAAATGACGGTTCCGTATAGAATACAGGTTCGGATCCTGTCGGAGGACGCATATTTTCTATGAAAATTTCTCGAACATTCAGGCCAGTAAATGTTTAATACTGTTTATTATAAACAGAGCATTTTTTTAAAAATATTTGTATCTATAAGAAAAAAAATGTATAAACATAAAAATGTCTTAAAATATATATATATATATTTAAAATTGTTTACTTGGGCAGCAATCCCTCTTTTATGCAAGTTTCCTTTAAAACGACTGACGAGGTGTGGTGGTTGAGATTTTTATATAATTTCTCATGTGTTTGTATATCATTTTTTCTTTCCTGGACATAAATTATATAAAAATTGTTCGAATGTATTCCAAGCGCTTTCGGCTATACATTTAGCCATTATGTAGGATGAATTTTATTTTACCTTTAACTGAATATATGGATAGTTTTATGTATGTATCTAAAGTTATAGTAATGTTTTATTTTCCAAGCACAGTCTGAATATTGTGACCATGTTTATAGTTGATATTATTGAGTATTGGCTTTTTATTTTAATTAATAATACTTCCATTATTTTTAGCCTTTTTGTACATGTGGATGATGATATTATATTTATTTTATCAACGTGCATCTTACGGATAGAATTTACATGTCCCTTAAGGAGACGTGTTCCTGACCAATTGAAATTTGTAAATAATTATATTGGATATACTACAACATGTTTAACAAGAAGACTCTCATTTTATCACCCTGACCATAGCTTTATTAGGTCTCATTTTAATACACATGAAGACCTACCAAACTCTATCTGTCACAGACTTGTTGATAATACAAATATAATAGCCTCATCCACGTGTAAAAATAAGGCTAAAAATAATGGAAGCATTATTAATAAAAAAGAAAAACGTTTAAATAACTTCATGCCAGTGGAAAACGTGAGCCCAAGAAGTTGCAAAGAATTGTTCTTCTGGACCTCTCCATACTGATGGCAGTCAGAAAAAAAGTATCTATGGAAATGAAATTCCTGAAGCATATGATCAAAACAAGAAAATTGTAGACAAAAACTGCATAACATAATCTTATATTTGTATTGTATATTGTTACAGGACTTCTCTTCATCAGCTAAAGTAACTATAATCAAGATGCATTTTCTCTTGGAAACATCATAAAGAAATACACAAATCCAGTTGATAAAAACGAAAAAAATTAAATCATTTATTATAAAAATTTCTTAGCTAACCTTTTGCCAAAAAAAAAAAAAAAAATAATTCACCTGCAAGATCTAAATTACAGAGAACCAATATTCATTAATTACATTATTCGGACTATTGTAAAATTTTCATCTTTGTCGCCATATTTGTCACAACGTTTATAAATGTATACTCTCCGGCCTTCTTCAATTTTTCAATTTCAGAAAAATTGTTATATTGGCTTATTTAATTCTTTTTTCAAATTTTATCCATTTTATCGTTTGATGGTTGTTGTGCCATGTCGCATAATGGATGTTTTTTTCCTTGAATTCTCTTCTGATAATTTTCTTGATATTTTAAAAAATGACTTTTAACATAAATTAAATTTATGAATATTTACAAAAATGAAGAAAATAATTCCAAAGAAATTAATTTTTTTGAAGAAAAAATGGACAAAAACGAAAAGAATAAATATGGCGACAAAGATGAGGACAATAGTCCGAATAATATAAATAATGTACATTTAATATCATCTTTTAAATATAGACAGACTCAGAACCAATATTATTTACGAATCTCCATGTCTCTTAAGAAGCTTTGTTCCTGACCAATCGAAATTTGTAAATAATTATATTGGATATACTACTACATGTTTAACAAGAAGACTCACGTTACATCTCTCTGACCATAGCTCTATTATGTCTCATCTAAATAAACATGGAGACCTACCAAACTCTATCCGTGACATACTCGTTAAATAGTAGAGCAGACTGGGTTCTTTAGCTTTGATTGGTAAACAGTCTAGAAGAAGGGCAGCTCTGAATTAAAAATCGGTTGTGCTTAGTAACTCCATCGTTGAAAAAGCTATTTGCTACAGAAAGCTTAGCAGTAACGGCTAGAGTATTGAGATTGTGGTCTCGTACTCGAAAAGGTAGTGTACGGGACCACAATGAGTGGTAGAAATAAAACTAATAAAAATTGTCTATTTTTTTTTTACTTTTGTTTTTCTTTTTTGCAAACGAAACCCTCACTGAATGTATTTGTTTTTAACAGGGCAAGACGAAAATCTGTGATCACGTGGAGATGAAAATGGTATTGTTTTAGATATGGCAATAGATTCCAGCTTATTTCCGAGTGTGCCTGTCTGCTAGTGAAATCTAGACAATCCCCGTGGCAGACGCCTGTTCAGGCATATTTATGTTTGTTCAATACCCGCAGAACACACCTGTGCTTTATACTGCATCTATATCTTAGGATCTTAGTTTGCAGTTTCATATATTTCCCAAGGGTGTTTGCGCCTCAGTGAATGGTTTTCAGACACTTTTCTGTTGCGATAACAGGAAAAGGTCAGTAACAAATCATTTTCCTGACAAATTAAAAAATGCTGAGATTCGAACTCGGATCTCATAGTCGGAAGCGAACATTCTAACCACTCCGTTTTTGATTGATCGACTTTTTTAACGGCTCATCAAACTTTTGCAGAAGACAACCGAGTTCCTTTTATAAGCTGTTGTCCATTACCCCACCCATACACCCTAGCTTACAGAACCTGATTTTCCGAAATGATCACTCATCTAGGTATTGACGAAACCTGACATTGCTTAACTTCGGTGATCTGATGAGAACCGGTGTTTCAACATGATATGGTCGTAAGTTTGCTATGTCTAGCGAAAGATAATCTGACGGAAACTATCCCTCTCTCAGTTTTGAATTCAGAGTTTTTGATCACCCTAGACTGGTTACCACCTCAAGATTTAACCCGTACCGAGGAGGAGAAGAGTTCGTCCAATACAAGGCCCAAAGGCCACTCAAAGTAGAGGATTATTGAGTTATCCATTACACCACCAGCACAAGCATGTTTGCAGCATCTCATATGCCTAAGCGGTCACCCATCTAGGCATTGACCAGAATCGACTTTGCTTAACTTTGGTGAGCGCACGGTGTTTCAACGTGATATGGCCGTAATCCGTTTGAATCACTCGGTTTATGATACATACAAAAATTCTGCTTCATATAAGTAAAGAGCACTGAACTGTTACGTTATATCAGACCTCCTAATTAGCAATGAATGCTGGACATTCTCCTCGCAGATAAAGAAGAGACTTGAAACAAGAGAAATTTAGTTATACAGAGAGATGCCATGGACCGTGAGCAACGACGGGGTTTTAGAGAAAATGGAAAAGGTAACTTATATTTAACATCAGAAAAGAACAGTTGAAATTTCTAGAGGAAAGAGGGCTTGGAAAATCTGATACTCCCAGGGCAAAATGAAGGCAAGATGGACAGAGGAAAACAACACATAACCTACTTGACGAGCTTGAGTAAATGGCGTGCGGAACAGGGTTTAGGAGAAATAACAAAAAGACAAAATGTATTAAGGTCTATGAAGGACAGGAAAGTGTGGAGAATCATGACCGCCTACCTTTTGATGGTATCAGTCAGTTATGTGCCATGTGTGATACACGCGTAGGCGATCATGTATCTTTCGATACATGACTGACGAGGCAGATTTTTTTTCCCGCAGTAAGTTGCCATTTCTTTTTGCGGTAGACCAGTTGCCATCCAAGGCTATAGAACCCGGTCTCTCGTGATATTTACCCATAGCTGGACGGAGAAGAAGAGGATTCATACCTTTCCCAAGGGTATTAGCACGTAAGTAAATGTAATGGATTCGATTGGAATTCGAACTCAGTTCTCCGATTCCTCAACCAAAACCGCTATCCATTACTCCACCCTGCCTTCTAAGTCAGTTACGTGCCATACGTGATACACACGTAGGCGATCATGTATCTTTCGATGCATGACTGACGAGGCAGATTTTTTTCCCGCAGTAATTTGTCATTTCTTTCTGCGGTAGACCAGTTGACATTAGGCTATAGAACTCGGTCACTCGTGATATTTACCCATAGCTGGAGGGAAAAGCAGAGGATTCATACCTTTCCCAAGGGTATTAGCACGTAAGCGAATGTAATGGATTTGACCGGAATTCGAACTCGGCTCTCCGATTCCTCAACTCGAGCCGCTATCCATTATTCTACTTAAAGAAGAAGAAATGGGTGTAGATCATTCAGCGCCATTTGCACCAGATTTCTGTACATCTGATAGTTTTCTAGATTCTATTTTCTCATAAATACCGCAAAGATTTTTTTTTACAATAAAATTGGCTTTTTTTTATAAGGTTACCTTTGTTTTTTTCTCATTGTTAAGATTATGCGCAGAAAATGTTGAGTTATATCTAAAATGCCTTCATTACCCAACTCAAAATCGCATTTTTATCCAAATCGAAGAAATTTCCTTTAGTCTGAGTACCCCTGATATGAATAAAAAGAACGGGCGGGAAGAGCGATCAAGGTGAAAGTATGGACATAGGAAAAGCTTGTTGCCTGGTTATTAAGAATCTAATAACGAAAAGATGAAAAACAGGCAGGCAAGCGTAAAAAAATGCCATACATAAAAAATCTTTGTCTATATTTTTGAGATGAGGTAGCGTAAGTATTTACGTTATTTACATCGTTCTGTCTGCTGTCCTTATCTTTATTGACATATTCACGACGTTTCGGCCGTTGTACGCTCCGGCCTTCTTCAGGTGAATTTTGAACTGAACCCTTTCTTTAGTCCACGCTGTTCTAATTCCACGCGCCATGTCTTTTCTCCGTATCTCAGTTAGTAACTCTACACTACAAGTGTTTGTTCCCTCTGCTGTTGCCTCAAAACTCTTTGGGTCAAGTCACTCGCTGGATTACTTCAAGCAACGCCTTTACCCACTGGACTATGAGTACTAAAAATCTTTCTTGAAAATATATAACAAAAAAAGCTCAGAGAGGTGATACAAGTAAATTCTATAACAGTTTCTTCTCTCGCACTTTTCGCATGTGGAACTCTCCTCTGGCTTCTTGTTTTCCAGTCAAGCGATCCCCCATCTAAGTACTGACCAGGCTCGACCTAGGGTTTATTGGAAAATACAAGTAAATAAATAGAGTTTTCTTTAAATATATCAGAACACTTCAATATTGCTTCAGTTAATGTTGGGGCGCACCCACCTTCTCATCAGAATGGACTGATCTCTCTACTACTAAGAGGACAGTTCTATAGAGTTCTGGGAAGATCAGGTGACCATCACACTTCCGTCTCTCTACCGGAAGATACAGTTGGACTCTATATTCTTTCTGATTGTTACTGACTAACCTGCGTTCGTTTGACTACTAATCTCTCTGTTGTAAATACCTCTTCAGATATACCAGTATTTTTCCCTACGTATGTGTTTGTCCTTATTTCAATACACGCACGGGGAAACACTCAACATCTCAACAGTTAGTTACACACAACACATAGCCGATGCTCAATTTCTGTGTTCTAAAAGATACTTCTTGTTTCCATAAACTTCTTTTGCTAGACAAGGATACTAACATGACTTGATGTTTTCATTTTTATACTTTGTACAGACAAACCTCTCATCTACGGACTCCCTCCAATTAACTGACTTTCGATGCAATGGACAAAATCTGCGGGTAAAATTTTAAAAAAAAGTTATGCATGAAAAAAAAATCTTCCAAATCATCAGCGATGTATTTCAAAATTTACGGGCTTAGCGGAACGAGTCGTATTATTTCTCAAAGTGACCGCTTGGCGGCGGTGGTGGGTCCTTCAATTGTAAACAAAGACGAGTGTACAGTATATAAAGTACGATACATTAGCGCGTGCGTGAGAAAGTAGCTGTGAGAAATCTATCATTTTTTATTGTTTTGATTAATATATCTATATTAAACATGTATTTATTTATGCTATATATACATGTTTATAGTATTTACATTATGATCATAACTACTGGTTGTTACTATAGTGGTTTTATAACATAAAAAAAAACAATCCCACCCCATCTACGGACAATAGGCTTTAAGGAACCATCCATACCTACTATTAGTCCTTTGATGAGAGGTTTGTTTGTACTGTAATTCTGCTGGACCAGAGTGTCTAATTTGGCCTGTGTGAACCAGGATACATGTGCTTTCAATTATAAAACCAGGGAGGAGTGTGAACCGGATAATAAGCAAACGTATCTACTCTAATTGGAAAACATAAATAAACAAATACAGTTTTATTTAAAGATATCAGAACACTTCAACATGGTCGAATTTGGTTGCATGCAACACATCTAGATGATTATCAATTTTTGTGTTCTAAAAGACACTTCCTGTTTCCATAAAATATAGATATAGAGAATAACACGACTTAGCGTTTTTATTTGTATACTTTGTACTACAATTGGTTGGTTGGTTGATTTTTGTTTAGCGGCATTATCTACTTCTATGAGTTATTGAATGCCGAAATCTAAATCTTTTGTACATCATTTCAATCTTTCACGTACAGATATTTTGTACATAATTTCATAGTTTCAGAGTAAAGGTATTGTTTTTAGATGCATATTTTTGTAGATTATAAAATGTATTATTGGTAATTGTACTATAAAAATGTATTTCTATATATTTTTTTAGTGTTGCACTGATTGTCATTTTGCTGTAAAAATGTATTGTTAGTCATTTTATTATAAAAATGTACTGTTGATTTTGATTTTTTTAGCGGGTGGGTGGCTATGTGCCCATAGCTCAGACCTAACAGGGGCTGCTAACCCGGATCAGGGTGGAACTGAAAAACAGCTATTAAGAGTTGGTTCCACGTTCCTCAAAACTCCCAATCTCCCGATCAGAGGCTTTGCTGCCGGATGTAGTTTATCGTCATGCCCAGGATACTGTACTGTAATTCTTTTGGGCCAGAGTGTCTGATTTGGTTTCTATTTCTCTTTCTCTTGCGGTATTGTCATTTTCAATAAAAGGCATGAATCAATAAGCACTTTTAACGTGTGTTGATGTATCTTAACGTGTTTGTTTGTTTAACGGCATATCAACTCTTCATGGGTCATTTAACGCCGAAATTTTATTCTCTCGTGAACTTTTTTTTCAAAAATATATTGCTGATAATTATTTTTTTTACTATGAAAATGGTAATGTTTTTCTAATGTATTTTAATATTTTGACCCTAGTTTAGGGGTTCACTATTTGCCTACCTCAGGTTAGGGTGGACCAAGGAACAACAACAGTTAAGAGGTGGTTAAACGCTCCTCAGAACTTCAAGATCAGAGGCCTTGCTGCCGGATGTAGTTTATCGTCATACCTAGGATAAAATAAACTGTAAAAGTTTGGAATATAATTTATGGGAACGCTGTATATCATTAAATACGGGAATTGATTTTTCAGCTTTTTCTTCAGGTCACCCAAGTCTTTTTAGATCTTTAGATCACCCAAAAGGTCTTTAGATCTTTTTAGATCTTTAGATCACCCAAGTCTTTTTAGATCTTTAGATCACCCAAGTCTTTTTAGATCTTTAGATCACCCAAAAGATCTTTAGATCTTTTTAGATCTTTAGATCACCCAAGTCTTTTTGGATCTTTAGATCACCCAAGTCTTTTTAGATCTTTAGATCACCCAAGTCTTTTTCGACCTTTAGATCACCCAAAAGGTCTTTAGATCTTTCGATCACCCAAAAGGTCTTTAGATCTTTTTAGATCTTTAGATCACCCAAGTCTTTTTAGATCTTTAGATCACCCAAAAGGTCTTTAGATCTTTTTAGATCTTTAGATCACCCAAGTCTTTTTAGATTTTTAGATCACCCAAAAGATCTTTAGATCTTTTTAGATCTTTAGATCACCCAAGTCTTTTTAGATCTTTAGATCACCCAAAAGATCTTTAGATCTTTTTAGATCTTTAGATCACCCAAAAGATCTTTAGATCTTTTTAGATCTTTAGATCACCCAAGTCTTTTTAGATCTTTAGTTCACCCAAGTCTTTTTAGATCTTTCGATCACCCAAAAGATCTTTAGATCTTTTTAGATCTTTAGATCACCCAAGTCTATCGGCGATGGTTAATTGTAGTAATCGCCATAAGTCTTCTGTATTTGCTAAAAAAAATGACGTTAACCGAACTAATGTGGAATGAACTTGAGTCGGGTTTATTTTCCAATGGAAATCATTATTTTTCGCGGGTATAAATAAAAGTAGCAAAGCTCATCCTGTCTGCCATTCTGCGAGATATTTTCAGATATTTCTCAATCGCCAACAAAAGAATCCAGTGCATTAGTTTGGTAATATTTATATGTAAAGACGCATTCTGTGAGCTTCCCTTCTATTTAGAATTGAAGAAAGGTTCCAGGTTGTCGATTTAAGTGGAATAAACATTCCATTCGTTTAGTAACTTTATATCGGACTTGGTTTTCTTTACGAGCGCCGTCATTATTATAGATTGGCATGTGTTTCCAGTCTTGGTTCTATTTCAGAATTGACTAGACTGATGTAAAGATTCACGGCATCGATAGACACATAGATTTGAGAAAAAACTTAAATGTCTATATGAATTTAGACACTACTTTTTTTTTGGTGGGGTGCATCTATATTTCGTTTACGGGAAAATGTTTTTATTTTATTTTTTGGGGAAAATTATGTCTGAATATAAAATATACATACTTATATGTGTCTGTATATATAAAATTTAAAATATTTTCTGTTTATACATATAATATATTTAAGTAAATGCTCTGGTTTTTTTTTAATTAAACAATATTAATCACATTTAAACAATATTAATCACATTTAAACAATACCTAGTGGGCGTGAGCAAATGGATGACAGAACGTGGTCTGGGGGAGGTGGCAGAGGGACGAAACTTATTGAGAGATATAACGAGTAGGGGGAAGTGGAGAGCCATGATCACCTACTTCCTAAAATGACATGGCACATAAAAAAAAACCTGTATCTAAGAAAAAAAGTCATCTCTTTTGACACACTTCTGCTGAAACGATTGAAAATACTTGCTGTAACTTTGAAAGTGTGTCTGTCTGATATATATATATATATATATATATATAATGATGGACTCTCCCGTCGGTTTCGGCGTATGAGGATCTGACAGCTTAATTGATTCAGTTATGAATGCTCTGTAAATTTCATAAAAAACCAGGATTCAGCATCGGCGGCCACAATCTTAACAACAGAAGATACGCAGATAATACAGTACTGATAGCAGACACGGAAAAGTAATTACAAAGCCTCCAACAGAGGGAAGCGAAGGAGGGCTAGAAGAAGGGACTAAGTATAAAGTACAAGAAGACAGAATGCATATATCATCAGTAAAAGGATGTGTCCGAAATGCGATTTTCAGGTCGGAGACACTAAAATCAAGCAGGTGCAGAAGTTTAAATAACTGGAAAGCGTTTCTGACAGAGGACATCAAGAGCGACACTGAGATCCGTAGACGTATTGGGATGGGCAAGGACGCTAGGCAGAATATTGTGAGAGAGTAGGGCCTCTTTGGTAACAAAGAAAAGGTACTGAGCTGTTACCTGACATCTGTCCTCTTCTACGGCTCCTCAAAGATGAAGAAGAGACTCGAGGCGACTGAGATGTGATTCTATCGAAGGATGCTGAGGATATCATGGGCCAAGCGTGTGAGCAGCGATGAGGTCTTAGGCAGGTCGCAAACAAGGAGAAGACTTATAATTAACATCAGGAAGAGACAGATGAAATTTCTGGGACACGTAATGAGAAAGGTGGACGTGGAGAATCTGATACTCACAGGGAAAGATGGACAAGGGAAAGCAACGCATACCATACCTAGTGGGCAGAACAGATGACAGAAGGTGGTCTGGGGGAGGTGGCAGAGGGACGAAACTTATTGAGAGATATAACGAGTAGGGGAAAGTGGAGAGCCATGATCACCTACTTCCTGAAATGACATGGCACATAAAAAAAACGTGTATCTAAGAAAAAAGCCATCTCTTTTGACACACTTCTGCTGAGACGATTGAAAATACTTGCTGTAGTTTTGATATATATATATATATATATATATATATATATATATATATATATATAAAAAAAAAATTAAACACTAATAATACCATGGAATATTAGTGTTTAAGCCTTTTTATTATATCCTTACTCTGTCCTAGACATTGAATTCTACCTGGATTCTTCCTCTTGGAATTTTTTTCTGAAAATATACATGTATGGGTATTTATATATTTTGCATATGTATGTATATTTTCCACTAAATCTATCTATCTCTCTCTCTCTCTATATATATATATATATATATATATATATATATATATATATATATATATATATATATATGATGGACTCTCCCGTCGGTTTCGGTGTATGAGGATCTGACAGCTTAGTTGATTCAGTTATGAAGTTGTGTGCGATAATCTTAAGCGGCACTTAAGACCCGGAGTGATTTACAAATGAGGCCGCATATGGAGCAAGAATGAAGATTGTGGGACGAGATCACTGTTAGATTAGCTGACCTTTTAGAGCTTGCTTTCACTTCTTGAAGACGATTCAGACTAGATATATACAATATATGTATATATACGAAGGTTGCCTGAAAAATATATATATTGAAGCAAGTTTTGTTGAATAATTTAGAGATGTTTTGTCTGCTTATTTGTAAAGGTTAATCATATTCAGTCGGTATTAATATATTAATGTCGAGAATATGAACAGATCCTACTGAAAATAAGCAGACAAAACTTCTTTAAATTATTCAATAACACTTGTCTCAATAAAAGCATGCTGACGAAATATACATAGACATAGATATATATATATATATATATATATATATATATATATATATGAATGAAATTTCAGGAACATTCATGCCGGTAAATGTAATTAATACTGTTTAATTAAAAACAGAGCATTTACTGAAATAAATTATATCTACAAAAAATAACATATAAACATAATATATATATATATATATATATATATATATATATATATATATATATATATATATATAATAAAAAGACTTAAACACTAATATTCCATGGTCATAATTTATTCCGTTGGAATCGTAAATACGATCCAATTCATCAGATCTACGATCTACAAATTCAAAACGAAAACAGAAAAAAACAACCCCAGGAATAAAAAATAAAATTTAGTGAGATTGTATGTATGAGAGTGTGGGATGAATGTTAGAGTAAATGAAAGCTATAGGGAGGGGTAACAGACGAGAGAAGAACAGGAAAGTCTAAAGATGAAGGGGGATTAAAATTAGATATATTATATATATTTACCACTAATATTATCTATCTATCTATCTATCTATCTATCTATCTATCTATCTCTCTCTCTCTCTCTCTCTCTATATATATATATATATATATATATATATATATATATATATGTGGATAAATCATATATATATATATATATATATATATATTTATATTTAAGTTATGAAGAACTTGGTAAACCGAATTGGTAAATCCAAGAATGATGAAATCCTGAGAGCTCAATGTAAAGAACAGAGGTAATATTTAATGAAAAACAGACACTTTAAGGAACCATTACAATAATTTATTTCACCAAAATCCTTTTTAAAGGAGTTTTCGGATCATCAGGTAACAATTCCAACAATGAAATGAAAGGAAAAATGTGATCACATTTTTCCTTTCATTTCATAATCACGTTTAAAAGAAAAATGTCACGTTTAAAGAAAAATGTTTAAAAGAAAAACTGATACCCCAATATGCATTAATATATATATATATATATATATATATATATATATATATATATATATGTGTGTGTGTGTGTGTGTGTGTGTGTGTGTTTGTTTGTGTGCGTACTATACTACAGTTCAGATGTTTGAAGCCACCCTCAGAATTAGCTTGAGATAAAAATGACGGAAGAGTGAAAAAAGAAAAAAAAAAAATGAAAAAGATGTCTTTGAGTCATTAAAAAAAGAATGGAATCAATTATCAGACTTGTACCTTGAGAAACTTTTGCAACAAATACCAAAACTTTGTGCTGCAGTAATCAAGGATAAAGGAGGATATTTTAAGCAGAGAAAAAATTAAACAATTACCGTATTTCCCCATGTATAATACGCCTTCCTCCATGTGCTGAAAGTGTGGGAAATTGCTTCTACTCATGCATAATACTCACACCTTGTTTACTAATCAAACCCTATAAATTATATCTCTCCAATTTCATTACAGCCAGCGTTTTCTACTCTTATTAAAAATTGTTTTAAACATAGAATAATATTATTCTAATTTAGTTTTATGATAATTCTTATTTTAGTTTACAGCAATTTTTTAAAGATTTTTTGTAGCTGTGCATAATACACACCGATCATTTTGCTTATTATTATTTTAGAAAAAATGCGTATTATATATGGGGAATTACGGTAAATGTTTTTTTAACTTTTTGTTAAATAAACCATGTATTTTCTTCTATTTAAAATACGAAACAACTTTTTTAGGGCTAATTTGAAAACATTCTATGGTTACCTCAAAATTTTGCACTGTAGTGGATATATATATATATATATATATATAGTATAGTATAGTATAGTATAGTATAGGTAATCGATCCGTTGGTATATAATGAAGGTGGATCTTTTTTCTTTTTATTTTTGACTCACCAAGATTAATTATTAAAACTGATCCACAGAGCGCTCCATGCATTTATTATAATTTTTTTTGTTTTATCATCATATATATATATATATATATATATATATATATATATATATATATATATATATATGTATAAGTGCGTAGGTATGCAGAAAATAGAAAAGAACACGTTTTGCATAATCCGGGGTTCCTTAGTATTTTTTTTTTTTTTTTTTTTTTTAAGAAGACAGTGCTCCATACAATTAGAGATTTTATTATAATAATATTTTTGTTTAAAAATATGATTCTTTCTTTTACATACAAGTTCTCATGTTAAAAAACGAGAAAATATCCAAATAATTATTTAAAATTAAGTTGGATTTAAAACATTTTTTATTCCTTCGAAGGAAAATATTTTTTTTTTTATTGTGAATTATATATATATATATATATATATATATATATATGTATGTATATATATATATATATATATATATATATATATATATATATATATATACAATGGCTGTCCACTCACTGTCGAAGATGAAATGTGTGTATGTTAAACTAAAACGTAATATGAATGTCTTTAGATTATTTCTATATTGTCCGCATAATCGGGCCATCCGCTTAACAGGGACAACTTATCCGATTACACTATCATAATTAAATTAATTTATATAAATATGCGTTTGTTTCTCTGTCATGTTTGTTTTTAATTTCTTGAGAACAATTTTGCTACTGGCCTTTACTTCTGTTTCTTGACATTGACGTATAAACCCTTTTTCTTTTCATTTTTCTTTTTCTTTTTGACTCACCAAGAATTCAGAAGTTGGGCAGATGATGATGAAACATCAAATATTCATCTTGATTGCACCGAACCCCAAGGGACACGCACTTCGACAAATGTCAGTAACGGACTGTCGTGTGCAGACAAGCAGCTGGTGTCAGGCGGGAAATACAGTCAGCGTAGTGGAAATAATACCAGCCGCTGATCGTCGGGCATGTTGAGAAAGATTAAGGAGAAAAGAGAGGTAGTTGAGTTTAAAAGAGAATGATAGACACAGAACGAAAGAGACAGATAGATTGAAAGAACTGGGGACAAGAAAGAGAGAGAGGAAGAGAGATTAAAAGAGAAAACGATGACGGAAAGAGAGAGCAGAGAAATAGAATAAAAAAGAAGAGAGTGAGAGAGAGAGAGTGAGAGAGAGAGAGACGGAAAGGATGAAGCA
>CAHIKZ030001406.1:207500-250000 GCA_903632075.3 Acanthosepion pharaonis
TCTGATATTGAGCTCTTTATCCCATAAATATAGCACACCTTAAGACTATATATATATATATATATATATATATATATATATATATATATATATAACGTTTGCCTTAAAATACACATTAAAAAATATTAATGTAATCTATGATTTTTCATGATTTTTGAAGGAGTGTGCCCAAACGTCTGATTCGTAACCCTATCACACTATCCTGCAGGTTAACTTGTTATTTGCATGCCCAAATTTACATCAAATTATCATGCATATTACGCATTTGCTATACAATATTAATTTTCTTTTTACATAAGGCTCCAGGCTCTTTAAACGCTTAACATGAAATCAGGCATAATTTAGATTATCTTTAATTTGGTCAATACAGTTTTAAATGTCCGCCTAGCAGCGGATTTCTTTTATTTTGCGCCATTTGCATTGCGTTACTTCACAACGAACAGCCAATACTCTTCAACAAAGTTTATAATCATTTAAACATCAATAGAAAATAAAGTTTTATTTTTCTTTTGATAATGGCCAGAAGCACTTCAAAACACAGGATCGTAAAAGTTTGGACATTTGCATTCAATTGATTCATCTGCATTGTCTTTGCATCTTTGGCATTGGTTCTCTGATTCGTAAAACGAAGCGTTTTTAATTTTAGACTTCCATCAAAAGTGTATGAATATCCATTTTTGAAGGACTAATGGATTTATTTTTGATCCGACATTTTTGTTCAGTCGTGGATTCCAGATTTAAGTAGACGCCTCGTTGTGTTTTTAAACAGTGACTGTTACGTCTGTCTACATTTCTGAGATAAGGTATTGTAACTATTTACAATATTTACATTGTTCGGACTGTTGTCCTCATCTTTATTGTCATATTCACGACATTTCGGCGATTATACGCCCCAGCCTTCTTCAGGGAGATATACGTTGGAGTTTCGCACAGAAACCTTTATTTCGTTCACCGGGATTGATTGTTCTAGTTCTACTGCCAAGCATAGACATAAATACAATATAGGAATCAGTAATACAGAATGATAAATGATCTTAAAGTGCGTATTATTTCTGTCTTTATTTCTGAGATATGTCTGTCTATATTTCCAGCCGTTGTCGCTTCGAGCTTCTTCAGGTGAAATATGTTAGAATTTTGAACAGACCACACTGGGGTAGATTGTTCTAGTTCCACTGCCAAGCAGAGACATGAAGAAAATATAGGAACCAGCAATAGAGGATCATAAAGAAAATAAAACACAATAACAAAAATTGTAATATGAGCTCTGGTAAAATCGACATTGAGATATTAGGTTTATAATCCCCAAAAAGTTAATATTATGAAATAGTCAACTAGCTCCTTGGATATGTGTCAGGCAATTTTTTCGGTGTCTTATTTTCTATCATGCGTCGATGGCAGGCTAATCTGGCGAGTTTGAGAATGTCGCCATCGAATGATGATCTTAAAGCGCGTAATTATTTCTGTCTAGATTTCTGAGATGAGTATATTGTAACAATTTACACTATTTATATTGTTCGGACTGTTGTCGTCATCCGTTTCTGCCTTTCGCCAGCATGGCTGATGCTAACCTTCACGAGGCCAACGTACTCCGATTTTTTGGCTTCACATTTTCCACTGACGCGAAGTGGAGTGATTAAATTGACTCACTTGCTTTGCCCACTGTTAGGTATGTTGGTTCACTGTATCGTAGCAGGAAATCATTTCTCGTCCGAAGCCATCTTGCACATTTATAAATCTACCATTCGTCCGTTCATTGAATATTGCTGCCATATTCCGGTCTGGTGCTCGTGGGGTATCGCTAGAGTCTGTAACGTTAACCGTTGGCATCTCGACTTTAATCAGTTCCCCACGGCCGTAACGTGGCATCTTTCTGTCTTTTATATAAATAATTTCATGGCAGATATTTGTAATGAGTTCCCCACCTTGGCGCATCTACGACATGAAAAACGTACTACTAGATTGGCAAATAGGTCTTATCATTTTAGTGTTGAACTAGCTAGATGTAACCGTAAGTTCTATTCTGATGGTTTCTTCCCTCGCACTTCTCGCTTGTGGAACTCTCTTTCGGTTTCTCGCTTCTATGTTACCTATAATCTTCAAAAATCTTAAAGGCAACGTCGGTTGGCATTTTCTGACGTCCTGGATCCTCTTCTTTTATTTCTCGTTAAAGTCTCCATTCTCTTTCACTCTCAGTAATCACTGACATCTTAGTTGTTATTTAAGGCCAAAAAGTATTTTTAGATTGTAAGATTTTTTTTTTTTTAGATAATAATGGTTTTGCGATACAATATTACTAATTAAGAATAGCTTGGAGGGAAGAGATGGATTCATGCCTTTTTCATGGTTATCTGCATGTAAGTGAATATAATGAACCCAAATGGAATAGGAACACGGCTCTCCAATTAACAGTTCCGAGCAATTATCCACCACAACACCTACCCATTCAAGTGGTCACCCATCTAGGTATTGACCTGACTCGACATTGCTTAACTTCGGTGGTTGTACGCAAACCGGTGTCTCAGTGAGAATTCCTTTCAGTAGCGGAAGATCGGTATTACATAAGAGTAGGATATTTTTATCTTTTTTTTTTTTCTAGTGACATTTTCTTTTTTATGAAGGTTGATTGATTTTGTTTAGTGGCATATCAGCGTCTGTGGTTATCTAATGACGAAATCTAATTATTTTTAACAGAATTGCATGTCTTCAACTACAGATAAAAGGTATTGGTTATTTGGTTATAAAATGTACGGTTGGTAGTTTTACTATAAATATGTAGTGTTGGTAATTCTTTATATAAAAATGTATTACAGGTATTTTTCTTATATATATATATATATATATATATATATATTTTCATGGTGTTTTATGTTTGTTTGGAGGGTTCACTATTTGGCTACGACACAGTGAGACAACTTTCCTAACAGTAGGCAAAGCAAGAGATTCAATATAATCAGTCTACTTCACGACAGTGGAAAATGTGAAGCAAAAAAAAAAAAAACTCGCAATGAGTTGCCCTTGTGGAGGCTAGCATCAGCCATAGGAAGAAACAGCAGTCTATTATGCTTAAAATATAGCAGTTCCGTTTCCGAGACGTTAAAATTTACAAGCCATTTCTTGCCCCAGTTAACAACTGATTGGATGCCATTTTCGAAATCAGCTGCCAGTATTACTTTTACGAACCTCTCGTATTTGGGTCAGGTTGGACCTGGGAACGAAAGCAATTACGATGTGGGTCCCCTCTGTTCAAAACTTCTATTTTCCTAATCAGAAGCCTTGCTGACGATATTAAGTCACCCCCCACGAGGGTGTCATGTGGCACAAGGCCTTTTTAACGAGGGCATTCCGAGCCCGTGGGCTCGGCCAAAAATATGCCGATTGAACCCGTTCAGGGCCGGTCTACCTCCCCGAAGGAGACTCCGCCCTCCGGCGTAGCCTCCTTCGGGTTCCTCCCGTCCGTAGGAAGAGAGTACAACAGAACAGTCGCTCAGAAAGTACTGGGTCGACTGAAGCCTTGCTGACGGACACAGTTTATCGTCATACCCAGGATTATTTTATGTATTTGAAATAGAGATTATTTATGTTCGCAGTTGGTTTTTTTTGTTTGTTTTGTCTTTTTAAATTGTTTGAATTTTACACCAAATATTCGTTAATGGTTCGCGGATAGTACAAAGCATTAATTGCAGGGAAATTCGCTTCAGATATCTGAAGCCGTTAACATGAAATAAAAATCACCCAAGCTAATGAAACATCTTTTTTTTTTCTTCTTTTTTTTTTTTTTTTTTTTTTTTTTTTAAGGTGGGTGCAAGGGACTTTACGAAGTTCCGTTCTCAGACATACAAAAAAGATCTCTTAAAAAGTAGAAAGTTAATTTCAATTCCTTTCACGTTTCCTTCGTTGATTTCTTCCCATCACCCCCAGCTCTGCACACCACCTGATTTTCCGTAAAGTGATTAATCATTCTAAGATTACAAAGTCTCTGATTTCAAAGAACAGAAGAACGCAAACGAAGCCAGTTCTTTGAAATGTACAAGAAGAAGCTTACGTTTCGCACACGATCGAAATTAGGGAACCACAATGACACGGACAAATGCATGTTCATTAACATCGAGCGCACAGAAATGCATATACACACATACACATATATATGTACGTATACGTATATGTGCATATAAACCTGTATGTGTGCGTGCGTACGTACGTACATATATATATATATATATATATATATATATATATATATATATATATATATGTGTGTGTGTGTGTGTGTGTGTGTGTGTGTGTGTGTGTGTGTGTGTGAATTTATCAAAAGAATTAGCCATACCACCAGGTAAGTTAAATCCAGTCGAATCCATTACATTCACTTACGTGCTAATACCTTTGGGAAAGGTATGAATCCTCTTTCTTCTCCCTCCAGCTATGGGTAAAATAGCAGGACAGACTTGGATGGCAACTGGTCTAGGAGAAGGACAACTCTGAATTCAAAACCTGCGGAGGGTCGTTTGGGAACCTTGTGGCATTCGGTGCACCAGTCTCTGTATTCGCCCCTTCAAAAAGTGTGGATGGTCTTGCAGGAAACCTTCACCACTATAATCAAATCTCATGTTCCGGTGTCGGGAACTGATCTGCTTGACCCTCATACGTCGAATCTCGACGGGAGAGTCGACTATATATATATATATATATATATAGGGACCTCACCAGAATTATCTAACATAGACCATAGCCTGATGAAAACAGTCCCAAATTAATAAAAACAAAATTTAATCGTGTAAAAGTTTATGTTGTTATTAAGAGGGAAGACCAAAGCAATTTTTATTATTTTATTCCATTTTTGAATCCTTTCTCGCATGTTTGAAATTTTGTTAAAAAATCTAGTTTTTATTGCGTCAGCCAGTGGACCAGAGAATAGTATGGTAAATTTAGCGTCTTTTTGCGCTAAAAAACAATGTTTTTGAAATTCTTGCAAAAATCAAATAATTGTTGTATTTTAATGAAATGTTCAGGATTTTTCACAAATGAAACTATTTTATCTATTTTAGGAAAATCCTGGTAAATATTTTTGTTACACGCATTAACTTAATTTTATGAAAATTCCGGAAATTAAAATTTCAGGTTGTTAGTTCAAAGCAGGCCCCCTTGGAGAATTTAAATCATCAATTTGTTTTTGTCAAACAGAAACACCATTTACTAAAAATCTGCTCTAATTCGTAAAATAAAAAAATAAAATCAATAAATCTGACATTATTTAGACAGAAAAGCTTTTAATTGCTTTTTAAAGATATATTAAGGACGCTATTGTTTTAAGAAAAATACTTTTAAATAAATAATGAATTTTTACAAGAAATGTTTTCATTTTTAAATTTTTTATTAGAAACTTTTATTAAGTTTTGAATCATTTAAGATTCTATATTAAATTCAGCGATTATTGTTTATATTATTATTAAGTGAAAACTATGTTTACTAATCATAAATGGAAAAGCCTAATAGAAACATTAATATTTAAAAAATAATTTTGATTTTTTTTCATTAGTGTATAAACGTACGATTTTTGTAAGTATGGTCGACCATACACGATATTATCAGAAAATAAGTAATGACTATAGTAACATTAAAGCCAAAATTTCTAAAAATTATTTAAAAATCAGATTGAGGTGAATATTTTTTTCCTAAATTTTAAGTACTTAAAAATGAAATAAAAAATACTTGAAATTTGATCTCATCGTCATATTTGATTTCAGTTTTATGGAATAACGATTTGGTTATAGATTTGCCGTTTAATGGGCAGGCCTTTTTTTAATCCATAAGTACTTCAGTCATTCTCCAACGCTAAATGAGATTCTCAACGAAAACACAACATGACATTAAGCAATATCAACTATAGTAACAACACTGGAAAGTGAAAAACGAGAATAAAAAACCAAATATCATCTGTGAATGCGTAACTAAATGTAAAGCTTTCAGCGGGAGAGTCAACAGTTGTAACTTATGTCTTTCCAAAAGATTTAATGATGCTAAAAATTATCAACAGTCCAAATCTGTTAAATAAGAGAAGTGAATTAATGAACTCCTGTTTGCCTAGAATCAAATTTCTACTCAAGCACATTGATCCAGACTAATACAGTCTAGCAAGGTCCGGGGTCCACAAAGGCTAGTAGTGATATTATTTATTATTATTATTTTTATTAATAATTTTACTATCTTTACTATATGACTAATGTTACTGTTATTATTAGACTGTAATGCCTTTAACATTCATGCAAAATTTTGTCTACCATGCTGCAAGCATCCAGTTATAATGACAAAGGCAAAATAAAACATTAATTTCGTTATTTTATCCACAATTGTTATTAAAATATAGAACATATCGTTCAAAAACTGGAAAAATACAAGTCGCTTGAACTTAACCAAACCTCTTTAAATGAATGGCTGCTGTTTCTTTAAATAGCCTCATCAGAATCTAACTTGCTCATGTCAGTGTTGCAGAGCTCCAAACTGGTTCAGAAATATCTAAACTGTCAGCTGTGTACAACCGCTTTCTGATCAATAGTTAAAAATGAAACTAAATAAGTAACGCTGACATCTTATTTTACCAAAATTACACAAAAATATCTTGAAATACTAAAGAGTAAATTTATTCAATAAAATCACCATTGGCTTCAACCACGGCCTATAAACAACTTTGGAATCTCCTGCAACTCTTCTGGAGAGTCTCTTTGTTTAAGTTGTTGAATGCTGCAATAATTCTTGCGTTCATTTCATCTTTGGTGTTACAAGGAATTTTATTGTTCTCTCACTCAACTGCACCCCACACATAAGAATCAAGGGATTTTACAGTCTGTGGAGTTTCAGATGTAACGGGTGATGTGACAGGCAAGAATCCACTCCTCGAAAAAGACCGGCCGGTCGATTATTTGTTATTAAAAAAAAACACCATTGGTTTCAACCACGGTCTCCAGACGACTTCGGAATCTACTGAAACGATTCTGAGCAGTCTTCTTGTTCAAGTTGGTGAATGCTGCCATAATCCTTGCCTTGTTCATCTTTGGTATTACAAGGAGTTTTGATGGCCTCTCGCTCAATCAAGGGGGTTGCTGTCTAGAGAGTTAGGGGATCAAATGTAAGGTATAATGTGGTCGCAGAAATTTTCTAAGGGCCATACATGGTTTCTTTTGTTTGTATGGCATTGTGCAGAGTCCTGTTGTCTGACATAGAATCTTCTAGCGGCCACCCTCTTGACTCTGAGCCGAACTTCCTACTCAAAGCTCTTGATGTAGGCGCTGTAGGAAGATGAATGATGACATAACGTCGCCACCACTAGTGATCACTCCAAACACCTTCGCAATCACCGTTAGACGCATCCAACTCTCTTCAAATCTTCTGCACTGTCCTCAGATTGACGCCGAAACTCTGAAATGTTCGTATTGGAACTTCCATCGCAAATGTCAAGCCGTACAGCTTGCCGTTTTCAAATTTCTGGCAGAGTGAATTGCGTCATGGTGCTGTTTTTCTCACAGACGGTGCCCAACTGACCCTTTTATACTACGCAGTCATCAAAATACAAAAAAAAAAATAGATAAAACGAACAATGTTCATACACCAAATTAAAAATATGAAAGGTCGGCAATTTATCCATCACACCCTGTAAATGCATACAAACATATATATGTCACCAGTCGTTCTGTTGGTAACGTGAAACTTGATTAGTGGTCCAGCCTTTTTGAGTCGTAACGCTGGGAAGTGTAAATGTTTTGTCTCAGTAACCTAGGCACAGAACACTGTTTGTTACTATGTAGGTAGGTCTTTTGTTTTTTGTTTGTTGCTTTGTTTTTCTAAGTTTATGTTTCATTTCCTTTTTACTTATATCGTTTTTTAATTGGATTTTTCCTTGTTTCTTGATTTTTTGTTGCATTTTCCTGTTTTTCTTGTTTTACTTTGTTTTTTACTTGTTTTTTCTTGATTTTTCTTGTTTTTTCCTGTCTTTTCTTGAGTTTTCTTTGTTTTTTTTTCTTGTTTTTCTTGATTTTTCCTTGTTTCTTCATTTTTTTTTTGCTTTTTCCTGTCTTTTCTTGTTTTTACTTTGTTTTTTTTTTCTTGTTTTTTCTAGATTTTTTTCTTTATTGTTTACTACATTTTAGTTTCTGTTGTTGTTTGGTTATCTGACAATCAATCTATTGCGTTTACCAATATATATGAATATATACAGGGTGTATCAAAAATGCGTTCACAAACTTTGGAGACATGCTTCTTAGAACAAGGACAAAAGTCAATATAAACGTATGTCCGCAAATTCTTTGTTTATGAGTTATTAAGTTTAAAGTTTATGTTAGACGATGTTAAATGTACAATTCAAGATACAACCTAAAAATGCTTTTACACAATTTCGAGTTGATTCCTGACACCAAAACAAGGTAAAATGTCCATATAAGCATATATCCAAAAAGCCATTGTTGTACCTCAAAACGCACAGACACAGACATACACACACACATACTAGTGTGTGTGTATAAATTCACACGCAGCACATTTCCAATACACACACACACACCAAAATATATATATATATATATATATATATATATATATATATATATATATATATATATATATATATATATATATATATAAAATGTATGTAGGTATGTATTTGTAGACGTGGCTAGATACATCCATGTTTGTATCTAACTGTATTTTTTAAATGTTTTTTTTTTTGGTTTTGCTGTACGAATAAAATTTTGAAGCCATACGCGATTTCTTTCTCATATTTCCCATCGCTAACAAAACAAATTGTTCCGATGTCTGATCACGGACTTGACGAAAGATAGAAGACGTGTCATTTAATTAGACTGGTGGGAGAGAATGGCGTTTCCCGCTCAGCAGAAGTCCAATCACCTTCATCGCTGAGAGAGAAAAACGAGAAAAATGGTAAAATAAATAGAGAATCACGAAGAACGCGTGTGCAGTCGAGGGAATGAATCGATTCCATCAAGATTGGACAGCACCTTCAAACAATCTCTGTAAAATGGCGCGGTAATAAAAGACAGAAATCTAATATGTAATAATCTCGCGTCTATAAACAGACAGACGTGAATAAGCGTAGATATACGAGGTGCAGTCCAAACGGCGCGAAATGACTTTCACAAAGAAAGAAAGATTCATCATAAGATGTGGTTCTTCATAAATGGCCGTCTTGATTTCATACTATGATCAGAGATTGGAAATGTTTGGTAACTTAACTAATTGATCAGTACGTTCTTATCGTACCATCTCCTGGTTATATCTATCTGTTTATCTATATGCAATGCGGAACAATAATGCCACATCTTGAACAGAGCTATAAATTTCACACGAAGTGAATCAGGGCTTCAGACGTATCAAAGATCTAAGATGGCGTTCATTTCGCCTGAAACTAATACTCACATTATGGATCTGTGTCGCTATTGTTTCGGATTGTTTCCCGCTCTGTTCTGGGACTGAAAAAAAAATCCTGCTTTGAGATGTTCTGTTCTAGGTTAATGAGCGCTGCTAGTTAAGATATGTTTCCAGATTATTTTTCTTTTCCAGAGAGGGGGCGCTTTTCTAGCTTGTTATTTTCAGACTTATTCTTATCTATCTATCTATCTATCTATCTATCTATCTATCTATCTCAGTAAGCTCATTATCTATCTATCTATCTATCTATCTATCTATCTATCTATCTATCTCAGTCTGTTCATATCTATCTATCTATCTATCTATTTTGAGACATTTTTTTATGTTTATACGTTCCTTTTATAGATAAACATAAAAAATGTCTTAAAATAATTGTCGGACTTTGTCCATTTCATAATGTGTGACTATCTATGTATCTATCTATCTCATTCTGATCGTATCTATCTATCTATCTATCTATCGTTTTCACTCCGCTCATATCTATCTATCTTTTTCACTCTGTTCATATCTATCTATCTATCTATCTATCTATCTATCTATCTATCTATCTATCTATCTATCTATCTCAGTAAGCTCATTATCTATCTATCTATCTATCTATCTATCTATCTATCTATCTATCTATCTCAGTCTGTCCATATCTATCTATCTATCTATCTATCTATCTATCTATCTATTTTGAGACATTTTTTATGTTTATACGTTCCTTTTATAGATAAACATAAAAAATGTCTTAAAATAATTGTCGGACTTTGTCCATTTCATAATGTGTGACTATCTATCTATCTCATTCTGATCGTATCTATCTATCTATCTATCTATCTATCTATCTATCTATCTTTTTCACTCTGTTCATATCTATCTATCTATCGATTTCAATCTGTTCATATCTATCCATCTATCTATCTATCTATCGATTTCAATCTGTTCATATCTATCCATCTATCTATCTATCTATCTATCTATCTATCTATCTATCTATCTATCTCAATCTGTTCATATCTATCTATCTATCTATCTATCTATCTATCTATCTCAATCTGTTCATATCTATCTATCTATCTATCTCAATCTGTTCATATCTATCTATCTATCTATCTATCTATCTATCTATCTATCTATCTATCTTCTCGTTCCTATCTATCTATCTATGCAGGATGAACCAGAAGTAGGTAAACACTTTATAGTTTTTTTTTTTGTTTTTTTTAATTTATTACATCGACATTTATTTATTAAAATTACATTTGTTTAACAACGTTTAATCTCGGAAGTGCTCGAAATGTTCTCCATCAACCTTGCAACATTCCTCGAACCGCTAAAGAACACTGCAACACACAGTGCAAGGCAAAGCATTCGGATCAATGTCAATAAATGCTTTGAAGATAAACTATTTTAATTCGTCTATCGTGTGAGAATCACATATATGTGTGCGTAACATGTAAATAGAAATACATCCTTTTCATATATATATATATATATATATATATATATATATATATATATATATATATATATATATACAGTGGGTAGCAAAAGTATTTAACACATTGGTTTTTCTTACATATCTCAAAAAATAACAGATCAATTTCAACGAAACTTACAGGGGATAGTTAAACGAACATTGTCAATCAAAACATAGAAGGAAAATTTAAAACCACTGTTTTGAGAAACATTTATTAACAATAAGTAACATAACCCATATGCAAAAGTATTTAAAACCAATGCAAATATTATGCTAGAAGATACGTGTCGTCATGATTTCTACCCATATTGATATAATGTGATATGTCGACCAATGTCAGCACTGCATGACACTCAACTGGCTATTAGATAACAGCTCTGAGACACTGCAGCTATTCTGTTGCCACTACTGCAAGAAAATGGTGAAAACAAAAGAATTGTCGAAAGACATGCGCAAGAAGATCATAAAGAATCACAAAAATGGTAAGGGATATAGAAAAATCGCTCAAGATTTGAATTTGCTTGTGAATACAGTTGGTGCTGTTGTTCGAAAATGGAAAAAAATTCGATACTATTGGAAACATTCAAAGGAATGGTTGTTCCCGTATCTTAAATGAGGCTAATGAGCGATACATTTCCCGTACTGTGAAGAAAAATCCATTTTCAACTCGTCGAGAAATTAAGAATGATTTGAAAAATGCCGGAATTGAAGTTAGTAAAGATACAATTAAAAGATCACTGACTCGTGCAGGTCTCACTTCAAGATCACCGAGAAAGACTCCATTATCAAAACGCCGACATGTACAAGCCCGTTTGAATTTTGTAAAGAAATATGAAATTGAATCTAATGATTTCTGGGAGAAAGTAATTTGGTCAAACAAAACGAAAATTGAGCTTTACGGACGAAACATGCGCACTCATGTATGGAGGAAAAAAGGAGCGGAATACGAGCCAGCTAATACCATCCCTACAGTCAAACATGGGGGTGGAAATATTATGATGTGGGATTGTTTTTCCCTCAAATGGAGTTGGAAAAATGAAAATCATCGAAGGAACAATGAAGGCTGCAAAATACACTCAAATTTTGTCAACTCTTGAACATCTTTGAGACATGGTCGTGATTTTGTATTTCAGCAAGACAATGACCCGAAGCATACTGCTAAAACAAGTAAGAATTGGTTTAATGATAATGACATTAATGTCCTGGAATGGCCAAGCCAGTCAGCGGATTTAAATCCAATCGAAAATTTGTGGAAAGTATTGAAGTTACGAGTTCATAAAAGAAATCCATCGAATTTAAACAAATTGAAGAAAATTTGTGAAGAAGAATGGGTTAAAATACCAACAAGTAGCTGCAAGAAACTAGTTGAAGACTACGGGAAACGACTGGAGGCTGTGAAGCATAACAGAGGCTACTGTACTAAATATTAGTAAAGTGTGTTAAATACTTTTGCATATGGGTTATTTTATTTATTGTTAATAAATGTTTCTCAAAACAGTGGTTTTAAATTTTCCTTCTATGTTTTGATTGACAATGTTCGTTTAACTATTCCCTGTAAGTTTCGTTGAAATTGATCTGTTATTTTTTGAGATATGTAAGAAAAACCAATGTGTTAAATACTTTTTCTACCCACTGTATACGTGTATGTATGTATGTATATGTATATATATATATATGAAATTTTTATATATATTATTTACATATTATATATGCGCAGTAATTATTAGGAAGCGCTTAATATAAGCGATAGAGCTAACATTTTTAGTTGCGTTGATGTGAGTTTGTGACCCTGGGTTTCACACTCTTTACGATCGTTCGACAAACGATCGCAAAGGGCCTGAAACCTAGTATCACAAACTCACATCAACGAAACTATATATATATATCCCTCTTGCACTTAGGCCACTAGAATACACTGAAGAATATGAAGACACAGATTTAGACAACAGTAGTCGTTTCAACTGCGGCTTCCCTAGAAAATAAGGTTGCTAGTCCCACATGTATGTGGGCATTTTTAACTTACAGTACCCAGTGTTGGCAAGCGTGATTTGATTGCATCTCTCTCTCTCTCTCTCTCTCTATATATATATATATATATATATATATATATATAATTTCAACCACAGACAGACAGTTTCGCAGCTTTTCAGTGTGGCTAGACGTCCGGTTGCCTCTAGCTAGGATCGAAACCCGACTGAATTGGCGTCAGTCGGAGATTCTACCACTAAGCCGTCGGCAGGGATGAAAGTGAATCTTAGCATATTTACTTTTAGAAAAAACACACGGGACTCAATTCGCTTTTGCCGAAGAGTCTCGCTATATCAGCCATAATAGTCACTGTTTACAAACCCACACTTCCTCCCCAGAGAGCTCAAACGAAATTAATTTTATTTCTAAATAAATAATTTTTTTTATTTATTCATCCGACATGTTTAATCACCTTAAACGTTTTTTAGTGGATACTCGTATATGAGTAGACGCCCCGTTCATTAATTAAAGAACTATATTTATTTTTCATCTATCGGCTTGAATATTTGAGAAATCTTATTAAAGTAAAATAAGGATTCTCTGATAGGATACGAACCAGCGTCCGTGTAGGCAAAGGCCACCGTCGTTAGAACAGCCGTGCCCTAACAGGCTGACTTTTGGAGAAAGGTAATCAGGCAAGGCCAAAAAATGCCTTTAATTTAAATTCCTCATGTCAGACTATTCAAAATATTACATTTTTGCCCAGTTTCATATGCAAACAAAGCAATTTTCTAAAAAAAAGTATTCTATTTATTAATCAGACAGATTTTATCACTTTAGACGTTATTTTTAATGGATATCCATATTGTTATGGGGTCCACCCCTTTTTCATACAAGTGGACTCGACCAGTGAGTACTTGGACTGCTGACTGTAAATACCCAGAGTCAGAGTAAGTCAGTGTACACAGTGAGAGATTGGGATTGAGTTCGAGGTAGAGTAATAGTGTGAGGTAACCGCTTGTAGGAGTCACAGTTGCGAGCACGTAGACTCTAAGGAAGTCCTACTTCAAGACTGAATTTACCAGACCGTGTATATATATTATTATTGCTACTAACCGCGTTTCTGGATCTACTAACCGTATTACCAATTGTATTATGGTGTAAATACATTTATTTGTTATATTTCATTCCTGCGTTTGTCATTCATTGGAGACCGGATTTCATCTCGGAATCCACAACAACTATTCAAAAAGACGCGCCGTTTATCTTATAGAACCGATATACTCCACGACGAAAATAATAAAGGAAAACTTCAGATTCTCCAGGTCCTCTATAACAAAACCAAGCAACACTCAACAACATTTATTACGAATATAGTAACAACGTCTTAAAGTTCATATAACATTTATATACTAACGCCATTTTACATTTCTACTAATTTCCGGTCGGCTCCATTATATTGAAACGCTTCTTTTGCAAAAAAAAAAAAAAATACATAACTACAAGACATAATTTTAAAATAACATTCGCGCGTGTTTTTAAAAATCGCTATCACAACGGAATGCAGATATTATCTCGGTTATAATAAGTTTGTCTTTGTAATTTGCCCCTGAAGATGATCTTTTTTATTTTTTTTTTTTTTAAATAGTTATTTTGTAATTTAAATAAGAGAAAATTATTATACATGGTTAAAAAAAAGTAATATATGATATTTTTTTATTAGAAATGTTATTTGACAAAAAAGAATAAAAAAGCATTTAATTTTTTAAATGTTGCTCTCGTCAAAATATCCTCCTTTGGCCTTGATTACTGCAGCCCAAATTTTTGGTATTCGTTGCAAAAGTTTCTTAATGTAAACGTTATTTTTAGTAGACGTTCCGTTTATTTATTAACCCTTTGAACCCTGCGTCCCTGAACAGTTATAACCCCCTTCTCCCTGAGCTCTTGAGCCAAAAAGCATCTCATTTACTTCCTGCGCTGTATATAGTTCTATTCTCACATGTTTCGTCTCCTGATTGCTTCCCTGAAGGTCCCGGTTGATAATCTGCACGCTTCATGGTAAAAACGATATTTTTTTAATCCCAACCCCCCCCCCTTTTTTTAAGCATACCACCCCAAGGAAGGCGGGAGTGTCACTAGCCCGCAAGGGGTTACAGAGGGTGAGAGTAAGAGTAAAGAGGAGTGTTTGGGAAAAGGATAAAGAGAAGAACAGGGTTCAAGGTCAAGGCAGCAGAAGATGTCGATTGACATTACATTTGAAGATTATAGCTATCAGGGAAGCAAGTGATAGGAAGGGAGTTCCACTGACACAGGAGGTGCGAGATAAGAAGCTGTTGGTGTAGAAGAGATGCCAACATTTAGCCGTTTCGAAAGTGAAAGGGTGGGACCGAGTTGCCAACCTATTACCACGCTTAAATTCATGCAGTTTGGGAACCAGTGAAAGCAGCTCGTCGGGGCAGTTGCCATAAAAGTATTTACATTCATAAAACACAATGAAATGACACGGACATTTTGGTATAACGTTCGATGACATGATTGGCTCTTCAATATAAGTCAACCAATAGCAAAACACGCTGCAAGTGTTTACCCACCATTTAACTGGTGGCTAGGAATTAAGTCATTTTTCTCTGCCACTGTTCATTCGATGGCTGGGCATTACGTCATTTTTCTCTACCACCGGTAAAGCGGTGGTCAGGGTCAAAGGGTTAAACTATATATTTATTTATTTTCGTCAACAGACCTGAATATTCGAAAAATCTTATTAAACAGAATTATTTGCTCTTTTCCGAACATTCTGGTAGGCAGACAAAAATAAATAAATATACAGTTTACAAAATAAACGGAGGACATTTTATTAAAGATAAAAATAAGAGCTCTTCCGGAAAGAATTTTTTTCTTTAATAAAACTTCTCGAATATTCAGGCCGGTAGGCATGAATAAATAAATATATTTCCTATATTTTACGAGCAGACCAGTCAATCGAAATCGATGCCAATAATTAGAATACCTGGCTGTAAGGTACTGTTTAGCAAGTAAATGCTGCAGACCATTTTGTGAGTGCTATGTGTCCTGGCTCTATGCCAGAGAGATTCTTACTAAATAACTGGTTCTCGCGTCTGTAAAATCTGAGCAAAACAGGATTCCGTAAGAGAAATACTCTGTTGTTGCTGTTGTAAATAATAAAAAAAAAGTCCCCTTCTCTTCTGCCAAATTGATTGAACAGAAAGGATATCTCCCTTTGCCCGACGCCTATTGATTAAAAATGCGTTTCGCAAAAATTGAAAGGTCATGTCATTATGACTTTTGCTTACGAATGCGATGCAGATAAATCTCGAGAATTACGCTAAGACCTTCGAGAAAAAAAAAAAAAGAAGTCGATAAGAGACAGCTGCTGAAAATGTCATTGTAGAGGGCGCAAGTGTGCGTGATTAATTGTTTTTGGGCGGGAAAATAAAATGCGATAAAGTATACGTGTGTGTGTGTGTGTGCATGTGCGTGTGTCTGTTCTGTTTGAGTGGGCACATCCTGTTTAAAAAGAAATGAAATTGAATACACCCCCCACACACACGCACACATACACATACACCTACACACCTACACCCACATATATGTTTCGTTGAAAACAAGATAATGCGGATAAGCTTTTTATTTAATTTTTCTTGTGTTCGTACAAGAGTTTTCCTTTCTGGACACAAAGTGTGACGAACGCAAGAAAGATTAAATAAATAAAAAAAATCTCCGCAGTACCTTGTCAGTCATCTTTAACGAAATTTTATATATATATATATATATATATATATATATATATATATATATATATATATATATATATATATATGTATATATAAGTAATTATATATATATATATATGTGTGTAAATCATTATATATATATATATATATATACATGTATGTATATATCATATATATATATATATATATATATATGTGTGTGTGTGTGTGTGTAATCATCATATATTTATATATATATATATATATATATATATATATATATATATATATATATATACATGTGCGTGTAAGTCATTATATATATATATATTTTTTAAATTTTTATGTGTGTGTGTGTGTGTAAGTCATTATATATATATACACATGCGTGTAATTTAATTTTATATATATATATATGTGTGTGTGTGTGTGTGTGTGTGTGTTCATTATATATATATATATGTGTGTGTGTGTGTGTGTAAATCTTTATATATATATATATATATATATATAACATAGAAATAGACTATTCTAATGCTGAGGTAATTTTCAGTTATCTCCTGTTAATTCCACTCTCCAATTTCTCCACTGCTTTAACCAGGTATTGAACTCACACTCTTTCGGCCCTATCACTGGATCTCACTAACGCCTTTATCCACTGTGCCATGTGTCCTCGAGGACATATTAGTCAGAGGGGAATTAACAGGAGATAACTGAAAACTGACATCCATTAGACATGGCACGTGGAACTAGAACAGTCTACCTCAGCGAGCGAAATAAAGGGTTCAGTTCGACATTCCAACCACCTGTAGAAGGCAGGAGCGCACAACGGCCGAAACGTTGTGATAAATATGGTAACAAGGATGTGGATGATAGTCTGAACAATGTAAATAGTATACATAATACATCATCTCAGAAATATAGACAGATATCTTTCTATCTGACATTTTTTCTTCTCATTTGACCTTGAGTCAGAAAAAAGAACTAATTATCCGGAACCTATACGGGCAGAAAACCGCCTGCATGCGGATAGAAACTGAATTTAGTAAATATAAAAAAAAATAGAAAGCTGAGTAAGACAAGGATGCGTCTTCTCGCCGGACTTATTCGACTTTTACAGTGAAGTGATTCTGGGATAATTAGAAGTCATATTAGGATTCATTATTGGCGGGTACAAATATAACAACATAAAATATGAAGATGACACAGTGTTGATTGCCATGGAGAAAGACATCGAGGAAAAAGGACAAAATATCATTTGCAATAAGACGGAATCTACGGTTGTGAGTAGAATGAACAGCCAGAATGCGAATTACAAATTACTGATATCGAAATCAAACGGGTGCAACAATTTAGATATCTGGTAAGCCTATTAATAGAGATCGAAAAATGTAGTACCGAAATCCAAAGGAGAACTGGTATAAGGAAAAATGCCTTTCAAAAGCTAAACAAAGTATTAAGAAACAGGAAAATTTTGTTAGGAACAAGAAAAGCGTAACGACCTGTTACCCAATATCACTCCTTCTATATGGTTATGAATCTCATCACAGACGAACAAGAAACATGAAGCAACAGAAATGTGGTTCTACAGAAGGATGCTGAGAATATCATAAACGGAACATGTGAGCAACGACGAAGCCTTAGAGACAATGGAAACAGAAAGGACACATACATAATATCAGAAAGAGACAGTTCAATTATTGTTGTGGTAGGATCCACGTAATTTGCATAGTGGAGTACCGACCATATAAATATGGTTGGTACCGGGAAGACGGTGGAAGGAATCAAGAGATTCAATCCAGAGACTCTGCCCGACTACGACTCAGTCAACACATTCTCCAGGAACGGTCTTACCAGGAATATACAAAAGACTATATGTAAATATTGTGTACACTTTTTTGTTTCAATACATTTTGTTCTAAGTACGTTTTGTGTTGTATTATTATTCCATGCATTAGTCAAGTTTCAACAATTATCTAGGGCACGTAATGAGAAAAGAGGGCTAAGAAAATTTGACACTCACATGTATATTATATTAAAGGCAAGAGAAACGGAGGAAAACAGTGTAAAACCTGCCACACGAGCTTGTGTAAATCGGTGGCAGAACAGAATTTAAGAAAGATAACAAAAAGACAAAATATACTAAGTGCTACAAAAGACAGGAAAATGTGGAGAGCCGTGACCGCCAACGTCTTGAAAGGACACGGCACATAAAAGAAAAAGATTTATCCTGGAATGAAATTAGCAAACTCTACTAGAAGAATAGACCCATGTAAGGAATTCTATGTTTCCTAACACATAGTTATGGACCAGAGTTTACGATCACGTGTCATGTAACGTATTTAGAATCGTAGAGACACTAGATTTACTGCACCCCTGACAGTTGTGGGGTGGATTTAGGTTAAGATATCCTGAGGCACCCTTCCCTATTCAAGTTGGTTTTGAAATCATTTTTACTTCTGTAAGCCTGGATAACCTATAAAAGATGAAGAGGCCAGTCTATATTTACAAATGTATACAAATAACAAAACTTTTTACAATAAGCATTTCCACATGATATGTATGATTATGTAAAGAAGCCAGTCTACATTATAATTTATGAGAGCGTGGATTTAAGTAGATTTTCTCAGAGACTAGATGTTCTCTAAAAACGGAAGAGGTCAGTCTGTCTTATTATTTAAGTGGGTGTGAATTAAGAGTATCCATTCTCAGAGATTCTATGTTTTGTAAAAGCTGAAGAGGCCTGTCTGCCTTATTATTGATGTAGGTGGGAATTCAGAGTATCCATTTTCCGAGATTCGATGTTCAGTAAAAGCTGAAGAGGGCAGTGTACCTTATTATTGACGTAGGTGGGAATTCAGAGTATCCATTCTCCGAGATTCGATGTTCAGTAAAAGCTGAAGAGGCCAGTGTGCCTTATTATTGACATAGGTGTGAATTCAGAGTATCCATTCTGCGAGATTCGATGTTCAGTAAAAGCTGAAGAGGCCAGTGTGCCTTATTATTGACATAGGTGTGAATTCAAAGTATCCATTCTCCATGATTCGATGTTCGCTAAAAGCTGAAGAGGCCAGTCTGCCTTATTGACGTAGGTCTGACTTTAGAGTATCCATTCTCCGAGATTCGATGTTCAGTAAAAGCTCAAGAGGCCAGTGTACCATATTATTGACGGAGGTGGGAATTCAGAGTATCCATTCTCCGAGATTCGATGTTCAGTAAAAGCTGAAGAGGCCAGTGTGCCTTATTATTGACATAGGTGTGAATTCAAAGTATCCATTCTCCATGATTCGATGTTCGCTAAAAGCTGAAGAGGCCAGTCTGCCTTATTGACGTAGGTCTGACTTCAGAGTATCCATTCTCCGAGATTCGATGTTCAGTAAAAGCTCAAGAGGCCAGTGTACCATATTATTGACGGAGGTGGGAATTCAGAGTATCCATTCTCCGAGATTCGATGTTCTGTAAAGGCTGAAGAGGCCAGTCTGCCTTATTATTGACATAGGTGTGAATTCAGAGTATCCATTCTCCGAGATTCGATGTTCTCTAAAAGCTGAAGAGGCCAGTCTGCCTTATTATTGACGTAGGTGTGAATTCAGAGTATCCATTCTCCGAGATTCGATGTTAGTAAAAGCTGAAGAGGCCAGTCTGCCTTATTATTGTCGTTGGTGGGAATTCAGAGTATCCATTCTCCGAGATTAGATGTTCTCTAAAAGCTAAAGCGGCCAGTTTGCCTTATTATTGAAGTGGGAGTGAATTTAAAGTATCCATTTTCAAAGATTCGATGTTAGTAAAAGCTGAAGAGGCCAGTGTGCCTTATTATTGGCGTAGGTGTGAATTCAGAGTATCCACTCTCCATGATTCGATGTTTGCTAAAAGCTGAAGAGGCCAGTGTGCCTTATTATTGACGTAGGTGGGAATTCAGAGTATCCATTCTCCGAGATTCGATGTTCTGTAAAGGCTGAAGAGGCCAGTCTGCCTTATTATTGACATAGGTGCGAATTCAGAGTATCCATTCTCCGAGATTCGATGTTCAGTAAAAGCTGAAGAGGCCAGTGTATCATATTATTGAGGTAGGTGGGAATTCAGAGTATCCATTCTCCGAGATTCGATGTTCTGTAAAGGCTGAAGAGGCCAGTCTGCCTTATTATTGACATAGGTGTGAATTCAGAGTATCCATTCTCCGAGATTCGATGTTCAGTAAAAGCTGAAGAGGCCAGAGTACATTATTATTGAGGTAGGTGGGAATTCAGACTATCCATTCTCCGAGATTCGATGTTCTGTAAAGGCTGAAGAGGCCAGTCTGCCTTATTATTGACATAGGTGTGAATTCAGAGTATCCATTCTCCGAGATTCGATGTTCAGTAAAAGCTGAAGAGGCCAGTCTGCCTTATTATTGACGTGGGTGTGAATTCAGAGTATCCATTCTCCGAGATTCGATGTTCTGTAAAGGCTGAAGAGGCCAGTCTGCCTTATTATTGACATAGGTGTGAATTCAGAGTATCCATTCTCCGAGATTCGATGTTCTGTAAAAGCTGAAGAGGCCAGTCTGCCTTATTATTGAGGTAGGTGGGAATTCAGAGTATCCATTCTCCGAGATTCGACGTTCTGTAAAGGCTGAAGAGGCCAGTCTGCCTTATTATTGACATAGGTGTGAATTCAGAGTATCCATTCTCCGAGATTCGATGTTCTGTAAAAGCTGAAGAGGCCAGTCTGCCTTATTATTGAGGTAGGTGGGAATTCAGAGTATCCATTCTCCGAGATTCGATGTTCTGTAAAGGCTGAAGAGGCCAGTCTGCCTTATTATTGACATAGGTGTGAATTCAGAGTATCCATTCTCCGAGATTCGATGTTCAGTAAAAGCTCAAGAGGCCAGTGTACCATATTATTGACGTAGGTGGGAATTCAGAGTATCCATTCTCCGAGATTCGATGTTATGTAAAGGCTGAAGAGGCCAGTCTGCCTTATTATTGACATAGGTGTGAATTCAGAGTATCCATTCTCCGAGATTCGATGTTCAGTAAAAGCTGAAGAGGCCAGTGTACTTTATTATTGATGTAGGTGGGAATTCAGAGTATCCATTCTCCGAGATTCGATGTTCTGTAAAAAGTCTGAAGAGGCCAGTCTGCCTTATTATTGACATAGGTGTGAATTCAGAGTATCCATACTCCGTGATTCGATGTTAGTAAAAATCTGAAGAGGCCAGTCTGCCTTATTATTGACGTGGGTGTGAATTCAGAGTATCCATTCTCCGAGATTCGATGTTCTCTAAAAGATAAAGCGGCCACTGTGCCTTATTATTGATGTAGGTGGGGAATTCAGGTATCCATTCTCCCAGATTCGATGTTCTGTAAAAGCTGAAGAGGTCAGCCTGCCTTAATGACGTAGTTCTGACTTCAGAGTATCCATTCTCCGAGATTCGATGTTCTCTAAAAGATAAGCGGCCAGTCTGCCTTATTATTGTCGTAGGTGTGTATTTAAAGTATCCATTTTCCGCGATTCGATGTTAGTAAAAGCTGAAGAGACCAGTCTGCATTATTATTGACGTGGGTGTGAATTCAGGGTATCCATTCTCCATGATTCGATGTTTGCTAAAATCTGAAGAGGCCACTGTGCCTTATTATTGATGTAGGTGGCAATTCAGAGTATCCATTCTCCCAGATTCGATGTTCTGTAAAAGCTGAAGAGGTCAGCCTGCCTTAATGACGTAGTTCTGACTTCAGAGTATCCATTCTCCGAGATTCGATGTTCTCTAAAGATAAGCGGCCAGTCTGCCTTATTATTGTCGTAGGTGTGAATTTAAAGTTTCCATTTTCCGAGATTCGATGTTAGTAAAAGCTGAAGAGACCAGTCTGCATTATTATTGACGTGGGTGTGAATTCAGGGTATCCATTCTCCATGATTCGATATTTGCTAAAATCTGAAGAGGCCACTGTGCCTTATTATTGATGTAGGTGGAAATTCAGAGTATCCATTCTCCCAGATTCGATGTTCTGTAAAAGCTGAAGAGGTCAGCCTGCCTTATTGACGTAGTTCTGACTTCAGAGTATCCATTCTCCGAGATTCGATGTTCTCTAAAAGCTAAAGCGGCCAGTCTGCCTTATTATTGACGTAGGTGTGAATTTAACGTATGTATTCTCCGAGATTCGATGTTCTCTAAAAGCTAAAGTGGCCAGTCTGCCTTATTATTGACATAGGTGTGAATTCAGTGTATCCATTCTCCGAGATTCGATGTTCTGTAAAGGCTGAAGAGGCCAGTCTGCCTTATTATTGACATAGGTGTGAATTCAGGTATCCATTCTCCGAGATTCGATGATCAGTAAAGCTGAAGCGGCCAGTCTGCCTTATTATTGACATAGGTGTGAATTCAGAGTATCCATTCTCCGAGATTCGATTATCAGTAAAAGCTGAAGAGGCCAGTGTACCATATTATTGACGTAGGTGGGAATCAGAGTATCCATTCTCCGAGATACGATGTTCTGTAAGGCTGAAGAGGCCAGTCTGCCATTCTCCGAGATACGAGGTGAATATGTAATTCGGAAGAGGCCAGTGAATTTATTATTGATATATAGGTGAATATCGAAATTCGGAGAATGAATTCACCCAATTACATCAAATACGCATGGCCTTCAGATTTTACAAATTCGAATCTGGATACCCTGACCCTTCATTTATCGAACTGGTCGGTTAAAATCGTCAAATGGTTCAGCTTTACAGACATCGAATCTCGAGAATTTCAGAAAAATGCTTTCGAATACACTCAGCCCAATTCACTGTGAACATGACTTCGAGCCAGAACATCATTAATTTTGATCGTGTTGAGAATATAACTCAACATCAGATCTCCGGAATGAATCAACCTATGTCAATATTATAGTACACTGGCCTCTTGAGTTTTGCTGGACATCGAATCTCGATGGATCAATAATTCCTACGTCAATAATAAAGGCAGACTGGCCTCTTCGGCACTGGTCAGAACATCGAATCTCCGAAGAATTCCTACCTATGTCAATAATAAGGCGAACTGGCCTCTTCAGCTTACTGAACATCGAATCTCGATAGATGCTCTGAATACTACCTATGTCAATAATAAGGCAGAATTAGCCTTGACATAACATGTGAATTCAGAGTATCCATTCTCCGAGATTCGATATTCACTAAAAGCTGAAGAGGCCAGTCTGCCTTATTATTGACGTAGGTGGGAATGGAGAGTATCCATTCTCGAGATTCGATGTTTGTAAAAGCTGAAGAGGCCAGTCTGCCTTATTATTGACGTGGGTGTGAATTCAGAGTATCTATTCTCCGAGATTCGATGTTCTCTAAAAAGATAAAGCGGCCAGTCTGCCTTATTATTGACGTAGGGTGACTTCAGGGTATAAATTCTCCGAGATTCGATGTTCTGTCAAAAGCTGAAGAGGCCAGTCTGCCTTATAATTGTCGTAGGTGTGAATTTAAAGTATCCATTTTCGAGATTCGATGTTAGTAAAAGCTGAAGAGACCAGTCTGCATTATTATTGACGTGGGTGTGAATTCAGTGTATCCATTCTCCATGATTCGATGTTTGCTAAAATCTGAAGTGGCCACTGTGCCTTATTATTGATTTAGGTGGGAATTCAGAGTTTCCATTCTCCCAGATTCGATGTTCTGTAAAAGCTGAAGAGGTCAGCCTGCCTTATTGACGTAGTTCTGACTTCAGAGTATCCATTCTCCGAGATTCGATCTTCTCTAAAAGCTAAAGCGGCCAGTCTGCCTTATTATTGACGTAGGTGTGAATTTAACGTATGTATTCTCCGAGATTCGATGTTCTCTAAAAGCTAAAGAGGCCAGTCTGCCTTATTATTGACATAGGTGTGAATTCAGAGTATCCATTCTCCGAGATTCGATGATCAGTAAAAGCTGAAGAGGCCAGTGTACCTTATTATTGACGTAGGTGGAATTCAGAGTATCCATTCTCCGAGATTCGATGTTCTGTAAAGGCTGAAGAGGCCAGTCTGCTTTATTATTGACATAGGTGTGAATTCAGAGTATCTATTCTCCGCGATTCGATGTTCAGTAAAAGCTGAAGAGGCCAGTCCGCCTTATTATTGACATAGGTGTGAATTCAGAGTATCCATTCTCCGAGATTCGATGATCAGTAAAAAGCTGAAGAGGCTAGTGTACCTTATTATTGACGTAGGTGGGAATTCAGAGTATCCATTCTCCGAGATTCGATGTTCTGTAAAGGCTGAAGAGGCCAGTCTGCCTTATTATTGACATAGGTGTGAATTCAGTGTATCTATTCTCCGAGATTCGATGTTCAGTAAAAGCTGAAGAGGCCAGTCCGCCTTATTATTGACATAGGTGTGAATTCAGAGTATCCATTCTCCGAGATTCGATGTTCAGTAAAAAGCTGAAGAGGCCATTGTACCTTATTATTGACGTAGGTGTGACTTCAGAGTATCCATTCTCCGAGATTCGATGTTCTGTAAAGGCTGAAGAGGCCAGTCTGCCTTATTATTGACATAGGTGTGAATTCAGAGTATCCATTCTCCGAGATTCGATGTTCAGTAAAAGCTGAAGAGGCCAGTGTACCTTATTATTGACGTAGGTGGGAATTCAGAGTATCCATTCTCCGAGATACGATGTTCTGTAAACGCTGAAGAGGCCAGTCTGCCTTATTATTGACATAGGTGTGAATTCAGAGTATCCATTCTCCGAGATTCGATGTTCTGTAAAAGCTGAAGAGGCCAGTCTGCCTTATTATTGAGGTAGGTGGGAATTCAGAGTATCCATTCTCCGAGATTCGACGTTCTGTAAAGGCTGAAGAGGCCAGTCTGCCTTATTATTGACATAGGTGTGAATTCAGAGTATCCATTCTCCGAGATTCGATGTTCTGTAAAAAGCTGAAAGAGGCCAGTCTGCCTTATTATTGAGGTAGGTGGGAATTCAGAGTATCCATTCTCCGAGATTCGATGTTCTGTAAAGGCTGAAGAGGCCAGTCTGCCTTATTATTGACATAGGTGTGAATTCAGAGTATCCATTCTCCGAGATTCGATGTTCAGTAAAAGCTGAAGAGGCCAGTGTACCTTATTATTGACGTAGGTGGGAATTCAGAGTACCCATTCTCCGAGATTCGATGTTCTGTAAAGGCTGAAGAGGCCAGTCTGCCTTATATTGACATAGGTGTGAATTCAGAGTATCCATTCTGCGAGATTCGATGTTCAGTAAAAGCTGAAGAGGCCAGTGTACTTTATTATTGATGTAGGTGGGAATTCAGAGTATCCATTCTCCGAGATTCGATGTTCTGTAAAGTCTGAAGAGGCCAGTCTGCCTTATTATTGACATAGGTGTGAATTCAGAGTATCCATACTCCGTGATTCGATGTTAGTAAAATCTGAAGAGGCCAGTCTGCCTTATTATTGACGTGGGTGTGAATTCAGAGTATCCATTCTCCGAGATTCGATGTTCTCTAAAAGATAAAGCGGCCACTGTGCCTTATTATTGATGTAGGTGGGAATTCAGAGTATCCATTCTCCCAGATTCGATGTTCTGTAAAAGCTGAAGAGGTCAGCCTGCCTTAATGACGTAGTTCTGACTTCAGAGTATCCATTCTCCGAGATTCGATGTTCTCTAAAAGATAAGCGGCCAGTCTGCCTTATTATTGTCGTAGGTGTGTATTTAAAGTATCCATTTTCCGCGATTCGATGTTAGTAAAGCTGAAGAGACCAGTCTGCATTATTATTGACGTGGGTGTGAATTCAGGGTATCCATTCTCCATGATTCGATGTTTGCTAAAATCTGAAGAGGCCACTGTGCCTTATTATTGATGTAGGTGGCAATTCAGAGTATCCATTCTCCCAGATTCGATGTTCTGTAAAAGCTGAAGAGGTCAGCCTGCCTTAATGACGTAGTTCTGACTTCAGAGTATCCATTCTCCGAGATTCGATGTTCTCTAAAAGATAAGCGGCCAGTCTGCCTTATTATTGTCGTAGGTGTGAATTTAAAGTTTCCATTTTCCGAGATTCGATGTTAGTAAAAGCTGAAGAGACCAGTCTGCATTATTATTGACGTGGGTGTGAATTCAGGGTATCCATTCTCCATGATTCGATGTTTGCTAAAATCTGAAGAGGCCACTGTGCCTTATTATTGATGTAGGTGGAAATTCAGAGTATCCATTCTCCCAGATTCGATGTTCTGTAAAAGCTGAAGAGGTCAGCCTGCCTTATTGACGTAGTTCTGACTTCAGAGTATCTATTCTCCGAGATTCGATGTTCAGTAAAAGCTGAAGAGGCCAGTCTGCCTTATTATTGACATAGGTGTGAATTCAGAGTATCCATTCTCCGAGATTCGATGTTCTGTAAAGGCTGAAGAGGCCAGTCTGCCTTATTATTGACATAGGTGTGAATTCAGAGTATCCATTCTCCGAGATTCGATGATCAGTAAAAGCTGAAGCGGCCAGTCTGCCTTATTATTGACATAGGTGTGAATTCAGAGTATCCATTCTCCGAGATTCGATGATCAGTAAAAGCTGAAGAGGCCAGTGTACCATATTATTGACGTAGGTGGGAATTCAGAGTATCCATTCTCCGAGATACGATGTTCTGTAAGGCTGAAGAGGCCAGTCTGCCTTATTATTGACATAGAGTGTGAATTCAGGTATCCATTCTCGAGATTCGATGTTCTGTAAAAAAGGCTGAAGAGGCCAGTCTGCCTTATTATTGACGCAAATTAATGAATTCAGGTATCCATTCTCGAGATTCGATGATCAGTAAGCTGAAACGACCGGTCTGCCTTATTATTGACATGGGTGTGATTCAGATTATCCATTCTCGAGATTCGATGATCAGTAAAAGCTGAAAGGCCAGTGTACCATATTATTGACGTGGGTGAATTCAGGTATCCATTCTCCGAGATACGATGTTCTGTAAGGCTGAAGGGCCAGTCTGCCTTGTGTTGATATAGGTGAATATACTCTGAATTCACCTGCTAATAGCGAAAATACTAATAAGCTTTACGAACATCGAATCTCGGACTTTGGATACACTGAGAACATCAGATCTCAGCAAATGTCGAATCATGGGAACAAGTTATAATTATTAACTACAATATTAAGGCAGACTGGCCTCTTGAATTACATATCATCGAATCTCGGATTCTGGTCGTCCAGTAGCCCTTCAGTTTTACTGAACATCGAATCTCGAGAATGGATACCTGAATTATCACGTCAATAAGGCAGTAGACTCTTTTTAGAACATTCTCAGGCTTTGGACAATACACCTATGTCAATAATAAGGCAGAATTATTGACATAGGTGTGAATTCAGAGTATCCATTCTCCGAGATTCGATATTCACTAAAAGCTGAAGAGGCCAGTCTGCCTTATTATTGACGTAGGTGGGAATTCAGAGTATCCATTCTCCGAGATTCGATGTTTGTAAAAGCTGAAGAGGCCAGTCTGCCTTATTATTGACGTGGGTGTGAATTCAGAGTATCTATTCTCCGAGATTCGATGTTCTCTAAAAGATAAAGCGGCCAGTCTGCCTTATTATTGACGTAGGTGTGACTTCAGGGTATAAATTCTCCGAGATTCGATGTTCTGTAAAAGCTGAAGAGGCCAGTCTGCCTTATAATTGTCGTAGGTGTGAATTTAAAGTATCCATTTTCGAGATTCGATGTTAGTAAAAGCTGAAGAGACCAGTCTGCATTATTATTGACGTGGGTGTGAATTCGGGTATCCATTCTCCATGATTCGATGTTTGCTAAAATCTGAAGTGGCCACTGTGCCTTATTATTGATTTAGGTGGAATTCAGAGTTTCCATTCTCCCAGATTCGATGTTCTGTAAAAGCTGAAGAGGTCAGCCTGCCTTATTGACGTAGTTCTGACTTCAGAGTATCCATTCTCCGAGATTCGATCTTCTCTAAAAAGCTAAAGCGGCCAGTCTGCCTTATTATTGACGTAGGTGTGAATTTAACGTATGTATTCTCCGAGATTCGATGTTCTCTAAAAGCTAAAGAGGCCAGTCTGCCTTATTATTGACATAGGTGTGAATTCAGAGTATCCATTCTCCGAGATTCGATGATCAGTAAAAGCTGAAGAGGCCAGTGTACCTTATTATTGACGTAGGTGGGAATTCAGAGTATCCATTCTCCGAGATTCGATGTTCTGTAAAGGCTGAAGAGGCCAGTCTGCTTTATTATTGACATAGGTGTGAATTCAGAGTATCTATTCTCCGCGATTCGATGTTCAGTAAAAGCTGAAGAGGCCAGTCCGCCTTATTATTGACATAGGTGTGAATTCAGAGTATCCATTCTCCGAGATTCGATGATCAGTAAAAGCTGAAGAGGCTAGTGTACCTTATTATTGACGTAGGTGGGAATTCAGAGTATCCATTCTCCGAGATTCGATGTTCTGTAAAGGCTGAAGAGGCCAGTCTGCCTTATTATTGACATAGGTGTGAATTCAGTGTATCTATTCTCCGAGATTCGATGTTCAGTAAAAGCTGAAGAGGCCAGTCCGCCTTATTATTGACATAGGTGTGAATTCAGAGTATCCATTCTCCGAGATTCGATGTTCAGTAAAAGCTGAAGAGGCCATTGTACCTTATTATTGACGTAGGTGTGACTTCAGAGTATCCATTCTCCGAGATTCGATGTTCTGTAAAGGCTGAAGAGGCCAGTCTGCCTTATTATTGACATAGGTGTGAATTCAGAGTATCCATTCTCCGAGATTCGATGTTCAGTAAAAGCTGAAGAGGCCAGTGTACCTTATTATTGACGTAGGTGGGAATTCAGAGTATCCATTCTCCGAGATACGATGTTCTGTAAACGCTGAAGAGGCCAGTCTGCCTGATTATTGACATAGGTGTGAATTCAGAGTATCCATTCTCCGAGATTCGATGTTCACTAAAAGCTGAAGAGGCCAGTCTGCCTTATTATTGACATAGGTGTGAATTCAGAGTATCCATACTCCGAGATTCGATGTTCAGTAAAAGCTGAAGAGGCCAGTCTGCCTTATTATTGACTTCAGGGTATAAATTCTCCGAGATTCGATGTTCTGTAAGAGCTGAAGAGGCCAGTCTGCCTTATTATTGTCGTAGGTGTGAATTTAAAGTATCCATTTTCCGAGATTCGATGTTAGTAAAAGCTGAAGTGACCAGTCTGCATTATTATTGACGTGGGTGTGAATTCAGGGTATCCATTCTCCATGATTCGATGTTTGCTAAAATCTGAAGAGGCCACTGTGCCTTATTATTGATGTAGGTGGGAATTCAGAGTATCCATTCTCCCAGATTCGATGTTCTGTAAAAGCTGAAGAGGTCAGCCTGCCTTATTGACGTAGTTCTGACTTCAGAGTATCCATTCTCCGAGATTCGATGTTCAGTAAAAGCTAAAGAGGCCAGTCTGCCTTATTATTGACGTGGTTGTGAATTCAGAGTATCCATTCTCCATGTTTCGATGTTTGCTACAAGCTGAAGAGGCCAGTCTGCCTTATTGACGTAGGTCTGACTTCAGAGTATTCATTCTCCGAGATTCGATCTTCTCTAAAAGCTAAAGCGGCCAGTCTGCCTTATTATTGACATGGGTGTGACTTCAGAGTATCCATTCTCTGAGATTCGATGTTCTGTAAAATCTAAAGCGGCCTGTCTGCCTTATTATTGATGTAGGTGTAAATTTAGTGTATCCATTCTCCGAGATTCGATGTTCTGTAAAAGCTGAATAGGCCAGTCTGCCTTATTGTTGACGTGGTGTTAATGTAAAGTAGTCCTTCTCCCTGACTTTTTGTCCTGTAAAAGATAAGGTGCCAGTCTGTCTTATTATTTACGAGATTGTGAATCTAGAGTAGCTTTTCTCCAAAACAAGATGTTCTCTCAAAGTTGAAAAGACCAGTCTTCCTTATTATTTACATTGGCGTGAATTTAGAGTAGTCATTCTCCAAGAATAGATGTTCTGTAAAAGCTGAAGTTGCTAACCTGCCTTATTATTTATAAGTTGTTTTTTTTTTTAATTCAGAGTGGTCTTTCCTCTAGACTGATTGCCATATCCAGGCCACAGAACACAATTTGTCCTATTATTTACGGAAGTTTGAAATCAGACATTTCATTCTCCTAGATTTGCCGCCAACCGTGTCTGGAGAAACCAATCTGTGTTAGTATTTGACACATAGAGGGCGATCGATTCATGTATTTTCAAAGGGCATTCTTTTGACGTCAACGAAACAGACGAGCCTGGAATTTGAACACGGCATGTCGGTTTCACTTCCCGCACCGATAACCGTTATATTAACCTAAGATCCAATTAAAAGCAGTTTCGTAAGCGGAGTTTTCGATACTAATTTTATACCAAACTATGGTAATTCTATTGTTTCTGATTATAGGAAGACATCATCATTGATAGAAATTAAACTTCCTGATGTTTCAACACTGGTTTGGGCGATCTATTCTCTGGACTTAAAAATAAAATGTTTTCTGATATTTTTATTCTACTGTTCTCCTAATAAAAGGCACAAGAGCCACTCAAATTAAAAGATTAATAAATGATGTTGTTTTAAGGGCTTAAAGGACAAGGATGTAAGAAGTACATTTTTGAGGTGTGGAATAGAAAACGGTTTACCCTAGTCTTGAAGAGGTTAAGATGGTAGTAATCAGCGAAAGCATTCTCTTAGGAGTGTGTTCCACAAAAGTTCAGTCTGAAGTCGGACGACCGGCTGATCGGTTGAACTCTCTGCCTTCGGGCGGGGAGGAACCCGAACGAGGCTACGCCGAAGGGCGGAGTCTCTTTCGGGGAGGTAAACCGACCCTGAACCTGTTTATACCGGTTCAAAAGGCATATTTTTGGCCGAGCCAACTGGCTCAGAGATCCCACGTTAAACCGGCATTGTGCCACATGATGCCCTCGTGGTGGGAGACTAAATACTCTTCCACAAAATTTCCATGGAAGAAGCTGTCTCAGTGGAACTTCCTCCTTACCAATGGAATATAAAAGGAATGAGGATGAATTCACTCTATGTACGTGGTATGGTGGGTCGTAGCTGTGAACGTCTTAACTCGTGGAAATAAGGATTGTTGCTCATCTGAATATTTGCCATGGAAATAGTGATAAATTAGCGAGAGGCTAGAAATTTTTCGTCTGTGAGAAAATTGGTTGTAGGGTGGAAAATAATTCATCACCCACTAGCCACTCTGTCAAGGACTGGACAACACCAGCGCAGATATTGGTTTCCGGCTCTTTCTAATTTTTTTTCCTTCTTTTTCATTCCTGGTGGCAACTTGCATCGCGGGGACATTATCACCTTGGTTGGGGTGTTGCCTGTTACTTTCTAACTCTCTACCTCGAGTGGCACTTGAGCTTTATACAGGGTGACCATTATTGTAAAATTATTGTTTGACCTTGTTTCAGTTGCTTTCAGTAGGTCTTGTGAGGTCTTTCTTTGTTATATTTTCTAGTAATTTCAATTGTCTCGTTCTGATTGTAAGTATATACTTCCTTGTCTTTCCCATTTTCCTCTAAATGCCCTCGTTGCTCACACCGTCAGTTCATAGTATTCCCAGCATTCGTCGGTAGAATGACACCTCTGATGCTTCAAGTCTCTTCTCCATTTGTGAAGAGATTGTCTAGCATTTACTGCTATAGGAAAATTAGATATTACATAGCAGTTATTTGTTTCTAACGATATTTTTCTATGTGTTAATACTTTGCTTAGTTTCTGAAAGCATCTTTCGTAAATCGTATACTACTAATGATTTTGTGTTCCAGATAGTTTAATTTCCGTATCTGCTTGCTTTTGACATCCCCAAAATGTAATTCATACCTTGAAATGTCTCTTTTGCTAACGAGCATGATTTCTGTCTTCTTACAGCTAATAATTAGTAATTAACAGTTAGAAGCTGTAAAAATCGATAGAAATATAAACAGCGGAAAATTATTGAACAGATATTGTGTCTTCGATGAAAATCGAATTTATTTTTATTTTTGAGATATACAATTTCTGTGTATCTGTGTTAATGTGAACGAGCAAAGAGCATAGGGTGATTAGCAGTTGTCTGATGCAGTAGTCAGGTTTTCATTTGATTTTGGTTTTTCTTATTGTTCACTTACTTTCAACATTTTATGTAAAGAGAAGAGATTAAAATAGATATATAAAATAAATGGGAAAGTGATTTCCAGCTGTGTGACCGGGGTCGATTCTCACCGTGGTCGATTTTGAATTCTTGATGTTATCGGTCTGTATAGACGATTCCAGCGTGCACCACTATTAGAAAATGCCTGAAAAACTAACCAGTCTTGTGAGTGATGCTTACGCTAGCAAGAAGTCACAAGCCATCGTGGCCGAGCGTTTGAACGTACTGGCTTCGTTCAAACTTGTTCTCGTCAGATAATGTGCTCACTCCCAGAAACTGCAAGGTCCGCTCAGCAGAGCTGTAGTATAAACTAAAGGTGGGCTCCGTGGTTGTTGAACAAACACACATGTGCCTGAGAAGGCGTCTGCAACAAGGATTGGCTAACCACCCTAACAGATAGGCATACTTAGATACAAGCATTTTAATTTTCTTCTTTTTTGGAAATAAATTATGCAGAAATTGTTTTTACATGTGGATAATTTTACATCCACATCTAAAAAGAGGCAAAAAATAATGAATTAAAAAATAAAAAGCCAACACTCAATAGCATCAAATAGGAACACAGTCACAATGCGCTGGCCGTGTTTGGAAAATAAAACATTTCTATAACTCTAGATATATACATACATAAAAATATAAATAGATTCAGTTGGAAGTAAAAAATAAAATCATCCTTGATAATGGCTAAAATATAGCCATACAGAACATTCGCACAATTTCTACATAATTTATGTTCAAAAAAGAAGAAGATTATGAGAACAAGGTTTAAAATCTACCTGGAGAACTTCTGGAATATTTAATGTACGTATATAAACTTTATCGAAATTACGTGTTTTACAAGCTCAAAAAATGTTAAACTTTTTAAAAATATATATAAAACATTAGGCAAAACAAAAAAGCTAGAAAACAAGACAGTTTACGAAAGTAAATAAATAAAAAAACACAAATATCAAAAATTTGTTAATTTTAGAAAAAACAGCACAAACGAAAAACAAAAATATAAATCGAGATTTAAAACTAAAATACTCGGAAATTACGAATTTATTATTTAACAAAGAATAAAATAATTTATATAGACTTTTAGACAGTTCTAAAACCTAAACTATCAATTGATAAAAATGAATTTGAATAGAAAATGCTAAGTTGATAAATATAACTTTATTTAAGCAAAAACAGAAAGTAAAAATAAGACAAACGATTTTCAGGTTAGTTATACAAAAACAAATAAATACTAATATAGAAAAACATCGTTAATTACGGAAAAAAGTTGAAAGAGGTAATAATATACAATGCATAAATTCAAATAAATATAATAATAATAATAATCATAAAATATATAATAAATGAAATAAAATAAATAATAATTGCAAATTATATTAAATTGTTATATTACTTTTTAAGCAATATTTCCGTTTTTTCAGTTAAACTTAAAATCCGTTAATTTTTTGGATCTTCGACAAATCGCGTCGTCTTTCCTTGACTTCAGAACGTTGATTTTCGAAAAAGAGAAAGAAAAGAAAAAGACACTAGAAAATTATATGCAAGAAAGAGTGATCAAAGGAACTGAATCACCCCCCACATTTCTATTTAGGAAGCAAGTCTTAAAGAGAAAGAGCAAAAAAGAAAGAAAAAGAAAAAAAAAAAAAAGAATTAACCAAAGACGCAAGATCTGGAGGCGCCGAAGCGTTTTGAAACGATAGCAGATGAAGTAACTGATTGGATTATTAAAGGAAATTAAAAATACGGTTCGAAATTCCACGAAGGTTACTAAGTACGAAAAGAAACACCTGAAGAAGGTCGAAACGTTGTGGAGGCAGCAAACAAAATGAGTGCTTTTTTTTTTTTTAATTTTCTGATTCTATAAAGAGGCATGAAATATAAGGTAACTAGATAGAAAGGAATACAATAAAAACTAAAAAAAAAAAAAAAATCAAATTTTCTGTTGTTAACTGGGGCAAAACATGTCTTGTTAACTTTAACGCTTCAAAAAAAAACAAAAAAAACTGTACTCTTTTTATCGTCTGAGAGAACTCTTTAGGTTGTAACCTAGGGAAGGTTACTGAATAAAATAATCGCACGAAGGTTGGTAATGAACGATAATACTTAGAACAAGAACAACGCATATAAGATTCGCCAGCGGCGCGTAGAAGAAGTAGTCAACTGCTAGAAATGAGTCAAGAGAATTCCACAATGAATCTCCAACTACAAACCGCAGACGGTATCTACCAACTGCCCGACGCAGTCAGATGTGGCACAAGGCCGAATTTAATGTGGGGTTCCCGAGCCTGTAAGTTCAGCCAAAAATTATATAATTATATTTTTATACATACCTTCTTAGTTACATATATTTCAAAATACTTAACGGCGGCAAACCTGCATGCATCTGTTCATTTACTGATTTACCATCAAGTCATGTGACTCAATTTTTTTCAACCATACAGATTACGTCTGGCACCTCCACATAGCCTCTTCATATATCAAGGAGTCGCCAAACATCCGAGATATGCGTTTACAAAAAAAGTTGTAATGTAGAGAATTGTATGAATATATGTGGCGTGATGTATATTTAAATTTATTTAATATTATTGTTATAATATATTATGAATGTGTTTTAATTTTCGCATACATAATAGTTGGAATATAATACGCCAGTGTTGGTTTATATACGCGGATCGATATAAGAATGCGTATCGCTACAAAATCTGAATTCCATGATAAAATGCCGTAAAAAACACCAGAAAAATAATTTAAAAAGACCTTGTTTAATTTTAATGACATTTGGCACTGCTCTCAGTAGGGCTTCAAAGTACAATAGTCTCTTAAATTGCTTGGGGTATTATGTTTAATTTAAGCTGTATCTTGAAAACAGAGAGAGATACATACAAAAGATAGGAGGTTTATTATACCGGGCGTAACAGCAAAATTGTCCAACTCGTGTAACAGCATAATTGTCCATCCCACAAAATGCTTAATATCTAAAAAAAAAAAAAAAAAAAAAGGCACTAAACTAATTGAGTTTCTTTTCTCCAGGTCTTCAGATAAGATGTTTCGCCATCTTCACACCATTTGTCATAGTAATCCCTGAAAAATACTTTGACTTATTCAACTAGAAAGAGAACAGGTTAAAATCATTTTGTGTCAGAGCCACTGTGTCTTCGCAACTGAGCAATGGTGAGAGGAAAAAGATCATTCAAGCTTTCAGTAATGCTATCACCATTCATACTCGGGCTTCCATCTTCGAAGTCCATTCAAGAGCCACTAAGAGAACGGTGGATAATTTCTAAAAAGCGGGAACACTAGAGAGGAAAACTGGATCAGGAGGTCACAACAGCAAGATGGATTATCTTTTCAACTTAGAGCAAAATACATACTTATTGCTCAAAGTAGAGTCCAATAGTGTTATAAAATCCTCGTAGAATTCCAGTAAAATATCTTTAATCATTTCTAAGATACAACGGTTCAAGTTTTAATTTAACAATTGGACAATTTTACTGTTAGACCCGGTATATATATAAATAAATAAATAAATAAATGAATATATATATATATATATATGCATTCCCGTTATATACACTTGCATTCCCGTTTCTTTTCTTTTTTTTTTTCTTTTTTTTTCACCCTGTTTATTTATTTTTGAAAAATAATAATGTAACGTTCTATATGCTCCTAAATTGCTTGGGGTATTATGTACGATTTAAGCTGTATCTTGGGAACAGACAAACATGCATACTGTTGAAACTTGACTAATGCATGGAATAATAATGCAACACAAAAGGTACTTAGAACAAAATGTATTGAAACAAGAAAGTGTACACAATATTTACATATAGTCTTTTGTATAATCCTGGTAAGACCGTTCCTGGAGAATGTGTTGACTTAGTCGCAGTCGGGCAGAGTCTCGGGTTGAATCTCTTGATTCCTCCCTCTCTTCCCGGTACCAACCATATTTATATGGTCGGTACTCCACTATACAAATTAGGTGGATCCTACCACAACACATACGAAAGATGGGAGGTTTATTATACCGGGCGTAACAGCAAAATTGTCCAAATCGTAATAATTGTCCATCTCACAAAATGTTTAATATCTAAAAATACCACTAAACTAATGGAGTTTCTTTTCTCCACGTCTTCAGATAAGATGTTTAGCCGTCTTGATATCATTTGTCGTAAGAACCCCTGAAAAAACCCTTTGAGTTATTCAGCTAGAAAGAAAACAGGTTAAAATCGTTTTATGTCAGCTCCACTGTCTTCCCAACTGAGCAATGGTGAGAGGAAAAAGATCATACAGACCTTCAGTAATGGTAATAATGGCTTCCATCTTCAAAGTTCATTCAAGAACGATCAATATCTATCTATCTATCTATCTATCTATCTAAGTCTGTTCATATCTATCTATCTATCTATCTATCTATCTATCTATCTATCTATCTATCTCAGTCTGTTCATATCTATCTATCCATCTATCTATCTATCTATCTATCTATCTATCTATCTATCTAAGTCTGTTTTATCTATCTATCTATCTATATATCTATCTATCTATCTATCTATCTATCTCGGTCAGTTCATTTCTATATATCTATCCATCCATCTATCTATCTAAGTCTGTTAATATCTATCTATCTATCTATCTATCTATCTATCTATCTATCTATCTATCTATCTATCTCAGTTCATTTCTATCTATCTATCTATCTATCTATCTCAGTTCATTTCTATCTATCTATCTATCTATATATATATATATATATATATATATATATATATATATATATATATATATATATATATATATATATATATATATATATATATATAAGTCTGTCAATATCTATCTATCTATCTATCTATCTCGGTCAGGTCGTTTCTATCTCTCTCTCTCTCTCTCTCTATATATATATATATATATATATATATATATATATATATATATATGTATATTTTTATATCTATCTATCTATCTATCTATCTAAACTCTCTCTCTCTCTCTCTCTATATATATATATATATATATATATATATATATATGTATCAGTCGCTTTTATATCTATCTATCTATCTATCTATCTATCTGTTCATGCCTACCTATCTACCTATCCACGTTCACGCCTGTCTATATAGCTTGAGCCCTAATATCGCTATTCTTTGTTAATTGTTGCACACGCAACCTTTCCTAATAAATCCCATTCTACTTGATTCGTTGAACACGAATAACCGAATGGCAATATAGCGCTCCTTTCACTACCGTCGAGCCGTGTATCTTGCCAGGCCCCTCACGCCTTCCTGTCCCTCTCATCCGACTCCATAGCAGCACTGATGCTAAGCAGACTGGTACCAATTGACAGGATATTGATCTCGGCCGGCCGTTTCCTTTTCATTATCGATCCGTAAAGAGCGTCAGATTCGGGGAGTGGTAAGGCCAGGCCAGGGTTCCGCTTACCGGCAACACTTTGGCCCACTACTCTCGATTTCGTCGACTTCGAAGCTTATTCTGCCTCAATGACTGCAAATCTTCTATCCCGTTTCCTCGTTGATTCGAGCTTCATTCCGCGGCATGAACAACACCCACCTTCCACCGACAAAGACTAGGCAGGTTCGAATGGCGATCGTTTTAAAGTAGATAGCTACATAGTTGCTCTGGAAAGAAACAGCCATCTTTTCGTTGGAAAGATATCATTGGTATACAATTATTCATAAAACAAGTGACTCCTTTTCTAATATTAATTTTAACTAATAATGACTAATTTTGTGGAGAAGAACACACCTGGCTTGGATTCGTCCAAATAGCATATGTACCGACGCTGAGAATCGTCAGCACGGAGAGCTGTGAACGAGCCTTATATCCTTACTACAGGATTCGTTAAGGCTACGTTGACTCAAAGCGACATTATATTTCATGATTATGTCATCTTCATTCAGTGGAATGAAGACATAAAAACTAGAAATACACATGAAAATTTCCTTGTTTTCCTATTTTTTAATTTTCTGAGTAATATGAAATTAATGATTGAATAAGCACCTTTCGAGTTCCAGGAATATAAAATCATCGCGTCGTTAAATATTTGAGCTAAACAGTCAGTCAATTACGTGCCATGCGTGATACACGCTTAGGCGATCATGTATCTTTCGATACATGGCTGACGAAGCAGATTTTTTTTTCTCGCAATAGGTTGCCATTTCTTTCTGCGGTAGACCAGTTGCCAGCCAAGACTATAGAACCCGGCCTGTTCTGCTATTTACCCATAGCTAGGGAAGAAGAAGAGGATTCATACCTTTCCGACGATATTAGCACGTTAGTGAATATAATGGATTCGAGTGGAATTCGAACTCGGCTCTCCGATCCCTGAATCCGAGCCACTTTAACAATCATAAATATGAATGCAGGTCATTATTTACAGAAATAAGAGGGTGCTGGTGAAAAGATTGAAATATTCACAACGTTCTATATCTCACTGAAGTAGATATTAAGCTTAAAGAGGGGGGGGTGCTGTCTTTGATTTTTATGATTAGAATAAACGTCCTCATTCATGCCTCGGGAAGTCAGTTAGATAATGAACTAGATTCTTTTCAAGAAACGTTTGCAGCCCAAATCGAGGCATCTTTTCAAACTCTCTCCCCCCCCTCTCTCTCTCTCTACCGCTTGTCCTCTCTTTTAAGGTAAGTAAATAAATCTTTTACAGATTGGCCCCTCACCAAAATGTCGAGTAAGATTACGATTTTTTAATCGTATTTATCCCAAGCAAGGCAATAAAGCCACTAAGACACAAGTGGTTACTGGGTGTGAAAAAATTAGAAAACAAGATCATTACTAAGGATCGCTAACAACAGAAGAGTAATCAAGAATTCAGTAGATGACGATTGACATTGCATTTATACTTATGGAGATCAAAGTTGATCACCGTGAACATTTCAAAACTTAGTTACCTCACATCGGGAAATTTTTATCGTACAGTGCATAACCTTAGAGTTAAAAATTTAACTTTCAGATGAACACAACAATTTTGTCTTCAAAAAGACAACACCATGATGGTGACATTGTGTCCATGTTGAAAGTACTCGGATTAAATGAATTTGTATCAACATGCTAATTTTCTCTCTTCCATACTGTCCGTGAATATGAGAGGATCCCATTGAAAATAAGTAGACAAAACTTTTCTAAACTACTTAATGAGACATGTCTTAAGGAAAACATACTATGAAAAAACAATAATATACGCAACACACACACACACACACACACACACACACACACACACACACACACACACACACACATATATATATATATATATATATATATATTTTTAAGTAACGAAAATCATGGTAATCCGTATGAATAATCCCAAGGAGGATGAAATGCGGAGAGCTCAATGTTAAGTTAGAGTGAATAATTTAATTTAAAGAAAAACAGACTATTTTAAGTTTCAATTATTATTAAATTATAACAATGGAATCTTAAAGTGGTCTGTTTCTTTAAATTATATATATATATATATATATATATATATATATATATATATATATATATATATATATTCAAACATAGATGTATTGTGTCTGTTTATTTTATGCTGAGTGTTTCTAGTTGTCTAATCAGTTTCTTGATGTTAAGATGAAATTCATCAAGGAAGACGCTGTAGTTTTTTTTTATATCCCAAGTACTTGCCATCTTATCCACGACCATCTTCAGAACAACTTATTGTAACTAAGATAAAATTAATGCCATTTTGCATTTCTACTAATTTCCGGTCAGTCCCCTTATAGTGAAACGATTTTTTTGCAAAACGTCCCATAGCTACAACGGATAAATTTAGATTTTTGACATAATTACAGACCGCGATCACGCGTGGTTTTAGAAATCACCATCACAACGGAATACAAATTTTATCTAAGTTGCAATAGGTTTGTCTTTGTAATTTACCCCTGAAGATAATCTTGGATACGATCGAAAGTACTTGGGTTAGAAAAAAGTACGTCGTCTTCCTTGATGTATTTTATCTTATCATCAAGAAAATAATTAGACAACTGAGTATTGACCAACTATACTATATAAACCCGAGTTGAAATTTTGTTGTGGAGAAAATAACATTCTTATAGACATCCCCGAGCACACATATTGCCTATGGAACATAAGAGAAGAAGCGAAAAACAGCAAAAAAAAAAAAAAACTAGTTTGATTTGATTGAATGAAAGAATTATGAAACAAAAACTAGGACAAAGAAAGGTTGTAAAACGGCCAAGAGTTACTCAGAACAGCATACGACCAGAAGATGTGGAGAGCCGTTACCGAGAGAAGGATTATCACTATCATTAACTTTTAAATCGTATTTCCAATACCTTATTCTCATTAACGTGTAGCCTCTAACGGGAGCGAACAACATATCAACCGAAACAACACAGATAATAAAATATTCCCTCGTAATATTTTCTGCCTTCCCTTTCATTCATATAACTAATCACATTCACCATTACAATTTTAATCGTATCTCTCTGCCAAGAGTGGCTCTCAGGTATGATATTGGTTAAACTTTACTGTCGAAAAAAGTCAAATAAAGTGTAATGACTAAACTATATCAACACTTAGCCTAAAAGAAGGAAGGTCTCTTTAAGGTGAACTTTTTAATACGAGAGGCGAATAAAGTCTGCTAGGGTTGTGTCAAATTTTATATCGACTCCATTTTTATTTTATTTTAGTCCGTTGTATTGTCTAAAAAGTTATTTACGTCTTTCACTTAAATTGATTAGTGCCAGCTTCATTAAAAATTGATTGTTTCCCCCAAAAAAAACAAAACAAAAAAAAATAATCCAACAAAATCACAGGTGGAAGCAAGTGAGATAGCTAGCTAGCTAGATAGATAGATAGATACGATCAGAATGAAATAGATAGATAGATAGATAGATAGATAGATAGATAGATAGATAGATAGATACGATCAGAATGAAATAGATAGATAGATAGATAGATAGATACGATAGATTTGAAATAGATAGATAGATAGATAGATAGATAGATAGATAGATAGATAGATAGATAGATTTGATCAGAATGAAATAGATAGATAGATAGATAGATAGATAGATAGATAGATACGATCAGAATGAAATAGATAGATAGATAGATAGATAGATACGATCAGAATGAAATAGATAGATAGATAGATAGATAGATAGATAGATAGATAGATAGATAGATAGATACGATCAGAATGAAATAGATAGATAGATAGATAGATAGATAGATAGATAGATAGATAGATAGATAGATACGATCAGAATGAAATAGATAGATACGATCAGGATGATGAGAGATACATAGATAGTGAACATACTGAGATAGATAGATAGATAGATAGATAGATAGATAGATAGATGATAGATACGATCAGAAGAAATGAAATAGATAAGAATAGATAGATAGATAGATAGATAGATAGATAGATGATAGATACGATCAGAATGAAATAGATAGATACGATCAGGATGATGAGAGATACATAGATAGTGAACATACTGAGATAGATAGATAGATAGATAGATAGATAGATAGATACGATCAGAATGAAATAGATAGATAGATAGATAGATAGATAGATAGATAGATAGATAGATAGATAGATAGATAGATACGATCAGAATGAGATAGATGAATACATAGATAGATAAATAGTCACACATTATGAAATGGACAAAGTCCGATAATTATTTTAAGACATTTTTTATGTTTATAAAATATAAGTTTATCTATAAAAAGAACGTATAAACATAAAAAATGTCTTAAAATAGATAGATAGATACGATCAGAATGAAATAGATA
>CAHIKZ030001406.1:255000-257500 GCA_903632075.3 Acanthosepion pharaonis
ACATTAGTTTTCATTGTGAAGCTTTTCGTGGCCGAGCGGTCAAAGCTCACCGAATAAATCCGTGTTTTTTTCTTGCGGAGGGGGGCGCAAATTCGACTCTTGTTGGATGGCACATATTCTTTGATCAGTTCAGTATTGTAATAATAAAAAATAAAATCAAAATTTTAATTCAATAAATAAATTGCATTTTCTTGTGTTTCTTGTTCCAGTAGCCTTTGCACATGACGTCACGCTAGACTATTTCAAACGTCCAGCTTCCCAAAGAATACCAGGATGCCGATAACGGAATCCTAACTACCACACAGACACCCACATTTTTCTTCATAATATGTTATATAAAATATGAAAAGTAGTTGAACAAAATATGAACTTGAGACAGTCATTAACCGAGCAGCCAGTGGTAATCTAGTAAGGCTTTTCTATATTTTTTGGCTATCGTGCTGGGATCAAAGTGTAGTATCTGTTCTCCTCATCCCTTACGGTAATACTAATATTTTATCCGTTTCCTTATGTTGAAGCATTTGGCATTCATTGATTGATTCAGTAGACAGTGCTTATCTAGTTGGCCTTATCAGAAACATGAAAAAATACAATAAAAAATTAAACAGACAGACGTCGTCGGTTATTTATAGTGAAACTTGTTTGGACACAATTTCGTATAAACATTGCCATCCGATGCCCGCTTAGACATACAAGAATCATCACAAACTTATAGAATTATCGACGGTTTTAATGCATGTGAAACCTGACTGATCAATGAAAACAGACCCAAACAAAATTGAAAAATACCATAGTTTCTGTCTGTTTTCTCTCAATCTGACATATATATTTAATAAAGTCTTTGTTTGAAACATGTTCAGGACTGGCGCGTCTTACTCCCAAAATCCTCGACCTGTAGGGAGGTGCGTTTGTTGGGGTCCCGTTGTGGTCTCTGCTATTTTTTCAGCACTGTTTTATGGTCATCCGCCATTTTTAAAATTAGTTTTAAACTGACGTTACATTGTCAGTCATCAAATAATAATATTCATCGTGTTCTGCATGGCCGGTGAGGTGGGTAATACGCAAGACGAGGATGGGGGCCCAAAAGAACAAAGTTAAAAATGTTTTTTTTTTTACTTTTTTACTTTTTTTTTCTACCTGTTATATTGTCAATCGTCAACTATAATAATCGACAGGGCTGGTGCTTATTACCACGAGGCTCTCGACCGCGTGAGGGCCCCTGCCTACTGGGGAGGGAGGCAGATATGTTAATTTCAATATCGCTTTTTCTTTCTGATCAGTTCTTTTAAATCAATTAAGAGGGTAAAATCATTTTTTTATTCCGTGATCATCCACTAAGAAAAATATCTGATTTTTTTTTATATACTAATAGTAATACTAACCAGAAGTCTACGGCTAATAATTAAAATAAAATTTCTAGTCCCTATTTTTATATTTCTGGAAAGATAAAACTAAGAACATGATGGTTTAAAAAATAAAATGTCTAAAGATTTCAACATGTGAAAAATTTTCCCTAAAACTGAAATAATGTTTTTATAACAAATTTTTAAAACATTCCTGTTTGTATTGTGTTGGAATTTTTGTAAAACTTTTTTCAGCGGAGATGCGTTGACGATTAGTCTTTATAGAAATGTAAAACATTTTTTTTGAGTAAAATTTAGTCATGAAAATATTGGTGGTTATCACAAAAAGAATAACATTTTCTCAGACTTTTTTTAAAAATAAAAAAAAACAACTATTCATTATAAAAGTAAATAATTAATGAATATGTCCTGATATTTTCATTTAAATTAGTTAATTCGCTGATTTTAGGTAATTTAAAAAATAGCGCTGCCACCCACCTCGCACACATATACATTTATCCTTCGAGGATTTGTGGCCCCCATGTTGGGAATATTTGACATGTAATAGAGAGGGAGAGCCTCATATCAAATTTTCGGGAGTCGAGGCGAAACCCTAGCTTTGGCCCTGAAGATATTAGATTGATATACGTTTTATAATGAAAGAAGTTGATAAAACCCACTAAGATGAAAGAAAATTAATTTCAACTCAGCTTTGTTTGTTGGGGTCTTGTTTTTCTGCAAGGTTTTTGGATCCTATATTGTTTATCTATTTTTAGAATTTTAACTTAGATTTTATCTGTTTTTTTTTTTTAATTTTTACAAGTTTTAAGTGTTCGATATTGTCCCAGTAATGATTTAGTAAGAACAGCAGATAAACTGAAATAGCCTTTGTCTTATATTAATCAGAGAGGAAACATAAAGAAGGATAAATTCTATTCGCTTTTTCTTAAAACGCTGTTTTCTTGGTTATAAATTTGGCCGCAATGACTTAGGTGACACGCAAGTGTTGTTTAGTTTGATTTTTTTATTTTATTTTTTATTTTTATTTTTTATTTTTTTATTTTTTTTCTTTTTTTTCTTTTTTTTCTTTTGTATTTTTCTTTTTTTTTTTTTTTTTTTTTTTTTTTTTTTTCCTTTTTTTCTTTTGTTTTTTGTTT
>CAHIKZ030001406.1:262500-280000 GCA_903632075.3 Acanthosepion pharaonis
TATCTGTCAAAATGAGATATTTTCATTTTGCGTCAAGACGAAAATTTTATCCATTTCTGTAAAAAAAAAAGTTTTCATTTGAAATATCAAAATATCAAAATATAGTAAATTGGAAAAAAAAAAATTTTTACCGTTTAGGAACATTTTGAGAAAGAAAAAAGAAAAAAAAAAGAAAGAAAGAAAAGCAAACTTTGGTACTTGTTAACACGTATTCTTCTGATGTCCATTTAAACTATGGCCATCTTTATTCCATATATCTATGCTATAATTATAAATTATAATTTTGGAAGTGAATATTTCGCTGAAATATTTTGGAAAATGTCCAGGTTTTCTTATGGAATCAAGAAAATCCGAACTTCAAGCCAAATAGCTGGAATGTAGGGAAAAAAGGAGTTACTTTAAACCAGTGATTCTCATTCGTTCAAATTGACATCACAATAATTTTAGAATCGCGTTCCTTTAAGCGTGCCGCAAAATATTTTAGGGCAGATATATATATATATATATATATATATATATATATATATATATATATATATATATATAAATTTGTGTAATGTAGTAATGATAAAATTCAGTCAGCTATTGCCATGCGTGATACAATTTTAGGCGTTCATGTATCTTTCGATACATTGACTGACGAGGCAGTTTTTTTTCCCGCTGTAGGTTGCCATTTCTTTCTGCGGTAGACCAATTGCCATCCAAGGCTATAGAACCTGATATGTCAACAGTAAATCATTCATAGCTCTTCGTTTTCAGCACCGTGTAGTTCCTACTTACGATATTTCCGTTTTTTACTGTTAATCACTTGAAGGCGACAGAAATGGGAAAAGATAATGGGCTTCTTTTGAAGATTCCGTTATTCTCTCATTCTCACGCTCACGCATATGTACTCTCTCTTTCCTTAGATATCTATTTTACCTACCCCCCACCCCCACTCGCCCAGTCCTCGAAATGGCAATAATCACGAATGAATTAGCGTTAAATTCTGTCACGGAATCAATTTCAAAGTCTCTTTGAAGACTAGCCGAAGTTAAACAACTGTTTTATAGAAAACATGTTTCTAATGTTAGTTCTCAGGAGTGAGAGAAACATATTCAAGTGCGTAATTATTTTCTGGCTTTGTACATTTTTAATACGTGTGATCTTTTTTTTTTTAGTTTTTACTTGCGATATGTCGATAGATAATTAAATTTGTCTTCTCATCTCGTTGCATCTAACACTGATTTTTTTCCTCTTTTTCATGCCTAAACTAGAAATCATCTGCGAGTTTGTCTGTAACGACATGAACTTTTACAACTGGAAAGCTGAATTACTATCGTACTTCTGTTGTTCAAAAACCTATATACCTCACTTTGCTTATCTACGTACGTATATGTAAAATGATTTATATTAAATGAAACAAGCTATGAAAATCACTTGAATGCCTATTTTTTTCTATTTTGTTGTCAACGTTTCGCTCTGAAAATGCATACTCAAAACAACTTAAAAAACAATGAAAAAAACATTATCATAGCAACCTTTCTATCTATCTATCTATCTCTCTATCTATCTATAATTTAAATCAGTAAGTAAAATATTTACTTTTCCAATTTTCAGGGATGTTTCACTTAATTATATTATCTTAAAAATAGTAATCTTTATTATTATAAAACTCTGTGAACGTTGCTTGTGCGTTTGCCAGAAGTCATGTATAGAGAGTGGGTGAAGGAAAGATGTAAATTTATTACCGAGTAGGAAGGGCTGTTCGTCTCAGAGGGTTACCTAATTTAACATTCTCTTTCCTCCTAGAAATCTCTCCACCTAATATCTCTCCTCTCTTTCCACCTCTGAGATTTCGTGCGTGTTTATTTATATTTCAGCATTCTTTAAAAAAACAATATTTTAAATATTTAAAAAATATTTCTGCCATATTTAAAAAAAATATTTTCAAGTAAATATGATTTTAAAATATTTTTTGGCATATTAAAATATATTTTTAAGTTAATGTTAGTTTAAAATATTTTAAGTGAATAAGATTTAAAATACGAATAGTTTATACAGTAAGTATATTTTTTTATTTCGCCTTTCTACAAACAATATTCTAATGTTGAAATAAACTATTAACAATTATTTTATAGCCTGAACTGTCAGTGACCAAAAGGGTAGTCTAGTTATTATTATATTTATTATTATTATTATTATTTTAAATTTCACAGCAGTTATACATTATCTTTTGTATAAATCTTAAATTTTATTAACTGAATGTTTACTTTTTACTTTTCCATTAATTTTTTTTGACAATTTCGTTAAAAGGACTGTGGATGGTAGCAAAAACAATAATATTTTTTTTATTAATTCACAACTAATATAATTAACTGGAGCCGTAGCAACATGACTAAATAAATAAATAAAAATAGCCATCTCTTTTTTTTCCTCCATAATTATCAATATATAATATGTATTATTCAAACATAATACTCTAGTATAATAATGTTTTGTTTCGTGGAATAGCTTCTTTTTCCAATGTCTTTTTCCAAAGTCTTTCTTCTTGAATTATAATCGCGTCTCTGTGTCTTGGCAACCCATCTAAGAGAAGGAAAACTCTGAACAACAACCTGCAACTCGTGCCGATTACCCAATGTACCTGTCAAATTTGAGTGAACTTTTGGAGACGTGCGTCACTCGTGGAAACAATATGAGAACTAAAAATCAAACCAAAATGTCCAGTATGGCTTTTCCGGTGGATAAACAGGGAGACCGTCTCCCAGGAAGGAACCTATCTGAGGTCAAAAAATCTGCCATAGGAACAAACTCCTGCACAAATAAAAAAATTTCAGGTCCCCCACAACTGGGATAATCCAAATGATGGCCCTGCGAATTCTCCAACTAGATCCAAATCCATTCATTTAAAGAAAGAAAAGTTAAAATGGTCTCGTGAGTAGAAATTCGTTACAACTACTACATTCTATGAAGCGTTGCACCAATCTCAGACAAGACAACACTTGCCAAATATATGATATGGAGAATATGATACTCAGAGGTCGAATAGAGGGGGGAAAAAGAGACAAGGGAAAGCCAGGCATGACATACCTGGCGGGCTTAAGGAAGTGGATGACAGAATGTACCCTGGGAGAGGTGGCAGAGGGACGAAACATATTCAGCTACAAGGGATAGAAGGAAGTGGAGAGCCTTGATCGCCTACGTCCTGAGGAGACACAGCACATAAAAGGAAAAGTAAAAGATGGTCAAAACAGCAATAATATTTTTTAATTAATTAACAAATAACCTGATTAACAGGAGCCGTAACAACGACAGTAAAATGTTATTTTTTTCATAATTATAAATATGTAATTTATTATTATAAATATATAATTTATCATTTAAAAATTTATATATATATATATATATATATATATATATATATATTATAAATTCATGAATCATTCATAAAAAAAAAACAAATATCGAGGTTAATGATTTAAATGGCGAGAATACATCTTCGCAAACAATATCAATAAGATACACCAACCCCGAACCTGTATATGAATAATATGATCCCTGTTTATAAATTCCAGTTGCATAAGGTCATTTAAATTTTTTATCAATATATATATAATTTAAATAATATATTATATATATATATATATATATATATATATATATATTTATATTATATATATATTATATATATTTTATTGATTATTTTTTGTATATAAATTATATGCTGCCTAATGTTTTATGTTTATAAAAAACTATCGATCCGCAGTACATAAAAAAAATTCCTAAAAAAACTACTACAAAGACATAACACTATATTAATTGAACTATATACTTAGTTCATGACGTATTAACTGAAAACACTTGTAAAAATAGAATACGTGGATTTACCACATCACAAGAAAAGTTCAAATAAAATTCTCACTTAAAATTTTGAATAACTTAGCGTTGCGTCTTTGCACGTTCCGATATTGTACGCAACCGTCAATAATAGCACATTCTCAAAAAAGAAAAAGATCTTTCGGTCTACAAACAATTATTTCGTCTCCAAGTTTTTGATTTTATAAGGAAAAGATATGCCTGACGATGAATAAAGGATTATTCGAAAGTACTTGCATTTAAAAAAAAATATAAACTGGAAACAACAGACAACAGTTTTATAAATGAGGATCACATCATTCTATGGATTAACAGTATTTTAATGCATACATTATATACTACTAGCGATGGATGTCGCCAATAAAATTAGCATTAATATTGCTGACTGATTCTATATGTGATTATTTCTTTGTATATATATATATATATATATATATATATATATATATATATATATATAATGTAATATTCAGAAGGATTTGTTTTGGTCATTATTTATCTATCTATTTACCTATCGTCCAAATATAAAATTCTTTCATATGTATTGAACAGGAGTAGAGGTTCATCCTTTGTTTCTTGTTCAGGATATGGTTTACCTGTTCCCTTTCTTTCTTCTACTAGGGCTACAGTGATTTAACCGTCTTAATTTTTTGGTGATCGGTCTAACTTGTGGCTGAGACGTTCCATTGTGAGGGTATAATTAAGCAATTTTGAATGCTTTTTCCGACTGATCGCATTTAGGAGCCCGAAATCTAATATATTTAGAGATTTTATATTTGATCAGCAGTATTTTGAAAATCATAATATCGAACTACTTGTAGTGACATGTATAAAATGGAAAATTTTTTTGCCATGTTTTTTATCGGACAACCTTGATGCCAACCTTTTATTATGTTGATTCCCATCCATTTTCTAAATGGTGACAATTATTTGGTTTTTCTCTCTCAAATTGGTTCTCTCTCTCTCTCTCTCTCTCTATATATCTCTGATCTCTTATATTCAAATCCATTTCTTGAAAAAACAAAAAGGAATGACATGTTTTTAGCAAAAAAAATGACCCTACCTGTTATATTTCAATAATATTCATGGAATCCGTTCCACCTTTTGCAGCGTAGAATCTTACTTCTTGGAACTGTCGCCAGATATCTTTGCTCTCTGTGAAACTAACTTAAATTCTTCCATTGCTAAATAAAAATTCTTGGTCAGTCGATCTTCCCTTTACAGAAAAGATTCCTGCATTCATGGATGCATTAATTGTTTGTTAAATCCGGGAGAATCTTCCAATGGCAAGGAAATAAATAGGTAACCAGCCTCTGCTTCTTCATATATTTCCGTCTTTCCTTGTACTAAATTCTGTTAGCTATCTCTTCTTGCTTTATCCCTCCCCTCTTCACAGGACTGCTGTTTATTAGACATAATTGCTGAGAGTATAGAAAAGACACTTTTCCTCCACCCATCTGTGAACATCTTTGTCTTTGGTCAAACCACAACACATGGCATAAATATTTTAAAAAGACTGTCGGTGTTCAAACATTAAATTTTTCCATTACCCTTACTCAAATGGTAGACTTCCCTGCACGTTTCCCTAGTAAGACCCGTCAAAACGCTTCTCGATTTATTTCTTACTTCTTCAACTCGCGCTTGCCGAATTTCGCAACACTGTCATCTTGTAAATTCTGACCATTCTGTAGTAACTATTGATATTTCGCTCAAATCCTACTAAACAGGAAACCCCTATCATTGTAAGTCCATTTTATACCAGAGTCTGAACGCAACAACTCGGAACGTACCAATGTTCGGGAGATCTTACGCCGCTGCGTAGGCAATCGGCTTATTCTAAGCCCCCACTGATAAAGCAAATGCTCGTCTATGCTGAGTAGAATAAAGGAACCATTTGCCAGAAAATGAGGTTCAGTAAACTCGTCTCAGGGTTTACTATTATAACTTACGGGTTGTGCCTTCAGATGAAATATTTAACGTAAACGTTCAGGATGAAAAATTTATCCTACCTAATAAACAACCACGCAGATTGTAGGAAATATATCGTATTTCTGAAATACTTTAGTGTCGGTTGACGGTCACAAGTACTGTAAAAAAGGGAAAAAGAAGAGGGGTTGGGTGGTACCTTCTCATTGGCTCGTGAATTGACGAACCAGCTATTAGCGAGATTTCCTGGTAAAAAGGTTTGTCTCCCTCCAAAATTATTCAGTGAGAATTTTCGTCTCGTATGATATGGTTCTTCAATGCTATTATTGGGGAGTTTCTCTCACTGCCTTTATTTTCTCTGTCGCTGCCAATTAGTCGATAAAATTTCCCCTACTGGCGACCATAAAAGTAGCCAATACAAACCATATGCGCTATAAAAGACTGTTTAAAATCAATCCTTCCTTCGAAATGAAAATTACTGATTTGACTTCCAGTAAGAAAGAGAAACAATGCAACTTTTGTGTATTGCTCTAAAGACAACCGTCGATATATAAACACAAAGGTAATCTCTATCTAAAAAAGCAGGATGTGTGTGTAACGAATGCACGGCTGCAATTTTCGACGGATTTGCACCAAAATTTATATGCACATGCTCCAAGTTAGCGGGAAGGCCGAGACTGACATTGCATTTCCCAACTCTCATCGATAGTGGAAATAATCGGTTTTTCATGCTTCTACGGCAGTTTTCATGTAGTTTGCGGCCATTTTGTACTGGCCGGAGTGAGAACCTATAGATGGCTGCCACAAATAGGCAGGAAGATTCTATTGGCCAAAGCGTGAGAGCCAACAGCTGATTGACACGAATGTTAACTAATATGTTAGCATGCAAAAAAAATCGATAGCTGCATTCGTCACAAGTGGGAAAAATTTAAATCTGCATGGCACTTTACTCCAATTGGCCCATTCGCTTGCTTAAACTCAACGTTGATTCTGATTCCACAGAACTGGGTTGGGTGTGAAAAAGTATTGTTGTTAACATTCTTTTTTCATTCGGTTTTTCCAGTTACGAGTCCTTTTTTAAAGCTGATCGTTTTGTGTTCATTTTGTTTAGTTCTTTTTCCGTAACACATTTAATGTTTAGTATAGAGCTTAGAAAAAATTCGCAGTGTGAGATAGAAGTAAGGCATGAAGCAACATCAGCACGGCAAAGGGCACTCCTTTAAAGGCAAGGAAGGGCAAAAAAATTTTAACTCAAGTGATAGCTGTTGCTGTATGAGTCTTACGGTTTTTGAATCAAACACGGGCAACGCCGGGGCATGCTGCTAGTAAATTATAAGGCTCATTACGAAAAAAAAAAATGACCTAAAATTGCTTAATACGTGTTCGAGCCACATACGATATCGTGACAATGTCGGCTGAGATTCAGCCACGTAAAAACTTGCAATAAAACTGAAATTTAAATAAGTAAACACAACTTACCTTTCTGTATTTAACTTCTAAATTCAACGTCGATAATTTCTAGTAGCTTTCAAGGAAAATCGCCATGTGGCATTAGAAAACGCATCCATCAATTTATTTTCTTTTCGACGATTGGTACATTTTGACAACGCAAGATCTTTTTTTTTTCTGTAAGCAGACGGAGAAAAAACAGATATCGGGCTGTTACTGTCAAATTAAATGGAATAAAAAGAGAATGGAAAAACAATCTTCAAATCAAGATATAAAAAAACGAAATCATTACGACAGGCTGATTCATTTCTTTCAAGCCAAAAATGGATGTTATTTTTGTAACCTGCAATTAGTAGAATCAAAATGACGAGTTGATGATGGACAAAAGAGCTGTGCGTTCTGAGGTTGTCCATCGAAAATGAAACTCATATAGACTAAACAGTAAAACACATTCATATAAAATCATGGTTATAAAAAAAATATATATATATATATTAAATGGTGAAAAGATTTTTCACTATTCGTTCATAGCTGGGACCCGAGCAAAACATACCACCCCGAATCTGGTGTGTGGACCCAGGAACAAAAACAATTAAAATTGAACATTAGAAAATCGGATGTAGTCTCATCGTCATTTTTTCGGACTGATAGCTATTGACTTCAAAAATTACAAAATAAAAGTGTCCAGAAAAATTTTTAGGCATACATAAATTTCTGCTACAAAGTAGTAATTTTGGGCAAAAAAAGGCTATCTGATAGTGATCTTCTTATTTTATAAATTTAATAAGGAAAAACGTTTATTAAATAAAAATAAAATGGAAATAAAATTTAAAAAAAATTATATTTATATATATTTTAAATATATATATATATATATATATATATAACATATATATATATAGAATATATATATATATATATATATATATATATATATATATATATATATTATTTATAATATATATATATATATAAATATATTAAAAAGAAATAAAAAATTGATCTTGTCTATTATAAGAATTCATTTGCTAACTATGAGCGGTCAAAGGCACGTCAGCGTATATGACGATTCCGTATAGGATGCAGGTTCGAATCCTGTCAAAGAACGAATATTTTCTATGAAAATTTCTCGGACATTCAGGCCGGTAAATGTTATTTAATACTGTTTATCATAAACAGAGCATTTGCTTAAATACTTGTATCTATAAATAACAACGTTAAACATAAAAATGTCTTTAATAAATAAATTGTCGGACCTTGTCCATTTCTTAACATATATATATATATTCAAACTTTAAAATGAGTAATAGACACAAATAAAATCCATGTTTTTCATGAAAGCGGATCATAGGAAATTTAATAGCTTTCCTGACGATTTTTTAGAGGTGAAACTGTTTTAAAAGGTTTTTTGGATTCACTAGGTTTATCTAGGTCTGCTCTACGGTTGTATTGAAATCTTTTTAGTTAGTTGTTTTACTCGTGTCGGTTTTTTTTTGGGGGCGGGGTTCTTTTGAACCTGTATCTGTGCGATTTTCAACAGACTTACTTTATTCCTAGCTTTTTTTTTTTGGGAGCTTTGAATTTTTTTCCTTCGAGATTGATTTGATTATTGGCAAATAAAAATTCGAATATTTTTCGAAACGAGTATAGTTACCTATATATATATATATATATATACAAACACACATATTATATCATCATCGATTGATTTGTATGGTTAAGCTACCTATTAAAATTTTGTTTTTGAGAAAATTTCGCCATTTCATATCATTAACTTTACTAATCTACTTCCTGTGTGCATGATTCATTGTAATATATATTGAACTGCACCACATATTCGACTTAAAAGAACTGATCCGTCCTGCAAATTTTCAGGATAACAGCTGAGACATTACTCTATTTATTGAACAATTTATTTCATGCCACATTGACTGATAAGCTCCTACAACTTACCATATTAGTAAAAAAAAATGTACTCTCTTAAATTTACAAAAAAAAAAAAAAAAATTCAACCTTAACGTTCGACAGAACGCTCCAAAAGTTTGTATCCGTTATCAACAACACATTAAAAAAAAAACATATTTCGATTCGCATTGTATTTTTTTTGTCTCGGATGCTACCTGAATTTTAACAAAAACAAGATAATTTCCATGCCTGAAGATGACTGAATGTACAGTTGAAAGTACTTGCGTATTAAAGAAAGACCTTATACATATTATCATTTTTAAAAACAAGGATCGTAACATCGAGTGATTTGTAGGTTAATGCCTATATTTTGTTAGCGAAGGGATTTCGCCATTTTATATCATTAACTTTACTAATGTACTTCTTTTATGAATGATTCATCGTAATATAAACTGAACTGCACCACATATTTGATATATACGTGTGTGTGAAAATTTCTCCGATTTAACCAGTAGAGAAGACAATATTTATGAATAAAAATGACAATAGGAAAACTGGTAATTACCTGACTTTTAAATCGTTCAATTGGACTTTATAAAACTACAATTTATATAAAAAATAATATTTTTTTTGAACTAAAATGTTAATATTACTGAAATACATTTCCATTTTTTTATAACTGAGAAGAATTTTTTATATAAATTTATATATATAATATATATATATATATATATATATATATATATATTTATATATATATATATATATACGGATATATGTAAATGTATTGTTAAATGTATAAAAATACTTGTGTAATATATTTTTTATCCGTGTTTCTGAAGCTAAAAACAGGGAATAAATTACATCTTTGAGTAAATACGACCCCAATGTGCAGCCATCCCTATGTAAATTTTGTTTAAAGTGTCGTACCATATTATCTATTAAAATCTCAATGTCGTAAACATATATCACTAAAATATTTAATTTTTCCCGATATTAAAAAAGAGAAATGAAGCGGATATTTATCTATTGCGTTTCTCTTTTTCTAATATCCGTTTCAAAACTTATTTTCGAATTTTCGGGGAAAGAAGCTTTACTGTAAGATTAATTTTGTCAAAACAGGACAGATTATGTATTCCCTTTATTGATTTTTTTTTAATCAATGTCGGTAAATTAAAATTTTTGAGACAAAAAATCGTTCAATTATAAATTTCTAAATAAAACAAATTTGTCCGAATATATCAAATACCGTTTGTAAACAATTTGTTACCAACATCTACCGTCCTTGGTATGATGATAAACTACATCCGGCAGCGAGGCCTCAGATCGGGAGGTTTTGTAGAGCATGGGACCAACTCTTAATTGTTGTTGTTCCCAGGTTCACACTGATTTATACATGTATAAAGCATCCCGTTAGGGCCCCAGTTTTGGGCAAATAGTAAACCAAATTCAAAACACTTTACTTTGTAGAAATAGATTTTTATAGTAAAAAGCTGCCAGCAAAAAATATTAAATTTAAAAAAAAATAGCTTCAAATACCCTTTTGAAAAAATGAAAATATTACCAGTAATATATTTGACTCTCGACAAAAAAAAACATGTTTACAAAAATAAGCCAATGAAACCTGACCGACAAACTGATTTCTTACAGATAATGCATATTTAGCTCATATGAACTTATCCTAAAAATCTTGCCGGCATTAAATAACCGATTAATTAAAACAAACCAAACCAAACCAAACCAAACCAAATCAAACCAAACCAAACCAAACCAGTCAGTTTGTTCATACGTTGTGTTTTATTATCTGTTGTACTGAATGTGAGTATTTGTGCAATCATGCTGTTTCAAATAAGATTTTTTAAACTGAGTAGAATTTTCTAAAAACGTGTATTTATTTATATTATTTACATTATTCGGACTATGGTTCTCATCTTTGTAAAAATATTTATTTCAACGTTAAATAATTGTATTTTCCATTTAAAAAAACTTTTCAAAAAAGGTGGTTGGAATGTCATTTTGAACCCTTTATTTCGCTCACTGGGGACTATTTCTAGTAAACGTGCCATGTCTAATGGATTTCAGTTATCAGTTATCTCATGGTTAATTTTCTTCTCCAAGTTCTTCACTTTTAAAAAATATCATTGAACTCAATATCAAGGACACATGGCACAGATGACAGGACTCAAAGACAATGAAAAAATATTATATAGATATATATATATATATATATATATATATATATATATATATTTTTAAAGAGAGAGAGAGAGATCTAGAGAGAGGAGAGAGAGAATATTTGTGGTTCTTTGTTATATTCGATATGATTATTCAAGTTTATATTCATAGGAATGATATATATACAGATATATATGATTTGATTATATATGATGAAGGTTTTCATTCAAGAACAAACCATAGATTTTGAAGAGCTGTATACAGTTAACTACGACCCCACAAACGCAGGTTTTGAATATGAAAAATTCTTTTTGATCCTAAAATTTTGCCACCCAAGTATATAGAACCCGGCCTGTCCTACTATTTACCCATAGTTGGAAAAAGAAGAAGGACTAATATCTTTCCTAAAGGGAATTAGTACATAATGTAATGAATTTAACTGGAATTCGCATTATTGGCTCTCAATCGATTCCTCAATCCGAGCGGCTATCCAGAACTTAAAAGTAAGTTTTTATTCTCTCTCTCTCTCTCTATTTATATATATATATATATAAATATATATATATATATATATATATATATATATATATATATATATATATTTATATAATATTTTACTCAGACACTTTTTTTGAATAACAATAATTTTTTTTCACCAAAATCCTTTTTTTGAATTTTGGATCATCAAAATTTATAAAACAATGAAATGAAAGGAAAAATTTGATTGGAGGAATTGATATATATATATATATATATATATATATATATTTGATTTGACAAGCGTATCTAGATGTGATACAAAGCTGAAAAATGGGGTACCCATGAGGATCAAACTTTTATATTCAGTAGTAATTGTTGAAAGCGACAGAAGCTTGCTAATAAATTACACTATTTGTTTGTGTGTGTAAATTAATTTTAATTATTAATTTTATAATTTAGGAGTTTTATTTATAATTCAAATTTCTATTTTTATTATTTGAATTTATATATATTGTCTATATATTTATACGTTATATGCATACGAACGTGTACGCATATAGGTATATAAATATATATACATATATATAAAATATATATATATAGAATATAGAGAGAGACAGAAGCTCAATAAACAAATTTTGATATTTGGTTTAATGCAAGTCTCGTTGCCATTATAAAAGGAAGATATACCTCATGATTATTAACCCATTTTCTGTTATTAAAATCACATCGTGAGGCGAATTACGCGGAGAGGTGGTTCGGCTACCCGGTAGAACGGATTTGATGTTGCAATACCCGAAATACGTAATGTAGCCAGCGTAACATCACTGATGATCTTTACCGTAGAATTTTTGAAATTTGATATATGTAAAGTTAAAAGACACTAGGAAAACTATATTATTAGCCGACGCGTTTCGTCCAATGTGGATATCTTCAAGGCAAAAACGAAATTAATTTATTGAAAACAAAGTAACTATTAGCAACAAACAAACTGTCCTCAGCAACTAGAAGAATTTAGAAAACGCTATTGTATTCATATTGTCAACTGAAAATTGCGTCAAGTACTTTCACGTGGAGAAATATTGTTTTGATTGTTGCGCTGACGGATTCAACCATTTTCTTTTGATTTCTTAATATAGATATGTACGTTCGCTTGGGGAGTAATAATTCTGTTAGGAAAGATGATATTGTGAAAAAAAACCTAGGCGTAGATTAATATTTGGATAATATTCAATGGCGGCACTCTTGAGGATTTTCCTTCTGAGTGAGCTCTATTTTATAGGTGTAGCATTTTTAAAATCAAAATTGTGGTTGAATTTATTTCTATGTATGACTAGTGCTTTAGGTAAATTATTTTTTGTGAGGTATCTTTTGTGCCCATAGATGCGTGCTTTTTTAAATTTCTGCTTGTTTCTCTCATATATTGTGAGGAACAGTTTTGGCAATGCTTCAGAAATATTATTGCTATTAGTGTTTGAGGATCTGATTATATCCATAATTGTTTTGGAAGTGTTTGCGATTATTTTTAGATTATTTAGATGGGGTAGGTTGTTCGGGAGTTGGTCGGTAGTATTATGCATCTGTTTTCATGTAAATTATTCAATAAAATCGCCATTGGCGTCAATCACGGCCTCCGGGCGATTTCGGAATCTCTTTCAACTCTTCTGGACGATCTCCTTGCTTAAGTTTGTGAATATATTGTTTAAGTTAATGAATGATGCCACAATCCTTGCCTTCAGTTCATATCTGGTATTACAAGGAGTTTTATTGGTCTCTCACTCAACTGTGCCCCATACCTAATAATCAAGGGGTTACTGTCTGGAGAGTTAGGTGACAGATGTAAGAGGTAACATGGTCGCAGAAATAGTCTGGCAGCTAGGACTGGGTTCTCCTGCTTGTGTGGCATGGGCTAGAGTCATGTTGCCAGATATAGAATCTTCCAGCAGCCACCCTCTTGACCATAACTGCATTACCTCCTCAAGGCACTTGATGTAGAATGCCGTGTTGAGTCTGAGGCCCCGTGGGACGATGATTGGAGGCATAACGTCGCCATCATTCGTGATCACACTAAACACCTTCGTAATCACCAATAGACTCATCCAATTCTTTCCGAATCCTCTGTACTGTCCTTAGACTGACCACAAAGACTCTGAAATGCTCGCATTAGAGCTCATGGCGCGAATACCAAGCAGTACTACACGCCGTTTCCAAATTTCTGGTGGAGTGAATAACGTGGAGTGAATTGCTCTTTTTCTTACAGACGACGCCTAAATGAGCCTTCTATGCAAAATAAAAAACAAAAAACAAACAACGCACGTGTGAGAAATTAAAAATATAACATGGCAACAGTTTACCCATCGCACCCAATATAGTATAAATTAAGAATATATTTTATTTTATATATATATATATATATATATATATATATATATATATATATATATATTATAAATTAATGGATTTAAAAATATTTTTTTTTACACAGTAATAACCATGTTAAAAAAATGGAAGCTAAAAGCTACAAATTTAATTTTGTAATTAAATTAAAAACATTATTTCCATTTCATCCTCAAGCGAATTTTGGAGTAACTTCATAATTTGCTGTTTCCAAGGATACAAAGATATCCAATCATTCAGACAAGGGGTGGTAGGGTGTTCATCTGTATTAACTTTTGTTGTATCAGTTATTAGTTACGTTCGAAAAAGGGGTTATGTTTAGGTAGGGTAGGGATATATTTTTCAACGAATTCTGACATCCGTTAAATGCATGTCGTCTGGGGTTTTTTAAAAATTTTATTGTTAACGGCAAAAGATTCTTACGGCATTTTTTCTATTTGTATACTTAAAGATTTTTTTGGGGATATTTAGGTTAGAATACGTTTTATTTAACTTCAACTTTAAAATATTTTCCCTTTTTAATTTTTGATAGACTATATTAATTTTAAAACAAGTGAATGTACAATTATTACTTCCAGCATATAAAATTATTTTTTCATATCAAGTATAAGTATATATATTACCAGGTAACATTTTTTTTTAATTTTATTTTTAAATATTATTTAAGGAATATTTTTGACAATGACGGCTAGAAATAGCTAATTCATTTCTCTGATCCAGTAAAATTTTATTTTCTATAATCTTAGTAATATATAGTTTCTCAAAGGACATGGGCCATAAAATGGCCTACATATTCTAGCTTTTCTTATTAATTTCATTTTACTGTAGGTGTTTTATTGGATTCTTTTAAGTGCTAGAAGTACTTTGAGAGTGATGTTTAGATTAGAATAAGTTTTATTTAACTACAATTTTAAAAGATGTCTTCCATTTTATTATTCATTTTTCTAGCATTGTTCTCACATACAAAAATTATACATCTTATTCACCCATAATGGATTTATTTTTAATCATCATATTTTTGCTCGAATGCGCATGCCGACAGAAGTAAAACACACTGTTTGAAATTAATACAAATAAAAAATAAAGCGTCTATTACAAGAAAACGAGTATCCTCTATTTAAAAAACAAAAAGAATTATTGTTCTCTCTCCTTAGTAAAGCTTTTTTTTTTTTGTTTTTACCGTGACTTCAATGCTAACATTTTTTCTCACACTTTTTGTTTGTGGAAGTCTCTTTCGGCTTTTTGATTCCGAGTCAATATATATATATATATGAATGAAGAAATAGAGTTTTATATATATATATATATATATATATATATATATATAATATATATATATATATATATGAAGAAAAAAAATTGTGCTATATTTTGTGATAAAGTGCTCAATATCAGAGATAGAGCGTATGTAAATATTAATATAAAATTGACTATTGAATTACAAACACTGGATAGGGGCGACAAATTGTTTCATGCTGGACGCAATAGTATAGTGTGTATATATATATATATATATATATATATATATATATATATATATATATATATAATTCATCAGTCTGATAGAAATTCAACAGAATGAAAGCACTGGATTGCCGTTTCGTCCTATATTTGGGACTCATCATGCAGTGCGTATCCACTACCAATAGATTGAAACCCTGACATAAAAGTTGTCAAGCAAACATCATTATAATAAAATGTCTTGTTTTTCAGAAGTGAGTTTGGGCGGCGCTATGTTGAGTCTGAAAAAAATTTCTTCGTCACCGGGGCCCAGTGGAACAGTTGGTATGATGTGTGCATGATAGCCTAACTCTCAGGGTTTCAATTCTAGGTAGTGGATGCGCACTGCTGATGAGTCCCAAATATAGGGCGAAACGGCCGTCCAGTGCTTTCTGCATTCTGTTGAGATTTCTATCAGGCTCGATGAATTACTTAAATATAATTATCAAATCCTCCTAATAATTTCTATCATATATATATATATATATATATCGAGTTCATATTCTTGCCTCTGTCTTCATTTCACACAAATATCACCAGGAGAGGAGTGAATCCTTCACTTCCTTCATCAAATATTGGTTAAATAGCAGTATAGACTGGACACTCTATTCTTGGTTAGCAGCCAATCTAGAAGGAAAACTCTGAATTTCAATTGACTCATTGTAATTCACAGATACTAGGTCGATCAAAAAGTATCAGGACTGGGGGCAAGAAAAAGAAAACTACAACACATGTCAATTTCATATTTAGCCTCCTTCGAAGTTTTCCCCTTTTGAAAGGTCACTATCCAGCGGCGATTCTATTGTTGGAACCATTTCTGGAACTCCTATTTTGGGATAGTGAGCAGCTACCTCGTCGCATTCTCTTGGATTTCCTCGACGTCTTGTAATCTTGAACTTTTCAAGTTAGATTTGGTTTTTGAAGAGGTAAATGTTGTAAGGGCGAGATCAGGGGCTTATAGTGTTTTGTCGAACCTGGGGAATGTTGGCTTAGCCCCCAAAATGCTGCACAAGCCGTGTTCACCGATGAAATCTCTGTGGCGTGATTAACCAACCACACTCTATATACTTGCCTTCCAAGCACTTCTATAAATATCGAAAGTGAGCGAGAACATTATAACTTTGTGTATATGAGCGACAGAGTTCAATGTTAATCTGTGCGAAGCGGCTTCCCTTTTCATACTTAAGCTCCGTTGCCACAAGCAACAATCCCGACATTTTTTGATCAGACTTCGTATGAAAAAAGAAAACGGAATCTGGTGAAAGCCATGATGGCCTGCGTCCAGAATTGATGTCGTATAAAAAATAGGTTCAAAACTAGTAAACATTTTTGAACAGTAGACATGCTATTAAATGTCGTCTTGATCTTGTAATGTTTTCAGGTCCTTTCGATGTCACGGGCACCCAATGCTTTTTCATTCCCTGTCTTATTTTCATGGGTCCTTACCTATAACTACAGAATGAACTCTTCCTAACACTATGTATACTATGCCTCTCAAGAGAGAGGGTCGAATCAAGCCGATCTTTTCGACTTGATGGTCGAACTCTCTGCTTTTGAGCAGAAAGGAACCCGGACGAGGTTCCGCCGAAGGGCAGAATCTCGTTCGGGGTAAATGAGATACCCGATCTCGTTTTTTACGAGTCATACAGAATATTTTTTGGCTGAGCCTACGGGCAGGGAAACCCACGATAAAAATGACCTTGTGTCGCATGCAACCCTCGTGGGGGGGTGGCTAGATACTGAATCAAGCCGATCTTCTCGGCTTGACGGTCGAACTCTCTGCTTCTGAGCAGAAATGAACCCGGACGAG
>CAHIKZ030001406.1:282500-305000 GCA_903632075.3 Acanthosepion pharaonis
TATATATATATATATGTCCCCTGTTCAAGGTCCCCATACGAGGTTTTTCATTCAGAGCTGTTCTTCTCCTAGACCAGTTGCCATCCAAGGCTATAGAACCCAGGCCAGTGCTTTCTGCATTTTGTTGAGGTTTCTTCTAGACTCGATGAATTACTTATGATTATCTCAAACTCTTCTAATAATTTCTATCACTTATATATCCTTGCTTGAACCGGCTTCTAATGCTCCAGTTGGAACGGCTTGGGTTAGTAGTCGTGGCCCGTTGGGGCGCAATCCTATGGGTAAGGGAAACTCGGATGAGTTCCACCACGGAATATGTGATCGAGCAGCGCTATATCGAGTTTAATTCATTACCTCTTTGTCACTGAGGCCCGATGGTACAGTTGGTATATCGTTTGCCTCAGTGCGGGTTTCAATTCTCGGTAGTGGATGCGCCCTGGTGACGAGTCCTAAATATAGGACGAAACGGCCGCCAAGTGCTTTCTTCACTCTTCTATTGAGGTTTCTTCTAGACTAGATGAATTATTTAATTATGATTATCTGAAAATATATATAAGGAATATCACTTTATATATATATATATATATATATATATATATATATATATATATATATATATATATATATATGAACAAATTCATTCATAAAAAAAAAACAAATATAGAGGTTAATGATTTAAATGGCGAGAATACATCTTCGCAAACAATTTCAATAAGATACGCTAACCCCGAACCTGTATATGAATGATATGATCCCTGTTTATAAATTCCAGTTCCATAAGTTCTTTTTAAATTTTTACAAGCTTTCGTCTGTTCCTACAGACATCCTCAGGTATGAAAATAGAACAAGAACAAATCTATTTCCATATATTCTTATTATAAAAAAAATTCCATATCATTGTATTAATTTTATTGATTACATATCTTTATTTTAATTTCATCTGTTATTAAATCTTAAAATTAATTTAAAATTTTTTTATATTACTTTAATTTTTTTTCATAAAGCAGGTTCAAACGTAACTAAAAGTCAATAAATTATGAAATGATTGCTGAAAATATGTTAATTTGTAAAAATGACTTGGTAGTTAAAAAAAAGGAAAAAATGCGTTCACTTAGATTTCGTAAATTTATGTCAATTCTGGTCATCCATATTAGCTGTCATCACCTCGGAACTTTTTGATACACCAATAAAGATGAATGAAAACTGGACCCGTCGTTAAGAAATGCTTGCATGTTACTTTTTTATGCTATAAGTAAGTAATGTTTATTTCAATTAAGATTAATTTAACTTTAAATTTGCTAATTTTACTCAAATAAGTTATCACAGATATATATATTATTTTTGGAAGATTTTTAAAACCGATATATTTTCTTTTACAAATTTCTTAAAATTAAGAAAATGGATGGTTTTAAGAAAATTTTCTGAAATCACGCAAAAGTTGAGATTTCGATTGATATAATTTCTACTTGAAATACACCAGAATATGTTACTTACTAGAAATGGTAAATTTAATCATAACAGAAAACAAAATTTAACACCAAAATGTGAGGACGCTATAAAATAGGGAAAACATGTCTTCCAAAAGCTAATTGAAAATTAATGCTAAAATGAAATCTTCAAAAATGCTTTTTGATTTTTAAAAATTCATTTTAAACTTTAGGTATCGAAAATATATACCGAATTAGTAGAGGTACCTATTTTAAAAGCCATGCAAAATTCACTATAATTAAAAAAAAAAAGAAAAAGACAGAAAAGATAATCTTAGAAAGATGTTAGAGGAACATGAAGGAGACAACCAGAAATTTAACAACATAGATAAAATTAATATGTAATCCCATACATAAAGCTCTGCCCACATTTCGCACCCACACAAGACAGACATGCTCGCAGAGGTGTTAATGTCTCAAACATATACACACACCCAGACACATATATACACATACGCACATCACACACATTCACAAAAAAATACAAGATAACATACAATTAACACACACATCCCCTTCCCAGCAGCCAATAAAAATGTCAAAACGATCAAAGAAGGAATTCTGGGACTCAGGAATCTCTCAGACTCTATTAAAAAAAAAATAAAAATAAAAAAATAAAAACTTGAAAGGACCCGTTTAACCAATACAACGACTGATCAAAATTAACGATACAAAAAGCAAATAAAACAACTGAAAAAATTCATTTTCTTCCGAGACAGTCATTCACTCTTGTAATTCACTGCTAGTAACAAACAGGTATTTATTTTTTTACTGATGATGGCCATGCTGGTCGAAACTAGTGGAGGAAACTAATTGAAACAATAAAACAAAAAAAATATTAGTATACAAACCCAGTGGGTCTGAAAATTTTAATTTTTGAATATTTTATATTGCTCAAAACACACACACATATATATATATATATGTCTACATATTTATATATATATATACATACATACATATATATATATACGCATGTATATATACACATATATATACATATTTATATATATGCAGACATATATATACATACATATATATATATATACATACATACACACACACAAATATATATATATATATATATATATATATATATATATATATATATATAAATAAAAAAATGGACAAAGTTTGACAATTTATTTATATATTCATTTGTTTACATTTGATATACCATTTGCAGTTATGAATGTACGAGATTCATGGAAGATTGAAGTTTATAAGCAGTAAATTCGACCTTGCCTACCGAACGCTCCTTTGTGGCCGAGTCGGTTAAGGCACGTCAAGCTAAACGACGGTTCCGTATAGGATGCAAGTTCGAATCCTGTCAAAGGACGAATATTTTCTATGAAAATTTCTCGGACATTCAGGCCGGTAAATGTTATTTAATACTGTTTATTATAAACAGAGCATTTACTTAAATACTTGTATCTATAAAAAGAACGTTCAACATAAAAATGTCTTTAATATATATATATATATATATATATATATATATATGCGCGTATCATAAGACTTTTGAAATCCTAATTCCGACGCTAATTTTAAGGGGGTCGCATCACACACAAGATATAAAATTAGCGTATGTTCTGATGCCCCTGGCTACCCAGATGGCCAAACTATATATCCATTTTCTGTAGTTCAATTAGCTTCAAAAGTAGGTATTTGAAGATCGCATGATACGCGAGTATATATATATATATATATATAAACGCGGCTATCCATTAAAAACAAGGTTTGAAGTAATAGCAATGTCGGATTAAAAATAAATCCATTAATTCTTTAGAAATTTATTTGAGATAGATAGATAGATAGATAGATAGATAGATAGATAGATAGATAGATAGATATGAAAATCAACAGAAGTAAGAAAATCAAGGAAGCAGAGGTGAAGAAATGAAAAGGCAGAGACTGGTAAAAAAAGAAGAAAAACGAACACTGAGAGAAATGAAAGACAGAAGTAAAATGTAGAAAGAATGAAAGCCCAAAAGGGGAAATAATGAAGAAGGAGAAATGAGAGAGAACAGAAAGAATGAAAAAGTGAAAGAAATAGAATAGGTAGAATGAAGAAAGAGAATAAAAAGAGGATAAACGAGAAAAGAAAGAAGAATGAAGAAAGAGAAAAAAGGAGAGTGAAAATAGAGGAAAGGAAGAGGATAGAACGATTAAAGAAAGGGAAAAAGAATGACGAAAGAGAAAAGGAAGAGGAAATAAAAATGTAGAAAGAGAAAAAGAAGAGAAAAGAAAGAGGAAAGAAGAATGACGAGAAAGAAAAGAAAGAGAGAAGAAAGAGAAAAGAAAGAAAAAAAGAAAGAAAGAGAAATGAAAGAGAAAAGAAAAAGGAAAAACAACGAGGAAAGACAAAAGAAAAAGGAAAGAAAGAGAAAAGAATGAATGACTTTTAACAGAAAACAAAATTTAACACCAAAATGTGAGGACGCTTTAAAATAGGGAAAACATGTCTTCCAAAAACTAAATAAAGTATTGGCAAACAATAAAATTCAATTAGAGACAAAGAAAAGAGTACTAAACTACAAAGGTAATACCATTCTTGCTATATGAGAGTAATATCATTCCTCCTATATGAGAGTAATATCCTACATCCTATATGAGAGTAATATTATTCCTTCTATATGAGAGTAATATCCTTAATCCTATATGTGAGTAATATTATTCCTCTTATATGAGAGTAAAATTATTCCTCAATTATGAGAGTAATATCATTCCTCGTATATGACAGTAATATTATTCCTTCGATATGAGAGTAATATTATTCCTCCTATATGAGAGAATATCCTTCATCCTATATTTGAGTAATATTATTCCTCTTATATGAGAGTAAAATCATTCCTCCTATATGAGAGTAATATTATTCCTTCGATATGAGAGTAATATCCTTCATCCTATACGTGAGTAATATTATTCACCCTATATGAGGGTAATATCATTCCTCGTATATGATAGTAATATTATTCCTCTTATATGTGAGTAAAATCATTCCTCCTATATGAGAGTAATATCATTCCTCCTAGATGAGAGTAATATCATTCCCCGTATATAAAAGTAATATCATTCCTCGTATATTAGAGTAATATTATTCCTCCTATATGAGAGTAATATCATTTCTCCTACATGAGGGTAATATCATTCCTCCGATATGGGAGTAATATTATTCCTCTTATATAAGAATAAAATCAATCCTCCGAAATGAATGTAATATCATTCCTTCTATATGAGAGTAATATTATTCCTTCTATATAAGAGGAATATTATTCCTCGTATATAAGAGTAATATTATTCCTTCTATATGAGAGTAATATAATTCCTCCTATATGAGAGTAATATCATTCCTCTTATATGAGAGTAATATAATTCCTCCTATATGAGAGTAATATCATTCCTCCTATATGAGAGTAATATCCTTCCTCCTAGATGAGAGTAATATCTTTCCTCCTCTATGAGAGTAATATCATTCGTCATATATGAGAGTAATATCATTCGTCGTATATGAGAGTAATATAATTCCTCCTATATGAAGCTTGCCAATTTTCCCATAGACGAAGAGAAGGCTCGAGATAACAGTAATGTGGTTCTACAGAAGGATGCTAAAAATATTACGGACTGGACATGTGAAAAAGACGTTTTACAAAAAATGGTATCAGAAAGGACAATCATACTTTCTTTATACGTTTTATTTTTTACGTCGAGCTAAACTCTTTACAAACCCCGGGAGCCACTGGAGGTAGAGGGTTACGTTTGAAAGCCACCTGTGTATATAGGAGTGGAAGACATCGCTTCATCCTAGTCTTGAACGGGTTAAGATTGTAGTAATCAGGGAAACATCCCGTTGGGTGTTGGTTCCACAAGGCAGTGGTACAGAGAAAGAAGCTGTTCGAGTGGAACATACTTCTCATTTATGGGATACGGATAGAATGTGGGTGGTTTGCTACTGTGTAATTGGCATGGCGTGTTTTTGCTGTGAAGGTTTGCCTCGGTGGGACCAACGAATGTAGTTCGTCTGAGCACTTTTCATTGAAGTAGCGGCAAACCAGAGAGAAGTTTGTCATATCCTGCCTGTGAGAGAGAGAGAGAGAGAGAGAGAGAGAGAGAGAGAGAGATGTTGCAGGGTGGAGAATAGTTCGTCACCCACAAGGGCTCGAAAACGCTTTTGACTATATCGAGCCTGGAGAGTGTGATTTGGACCGCTCCCGCCTAAATATGACAACGGTACTCTATTTTTGGGCCTGATCCGGCTCTTGTAAAGGTAGAAAATAGCAGGAGGATCCAGTTACCTACTGAAACGGTACAGGGAGCCGACCATTTTTACCTGCAACCTTAGCAATGTACTGTTAGATTCTGAAAGAAACAGTTGGAATTTCTACGCCATATCAGGAGGAAAGGCGGCTTGGAAATTTTTGAAACTCACGGAAAATACCGAAAACAAAGTGAGGGTGAAGGGGAACATCGAAACTTGTTTGTGTAGATGGATGCCAAAACAGTGAGGAGGTGGGATAGTAAAAAAACAAAAAAAACAAAACATTGTTAAACGCTCCGAGGCTGAGGAAAGCCATGATCACTAACGTCCTGAAGAGATACGGCATATAGAAAAAAGAAGTGTAATTTGTGGCTTATTACAGGTCATATATTTGTAGAATTAATTAAAAAAAAAACGACTTAGATTGCGTTAACGAGTTTTCGAACCAAGCCGAAATATTAACCTGAAAACTCAAGTCATGTTTTTATGAATGCCGGATGGAACAAAGCCACGATTATAAAACTAATAAATATGAAAATCTAAAGTCAGAGCTAATAAAGGAGGGGTATAATGCAATTGTTAGAGCAGTGGAAATTGGAGCAAGGGGTTTCGTTTCAGGCACTCTGTACCAATTTCTGGGCCAAATTGGAATCAAAGGGCGTAATAGGGTCAAGAGTATAAAACGCCTAATAGAAGTAACAGAAAATAGTTCTATGTGGATATGGAAAAAACGAAATACTCCGTGGAGTGTTTCAGCGAACATGACGGCATGACATGTTTGATCGTGAATGCGTAATGAGGTTCACGTTGCATTCTCAGAACGCGAGGTTTGCCGTTTTTCGGAATTTTCGTAAATTTAATTTCGCCGTTACACATTTGAACTAGTTTATCTACAACACTTGTATATCGTTATAATGGGGTCTCACATCAGTGAATGGGGGCGGTGTGCAACTGAAACCGTTGAGAGGAAGGCCCCGAAACGGTTCACATTCTCTCCTGATGACCCCAGTTTAAATATAAATTCGAGAGGAACACATCAAAAGAAATTCAGTGAAGTCATATGCCGTAGAGAAGCTCGGTGGAAGTGTCATTGGCATGAGGAGCATTACACATTCAGCTCGCTTCAGGTGAGTTTCAATTACTGTCCAGTAATTTCCTTCTTGATCAGGTATTTTAGAAGTATGTAAGTATATATATTTATGTGCAAGTGTTCTCTCTAGGATTTTTTTTTCTTTTCGTGAAAGTGAATATCTTATATTTATAATTAAATTATGAACTGACTTATATTTAATTAAATTCATAAAATTAAATTACAATGAGGCAGTTTTTATGTAGACTGAATGTCGTTAACTCTTCAGTGACATTTTTACTGTACAGATTAAAAGACGACGACACATGACTTTTCTTATCGCTTGAAGTCAGCTCAATGTTTATTGATGGACGATGACAGCATAATTCATTTGATAAGTAAAGTCTCGCTGCCGACACTGTAGTTTGAACACAGATCACCAGAAAACAAACTAGAGTGTCGGAAGCGAGACTTTTACTGCATACATTAATAGAACATCTACCATGAAATTCTCTGTCCGACGCGTCCATTAATCGTCACTTATCAAATGAATTTTATATATATATATATATATATATATATATATATATATATGAAGAAAATATCTGGAAAAACAAAACAAAAATCCTTAAAATGCGATTATGTTGTTTTAATATGAATGAAATGTCGACGTCTGACGTTTCGGTTTAATAACCTTCTTCAGGACAATATTCATTAAAAAGACAATTAACATAATCAGTATAACACGACGAAAACGATGGACATAAAAACAAGTCTTATCCAAAACAGATAAAGGAAAATTTTAAATGATCAGCTTTCCGTTTGAGCGTGGTCACGTTGTCGTCAAATGGGCGACGCTTTCCTTTCACAACGTATTCTTAAAAATTTTATAAATTTGATTCCGATGGAATGATTTTCCATATATACAGTTCGTTAGAAAATCTTTTCTGTTCTTGTAGGAATACGCGGAGACTAGTAGATTCCTGTATCTTCGGATAAGCATGCAGTCCTCCATGTAACAAAATGAATTCAGGTTTGTATATCCATTTATATTTGCTTATCAATATATATATATATATATATATATATATATATATATATATATATGCCTGACTGGGAACATAATCAGTATTATTTTTTCCACTTTCCCCACTTACATGACTATCGGGTAATTTATTTTAATATATATATATATATTTGAAACATGGTTAGAACTGTGTAGCGGAAAAACATATTTTAAATCAATTTATAATAATAATGCTCTGTAAATTTACATCGAGCACTATTTTGTAAAAATAAAACTACCTATAAGAACACCGGATTATATATCTTACAGTTCTTTCTTTTTATATATATATATATATATAGTCATCCACAGACAGACTGTTTCGCAGCTCTTAAGGTGGCTTCACACACACACACACACACACACACAGAGAGAGAGAGACAGACAGAGCTGAGTAGTACCCGTTTCCTACCTTTGTATCTGTGATGTTAAATACACTTGTTCCTTAAACCAACTTCGACTTGATTTTCTTATTTTTACTAATGTGCCACGACACAACATAGGATCAACCACTATCCAGACATCGCTATAGATAGGTAGGCTTTCGACTTAGAGGATATTGGATGTGGTTTAATCTGGAGAGGAATCTGGTTAGGTGTTTGTTTGCATAGCGACTCATAGGACCGGTTTATGATTATGATGCTGATAAACAATGCTCCCTCTCAGAAATTCGGAGAAAAACATAAAAACGTTATGATTAAACTTTTTCCTAATAGAAGAGAAACGACCCTGAGATTCTAAAGATGGCGTCCTTAATTAGATGGAGCTGCTGGCAGCTGTATTGCGATTATCTGTAGGCGTACACCAGCCTCAGACGTGCAACTAGCAGGTAATTAGACAAATTGGTAAGTTTTCGGAAGTAAAATCCCAGGGTAGCGAGGGCCTGCTCTGTATTTTCCAGACGGGGAATTTGCAACTAGATCCGTCATCGACCAAACTTCACACTTCTCATGTAACACCTGATTCTCCATTGTTCACTCTTCTTTTAACTTGACTTCTTTCATTTCAGTTTATCAAGCTTTCTTTCTACTACGACCTTCTCTTATATCAGTTTAACTCTTTCTTTGTCATCATTTCTTTCTTTCTTTCGTTCTTTCTTTCTTTCTTTCTTTCTTTCTTTCGTTTGGTCGTTCATTCTTTTGTTCTTTTTTTCTTTCTTTCGTTCTTTGTTTCTTTCATTCTTTCGTATTTTTTCTTTCTATCGTTCTTTCTTTTTTCTTTCTATCGTTCTTTTTTCTTTCTTTCGTTCTATCTTTCATTCTTCCTTTCTCTTTTTTTCTTCTTTCTTTCTTTCTTTCTTTCTTTCTTTCTTTCTTTCTATCTTTCTTTCGTTCGTTCGTTCTTTCTTTCTTCCTTTGTTTCTTTCTTTCTTTCTCTCGTTCTTTCTTTCTTTCTTTCTTTTTGTTCTTTCGTTCTTTCTTTCGTTCGTTCTTTCTTTTTTTTCCTTTAGTTCTTTTTTGTTTCTTTCTTTCGTTCTTTCTTTCTTTTTCGTCCTTTTTTCTTTCTTTTTTCGTTCTTTCTTTCTTTCACTCTTTTTTCTTTCGTTTTTTTCTTTCGTTTTTTTTCATTCTTTCGTTCTTTTTTCTTTTATTCTGTCGTTCTATCTTTCGTTCTTTCTTTCTTTTGTTCTTTCTTTCTTTCTTTCGTTTTGTCGTTCATTCTTTTGTTCTTTCTTTCTTTCGTTCTTTTTTTCTTTCTTTCGTTCTTTTTTCTTTCTTTCTTTCGTTCTTTCTTTCTCTCGGTCTTTTTTTCTTTCTTTCTTTGGTTCTTTCGTTCTATCTTTCGTTCTTTCTTTCTGTCGTTCTTTTTTCTTTTTTTCTTTGGTTCTTTCGTTATATCTTTCGTTCTTTCTTTCGTTTTTTCTTTCTTTCGTTCGTTCTTTCTTTTTTCTTCCTTTAGTTCTTTTTTGTTTCTTTCTTTTATTCTTTCGTTCTTTCTTTCTTTTTTCGTTCTTTTTTCTTTCTTTTTTTCGTTCTTTCTTTCTTTCATTCTTTTTTCTTTCGTTTTTTCTTTCGTTCTTTTTTCTTTCATTCTATTGTTCTATCTTTCGTTCTTTCTTTCTTATTTATACACTACAGTTCAAAAGATTGAAGCTACTCCCAGAATTAGCCTGTGATGAACTTGACAGAAGCAGGAAAAAATGAAAAAGATCTCTTAGAGTCATTACAAAAAAAAGAAGAATGGAATCAATTATGAAACTTATACTTTTAGAAACTTTCGTTGCGAAAGTTTCTAAAAGTATTAGTTTCATGCCAGAAATTTGTCGCGCAATAATCAAGGTTACAAGAGGATATTTTGACGAGAGCAAAATTTAATCATAAAATACTTTTTTTCTTTTTGTCATAATAAAATTTATAATTAAAATCATGTCTCAAATTTTTACTATGTATAATAATTTTCTCTTATTTAAATTACAAAACAACTACTTTTGGGACCAATTTAAACAATTACCAGTGGTGTCCTCAATCTTTTGAACTGTAGTGTACATACATACATATATACATGCAAATATAATGGCCGGCTACTATCATTTTCCAACTACACTCGTCTGCTATGGAAGCTAGTACCTGCTCAGTCACATTTGTTTTTGTTTTTTACAATAAACCTTTACTTATTTTATTCACCTAGTTTTTTAAAGTATATATTCCTATTAGCACGTAATATAACACTAACAAATATATTTTATCTGTAGTCAAAATATTGTGTTCGAAATATTTTAATTTCGGCTTTAAATAACCCATAGGTGTGTTGATATGCCGCTAAACGAAATCAACCAAACCAACAAACTGAATTTATTCACAGCAACTGATTAACCGAAATCTTTTAATGCTTAATGTCCGAAGTTTCGTTGTTTTGCAGCAAGAGGACGAGAGGTTAGACAATTTTGCAAGAATCGCCTGCGTGTGAGAAAAACCCAACAAATATGCGGAGTCACCTTCAGTCCTTTATTGGATATTTAAACGTAATTCGCCGATTCCGTTTTAAAGCGTTACAACAACTGACACCTCTTGTCATAATTTCGACAGTTCAAAAGCCCCGATCTGTTTTCCGACACGCTAAAATATTCCGTCATTTAAAATTCATGAGCGAAGACCAAGCGAAGCGATGGTCTGTATGAAAACTAACTGACGCCCAGACTGGTCACCATCCAAACGAGGCCGTCGATCAGAATATAGAAAGTCTGGACTCAGTGGCATGAAAAAAACATTGATTCAAACACACTAAGAATATTTCCCTTCTGATTTGCAATACTTGTATGCTGTATTCCGTGCTAATTTGAATATATATTTGAAAAACAAGGTGGATAAAATAAGTAAAGGTTTATTGCAAAATACTAGTACAATACGAATAAATGTAACAGTTATGTACAAGGTTGGCGCAAGTCAATCCAGTAGTGAGTGCTACTTTTGGAAGGTCAGTAGTTCTCGTGTAAGTCTGAGGCTTACTCAACGGATCCCAGCTAGTAATATCTACCAACCTTCCCTCGGGTAGGATGTGGCACTAGGTCGAATTTAATGTGGGGAAATCTGTGCCCGTATGCTAGGCCAAAAATTCTGCGTAAACCCCGCATAAACGGGTTCGGGTCTGTTACCTCCCCGGATGAAACTCTGCCCTTCGGCATAGCCTCGACCGGGTTCCTCTCTGTCCGAAGGCAGAGTGTTCGACACCAGCTACAAGCTGAGTAACAGATCCCAGCTAGTATATTTAGCTACCCGACCCACGAGGGTTGCATTTGGCACAAGGCCGGTTTAACGTGGGATCTCCGAGCCCGTAGGTTCGGCACAAAATATTCCCTTTTGAACCCGTATAAACGGGTTCAGGGTCAGTCTACCTCCCCGAACGAGACTCTGCCCTTCGGCGGAGCCTCATCCGCGTTCTTCTCTGCTCAAAGGCAGAGAGTTCGAATGTTTAGGTGGAACGGCTCGCAGCTAGTATATTTAGCAACTCCCCCCCCCCCCACGAGGGTTGTATGTGGCACAAGGCCGGTTTAACGTGGAATCTCCCATCTCGTAGGCTCGGCCAAAAATATTCCCTTTTGAACCTGCATAAACGGGTTCAGGGTCAGTCTACCTCCCCGAACGAGACTCTACCCTTCGGCGGAACCTCGTCCAGGTTCCTCTCTGCCCGAAGGCAGAGGGCTCGACTCTCTAGCTAGAACAGGTCGCAGCTCGTCTCTGTAGTTCGTTGGCTTACAGATATTTACAAGTAGTTACTACCTATAGTTTAGTCACTCATCGGGGTGACAGGTTATTCCATTACATTGGTTAGTCATTTTGCTGTAAAATGTATCATTGGTAATTATGTTTTACAAATGTTGGTAATTTTGCAACAAATATGTATCGTTGGTAACTTTTTATATAAAAATTTATTGCTGGTATTTTTACAATAAAATATATTTTTAATACTTTCATCGTGTTTTCCTTTTGTCTGATTATTCAGTTTTGGGGAACAGCTGGGACCTTAACAGATGCTACCAACCTTAATGAGGTTGGACCTGAGAACAACTTCAGTTAAGAGGTGGCCCCATGCTCTTCAAAGTTTCCAATCTCCCGATTAGAGGCCTTGCTGCCGGATGTATTTCATCGTCATACCCAGGAATATAGAGGCAGTACTAATGTCCACCAAATAGAAGGCGCAAAAGCCACTCAAGGTAGAAGGTTACTGTGTGGTGTTGTATGAACGTAAGAAAATACGCGCAGTTCATGTGGTTATGTAGGAAATACAACGGTTAACCTTAGATTAAAGAGATCAAGATTGTAGTGATGAGGAAAACATCCTGCCAGGAATGTGTTCCTTAACGCAACAGGTCTTGGGAAGAAACTGTCCTCGTGGAACTTACTTCTTTCTAAGAAAATCGGTATGATTCACACTTGATTACATGGCAGGGTGGGTCCAAGTTAATTGGGAAAATCCTTTTTTTTCTCGATCAGCAGTTCTTGAAAAGAAGTCGCCTGAGTGGAAAGTACTTCACGTACAAGTCCGCGTAGGTGCCTTTGATCTCGATCAAGACAGGAGAGTGATTTAATTATGGATTATTTTCTATGTAAGATTTAAATAAAGAAACATTAAAAAATGACTGGGTTATTTATTTTTTATATATACTAACATTCACCCAATACAAAGCTTAACAACCACTCAAGGCAGAACGTTACTCCTTTATATTGTATGGGTGTCAGAAAGGGCAAAAAAATCAAGTTCATGGGGTTAGATAACGGTTAACCTTGGACTTGAAGTGGTCCAACTTGTAGTGATTGGAAAAACATCCTGCCAGGAATCTGTTCCATAACGCAGCAAGTCTTGGGAAGAAACTGTGCTCGTGGAACTTCATTCTTTCTAAGAGAATTGGGATGATTCACACTTGGGTACATGTCAGGGTGGGTTCCAGTTATAAAGCTTAGGGCTGGTGGGACTAAGCATGTAGCTTGCCAGAATATATGCCATGCAAATAGTTACAGAGCAAGGAGAGGTTCGCAACATTTTGTCTGTTGGAAAGGTGTTGTAGGGTGGAAAATTCATCACCCACATCAATAACTTAAGTATGGATGCGCAAACTTTTATCCTATAGTGATTTTCCAAGTGTAGCTTAGATGTGGCACAAGGCCGAAAATAGAGGCACCAAGTGAGCATCAAACTCACTACTCAGTCGTAATTGTTCTCGCAAGACAAGCTTCCTAACCTTTAGACCGCTCTGAGGCGCCCTAACTATTTATTACATAAAGGGTCACTTTTATAGGATTTTTTAGTTATAGTAATCATTTACACGACTTTTCAATATTAGGTTTTTTAGATTATATGACATATTTATCGGATTTTTTAGATAGAGGGTCATTTTATAGAAAGTTTTGTTAAAGGACACTTTTATAGGTTCTAACGATTATAAGAACATTTTTATAGAACCTTTTGGCGATAGGGCTCCTTTTGGGGTTTCTTTTTAGTTATAAGTCACTTTCCTCGGATTTTTTGGTTATAAAATATTTTGATAGGAGCTTTTGGTTATTGGACACCTTTATAGAAATTTTCATTTAAAGGACATGTTCCTATGTGACATGGGTCCTTACCTATAACTACAGAATGAACTCTTCCTAACACTATGTATACTACGCCTCTCAAGAGAGAGGGTCGAATCAAGCCGATCTTTTCGACTTGACGGTCGAACTCTCTGCTCTTGAGATGAAAGGAACCCGGACGAGGTTCCGCCGAAGGGCAGAATCTCGTTCGGGGTGAATGACCTACCCTGATCTCGTTTTTTACGAGTCATACGGGCATATTTTTTTGGCTGAGCCTACGGGCTCAGGAAACCCACGATAAAAATGACCTTGTGTCGCATGCAACCCTCGTGGGGGGTGGCTAGATACTGAATCAAGCCGATCTTTTCGACTTGACGGTCGAACTCTCTGCTTTTTCAGCAGAAAGGAACCCGGACGAGGTTCCGCCGAAGGGCAGAATCTCGTTCGGGGTGAATGACCTACCCTATCTCGTTTTTACGAGTTATACGGGCATATTTTTGGCTGAGCCTACGGGCTCATGGGAAACCCACGATAAAAAATGACCTTGTGTCGCATGCAACCCTCGTGGGGGGGTGGCTAGATACTGAATCAAGCCGATCTTTTCGACTTGACGGTCGAACTCTCTGCTTTTGAGCAGAAAGGAACCCGGACGAGGTTCCGCCGAAGGGCAGAATCTCGTTCGGGGAGAAATGACCTACCCTATCTCGTTTTTACGAGTCATACGGGCATATTTTTGGCTGAGCCTACGGGCTCAGGAAACCCACGATAAAAATGACCTTGTGTCGCATGCAACCCTCGTGGGGGGGTGGCTAGATACTGAATCAAGCCGATCTTTTCGACTTGATGGTCGAACTCTCTGCTTTTGAGCAGAAAGGAACCCGGACGAGGTTCCGCCGAAGGGCAGAATCTCGTTCGGGGTGAATGACCTACCCTGATCTCGTTTTTTACGAGTCATACGGGCATATTTTTTGGCTGAGCCTACGGGCTCAGGAAACCCACGATAAAAATGACCTTGTGTCGCATGCAACCCTCGTGGGGGTGGCTAGATACTGAATCAAGCCGATCTTTTCGACTTGATGGTCGAACTCTCTGCTTTTGAGCAGAAAAGGAACCCGGACGAGGTTCCGCCGAAGGGCAGAATCTCGTTCGGGGTGAATGACCTACCCTGATCTCGTTTTTACGAGTCATACGGGCATATTTTTTTGGCTGAGCCTACGGGCTCAGGAAACCCACGATAAAAATGACCTTGTGTCGCATGCAACCCTCGTGGGGGGTGGCTAGATACTGAATCAAGCCGATCTTCTCGACTTGACGGTCGAACTCTCTGCTTTTGAGCAGAAAGGAACCCGGACGAGGTTCCGCCGAAGGGCAGAATCTCGTTCAGGGGGTGAATGACCTACCCTATCTCGTTTTTACGAGTCATACGGGCATATTTTTGGCTGAGCCTACGGGCTCAGGAAACCCACGATAAAAATGACCTTGTGTCGCATGCAACCCTCGTGGTGGGGTGGCTAGATACCGAATCAAGCCGATCTTCTCGACTTGACGGTCGAACTCTCTGCTTTTGAGCAGAAAGGAACCCGGACGAGGTTCCGCCGAAGGGCAGAATCTCGTTCGGGGTGAATGACCTACCCTATCTCGTTTTTACGAGTCATACGGGCATATTTTGGCTGAGCCTACGGGCTCAGGAAACCCACGATAAAAATGACCTTGTGTCGCATGCAACCCTCGTGGGGGTGGCTAGATACTGAATCAAGCCGATCTTCTCGACTTGACGGTCGAACTCTCTGCTTTTGAGCAGAAAAGGAACCCGGACGAGGTTCCGCCGAAGGGCAGAATCTCGTTCGGGGTGAATGACCTACCCGATCTCGTTTTTTACGAGTTATACGGGCATATTTTTGGCTGAGCCTACGGGCTCAGGAAACCCACGATAAAAATGACATTGTGTCGCATGCAACCCTCGTGGGGGGGTGGCTAGATACCGAATCAAGCCGATCTTTTCGGCTTGACGGTCGAACTCTCTGCTTTTGAGCAGAAAGGAACCCGGACGAGGTTCCGCCGAAGGGCAGAATCTCGTTCGGGGTGAATGACCTACCCTGATCTCGTTTTTACGAGTCATACGGGCATATTTTTGGCTGAGCCTACGGGCTCAGGAAACCCACGATAAAAATGACCTTGTGTCGCATGCAACCCTCGTGGGGGGTGGCTAGATACTGAATCAAGCCGAGCTTTTTTCGACTTGACGGTCGAACTCAAAATTTTGAGCAGAAAGGAACCCGGACGAGGTTCCGCCGAAGGGCAGAATCTCGTTCGGGGTGAATGACCTACCCTATCTCGTTTTTACGAGTCATACGGGCATATTTTTGGCTGAGCCTACGGGCTCAGGGAAACCCACGATAAAAATGACCTTGTGTCGCATGCAACCCTCGTGGGGGGTGGCTAGATACTGAATCAAGCCGAGCTTTTCGACTTGACGGTCGAACTCTCTGCTCTTGAGCAGAAAGGAACCCGGACGAGGTTCCGCCGAAGGGCAGAATCTCGTTCGGGGTGAATGACCACCCTATCTCGTTTTTACGAGTCATACGGGCATATTTTTTGGCTGAGCCTACGGGCTCAGGAAACCCACGATAAAAATGACCTTGTGTCGCATGCAACCCCTCGTGGGGGGTGGCTAGATACTGAATCAAGCCGATCTTTTCGACTTGACGGTCGAACTCTCTGCTTTTGAGCAGAAAGGAACCCGGACGAGGTTCCGCCGAAGGGCGGAATCTCGTTCGGGGTGAATGACCTACCCGATCTCGTTTTTACGAGTTATACGGGCATATTTTTGGCTGAGCCTACGGGCTCAGGAAACCCACGATAAAAACGACCTTGTGTCACATGCAACCCTCGTGGGGGGGTGGCTAGATACTGAATCAAGCCGAGCTTCTTGGCTTGACGGTCGAACTCTCTGCCTCTGAGCAGAGAGGAACCCGGACGAGGTTCCGCCGAAGGGCAGAATCTCGTTCGGGGAAAATGACCTACCCGATCTCGTTTATACGAGTTATACGGGCATTTTTTGGCCGAGCCTACGGGCTCAGGAAACCCACGATAAAAATGACCTTGTGTCGCATGCAACCCTCGTGGGGGGGTGGCTAGATACTGAATCAAGCCGAGCTTCTTGGCTTGACGGTCGAACTCTCTGCCTCTGAGCAGAGAGGAACCCGGACGAGGTTCCGCCGAAGGGCAGAATCTCGTTCGGGGAAAATGACCTACCCGATCTCGTTTATACGAGTTATACGGGCATTTTTTGGCCGAGCCTACGGGCTCGGGAAACCCACGTTAAACTCGGCCTTGTGCCACATGCAACCCTCGGCGTGGTGGGGGCTAGATACCGAATCGAGTCGAGCCGATAGTAGTTCACTCCAAACCAGTCTGACAGTCATAGTAACACCTTCCACATCTTGTATTATTATTTCGTGTAATATACCTTCGTTACTTCTACTCTTGTGTTCATATTGTTCTCCCTTGGACCATAACACTATGAATTTTTTTATAGGACACTTTCCTATGAATTTTTAGTATAATTTTATAGGACTGTTTATAGGATTTTCTAGCTATAGTATAAACGGACTCTATCAAACCAGCAGAGTGATTTATGTATGGATTATGGTCTACTTAAAATTGAAACAAACAGACGAGAAATACTTGAATGTTATCCCTGGTTTATCTAAAACTGTGTGGGCAGCAGACATTTGAATTATTCATGTATGACCTTAATCGTATGGGCGCATGACATATTGTGATATTAGACATTCATAAATAATACGTATTTGTTTTAGTTTGACTCTAATTATCTTCATTTCAATAATAAAAAAAAAGCTTTGTTTTTCACTTGTATTAATTTTTTCTTCTATGTGGCGTATCAATTCAGGACGCTGGCGATTATGACTCTCCACGATTTCCTGTCCTTTGTAGTTCTTAGTAAATTTTATCTTTTCGCTAACTCTTCAATCCCCGTTCTGTCAACCATTTACACAAAGATAGGTTTTCTTTTGTCCCTGTCGCGTTTCTGGGTATGACGATAAATTACATCCGGCAGCTGGCCCTCTAATCAGGAAGTTATCAGGATCGTGAAATCACCTTTTAATTACTGTTGTTCCCAGTTCCACACTGACTCGGGGTGGTAGCACCTGTTATGGTCCCGGCTATGGGCAAATAGTTACCTCCCTAAACTGGGGCCAAAATACTAAGAACGTATAAAAATAGAATTTTATAGTAAATACAACAGCAATACATTTTTCAATATATATATATATATATATATATATATAGGGAGAGAGAGAGAAAGAGAGAGAGAAAGAGATAGATAGAGAGATAGATAGATAGTGGACTCTCCTCTATTTCGACGTATGTGTCAAGAAAGTCAGTTCCTAGAAAACGACAACCGGACTCTTGTTTGATTGTAGTGGTGAAGGCTTGTGCAGAATCCATCCCGTTTTTTGAAAGGATCGAATGCAGAGAACAGGTGCACAAGGTCCCCAAACAACCCTCCTCGGGTTTTTGGCTTCAGAGTTGTCCTTCTCCTAGACCGATTGCCACCCAATATAATATATATATATATATATATATATATATATATATATATATATATATATGTTGCCAATAATAAATTTTTGAAAAAAATATAAACTGATTTCTTACAAAGAATACATATTCTATTCATCCTAAAACCCATCCTAAAAATCTTGTTGGCATTAAATATAAATATAAACAAAATAAACCATACCGAACCAAACCTTTCGTCTTTGGATTTCTGCATCATACTTTCAGATCTGTCAAAACACTTCCTAGATATTTTGTGTCTATAATTTGTAATTTCTAGGATGGGCTGATCCGTTTTCTGACTACCATGTATTCTATCTTCTTATATTAGACAAGCATAAAAAGAATAAAAATCATTCAAAATAATGCCAGTACAAAAAGTGAAATATCTGGGATGTTTTTTAACAGAGGACGGAAAATGCAACACTGAAATCTGAAGACGCATTGGTATAGAGAAAGACGCCTTCCAAAAGCTAAGCAAAGTATTAAGTAACAGGAAAATACCTAGGAAGTATTTTAACAGAGAACGGAAAATGCGACACTGGAATCCGAAGGCGCGTTGAAATAGTGAAAGATGCCTTCTAAAAGCTAATCAGAGTATTAAGAAACAGGAAAATTACGTTAGATAGAAAGTGAAGGGCACTGAACTATTATATAATATCAATTCTCGTATATGGCAGCTAATCCTGGATAATCTCATCACAGATGAAGAAGATACTTGAGGTAACAGAAATGTAATTCTCCAAAAGGATGCTGAGAATACAATGGATCGAACATGTGCAATGCTACATTATGGCTGAGGGAAAGTCATTAAATCAGAGATGCCTGGTCAAGACCAATAACATTACATATTCTTCTTTGGATTTTGTCAATAATCGTAAGCTACAAAGAAGAAGCAGCGTACTAGATAAGAGGTTAGCTTTCAATACTCGGAAGAATGCTAGGCTTGTAAAAATTTAAGACAAATTCTGATGAGAAAAACTGTCTACTAAGACACTGTAAACCGACTTACTCTAGCCGCAAACCTAACGATTGGTTCTATGAACTACAAGCATATTTTAATCAGCAACTCCCTGAAAAGACAATATCTCGACTTACCTCTTCTCTTCCCTCATTATTTCACATATCTCAATTTCTATTCATTGTCCAACCAGAAAAAGACTTTAAACTGGTCTTTTCAGATTTTTTCGTACTTATCCGAGCCCCCGACATCCATCTCCCAAGGCCAACCAGAAATTAACTTCGCCGAAGTCCCCGTTCCATTATAGGAGTCAGGAAATTGCTAGCCAGAGGCGTGTAATTTTGTTACAAACTGCGCACCAAGGACCACTTGTTCGTATCACTTTCGTTTCTCGGGGGGTGTCGAAAGTGTCTGTCAGTTTCAGTGGAAGCCAAAATTGCCTCACGCGTCAAAGAAACACCTGCTCGATAGATGTGCCCACCATCTCTAATCCGAGTCATTGTCTGACAAAGACGGGCAGGGTTGAATTAACTTCCCAGGTTGAGCTACAGGAATTTAAATAAAAAAAAAAATTATAAGATGCAAGCCCCATATTCTGCTGGGGGAAAACGGACATTGGCAAGTTGGGGATTGAAAGTTCTTGGAAGAAACTCCTCAATTTTCATAAGCCGTTTTCCGAGGATGAATAAAATGAAAACGATACAGAATATGCAAACCATTGGTAACATACACACAAGCGTGCGCACATGCACACATACTCTATATCTCTGTCTCATACGCAGGTACGAGCGTAGACGCACACATACACACACAGAAAAACACACACATATACACCTTTGTGCAAATTAATTGAAACAAAACGAATAATTCCGTTATTATTTACATTTTTGTATTTATCCAATGAAACATGACCCAGTGCATATGTTAGTACTTCGTGTGTCCATTCCAGGAAGTCGTTCCTTGCAGATTGACCACAGAGTCTCGATTAGATTCAAATCAGGAGAGTTTCTTAGCCAGTGAATACTACATTGATTTGCTCACTGGTAAAGCTTGGCAGTATGTTAGTGCAGCGTTATAATTTCCGTACGCCTCCTTGGAGTAATGTCCATCGCAGACAATGGCCATAAACAACTAATCGACAGTCGAGACAATAGTGTCTGGGTGTGATAAGAATCTAATGCAATCACGGATGACGCAATATGTTACAAGGCCAAACAAATTTCATCATACACCCCGAAAATAGATTCATATCTCTGCACACCTCTGCAAGTAACCTAATCCGTGGAAAAATAAAATTCGATTACACACTGTCAATCCAGTGGCTCTAAAGCTGACCGTCTAAACTATTGTGCGGGAGCGAGCAATAATTATGAGCCTCGATTCCACAGTTCTAAAGGGGAGAATGATCACTTAGTGCCCATAGAGATCAGCCACCTTGCAAAACGGACACTGTACGGTGAATTGGTGAAAGGTAAACACCTGCAGTGCAAATCACACAAAAGATACAAAAACTGCCTCAAAGATGCACTTAAGAAGGTCCACTCAAACACCAGAGTTTGGGAAGATCTTGCGTCTGAAAGGTCTAGCTGGAAGACACCTGCTGACGACTGGTATTGACGACTTTAAGTAAGTTAGGATTGAACAGGCAGAGCTAAAACGGGATACGCGTTATAGGGAAAAACGTAAACCTCCAGGAAAAGATGTTAAAACCTCTCTCACCTATGCAGAATTTTGGTGCCATACGCCCTTCAAAGACGAGCTTGACTAGTCACACAAGTCAACATATTTTATCTTGATGATAATCAGCTTGATTTCACTTGCAATCTATGCAACTATGTGTGCAGGTCAGCGAGTAGATTTACACGGCATTACAAGTCTTCGCATCATGATACTAGTACAAAGGGTAAACTTATTTGCACGGTAGTTTAAAATGCGAGTCACTTGCTGAATGAAGGAGTCAATATGGATGTCATCAGTGGCATGGAAATTAACAGTTAAATCATGGTCGTACTCGGACACGAGTTGATTTTCCGCCATATAGAGTGGTGAAAATTACGCTAGATCCACGCCGGACTGTATAAAATGTCTGGTTATTTGGCGGGATTTGGGGAAGTGCGACGGTTTGAGCATTTTGCAGAACTGCCACTGATGGACTTTGAAAAACAACAAATATATTTGATAGACCCTAACAGATAGATATAAAATAAATGAGAAACAGACATTATCGGAATAAACGCCCCTACGCGTCTTCAAAACGACATACAAAATACATCTTAAAAATTAAAAACATAAAGAGTAATTAACAACATCTAAAAACTAACCACCTTGAAAATGGCTAAAGATGTCCCCGAAAATGTTTTGGACAATGAACAATATAGACAATTTTTGCGTTCCTTTACTGTCCCAAACGGAAAAATGTAAGAACGCTGGAAAAAATAAATAAAATATATATATATATATATATATATATATATATATATATATATATATATATAAACACTGTGTTGACAACATTTGTGAACATTTTTGTGAATTGATTGGACGGTTTTTGAAATATGATAAAAAAGTTATCTCGATAATAATTTGGCACACAGTGTATATATATTGTGTTCGTGCATAATTATCCAGTTTTTGGAGGCGAGTTATTTGTTAACAATTTTTTTTTGGTTTACAATGTTTAATAAAAATATGTTATTTTCAGGTTATGAAAATGCGTGTCGATAATCATACGCTCCTGAATAATCATTTTAAAATATTATTGTTGAATTGTTATTTTTTTTTCATAATAAATAATTTAAAAAAACGCCTGATAATTATGCACCAATCCCATATATTAGATGAAAACCGATAAATGTATATTTTTCTGCTTATGGGTTATTTTCATGGATATGACTTACTTGAGTAAATGCTCTGTTTTAATTAAACTGTATTCTTCCGGCAAGGATGCTCTAGACATTTCGTAGAAAATATGCGATCTCAGAATCTGCAACCCAAACAGAAACCGTCATATAGCCTAACGTACTGTTAACTATTCAGCCACAGAAAATTTTCCGGTTAGCAATGTTCA
>CAHIKZ030001406.1:310000-370000 GCA_903632075.3 Acanthosepion pharaonis
CTGTGCAATGCTTTACTGTATTCAATAGGTAAAAACTTTATTAAAAAAATTGTATTAGGTTGGTGCAAAAATAATGACGTAATAATGTCGTTTTTTGACCTTAAAAAATACGTCAAAAAACGACATTATTACGTCATTATTTTTGCACCAACCTAATAAAAGCTTACAAAGAGGCTATTCAATGAATAATATATGTTAGATCATACTTAATAAAAACAAAAAACATATAAAAGGGTACATAAAACATAATACTGCTGGACAAAGATTATAGGACAAAATGTTTTAAATTTACATTGTTTATTGAAAATTGGCACTAAAACTACTGTACTATATATTATTAGGTTGGTGCAAAAATAATGACGTAATAATGTCGTTTTTTGATGTTAAAAAATACGTCAAAAAACGACATTATTACGTCATTATAACCAATAATACATCATGATATAGCTAAATTGTTCAGGATAATTTTCCTTTAAAGGAAAATGAAGGTTTTATTTGATGGCTCAGTGATTTATTTATAATGTCCTTGTGCCATGCATCTTGTCAATATAAGATTTGTAAAGCCTCAGTAAATTATAAATTTTATAATGTCGTCTATAATCATTTCGCTGATCACTGGAATGGAATTCCAAACACTTCGATTTTGAACCTGAACTTAATCTTTAAACGCGCTTCCTCGAAAAATGGTAAAGATTTGGAAAAACATTTTTTTTGTATTCTTATTTACAATATCGAAACTTTTAAATTGAGTGCAATATCATACTTTCGAAAGCGACTCGCCCTATTCAGGCAGATCTTCGACACCTTTTAAGTAACAATCCGTAAGGTTTGCATTGAAAGCTTTTAGACGAACTCTTAAATCTGGTTTTCATTTAGAAAATTTCGTCATTTTTTTTTTCAACGGCCGAAAACGGTAATAATCGGTTGGCGCAAGGTCAAGTGAATAATGGAGGCTGGCGTAGAGCAGAACAACCGTGTTCCAAAATATCTTCCTGCGTTGTTCCTACTGTATGAGGACATGCGTTAAGATGGAGGTAAACAACGCTTCCCTATGACTAACTCAGGACGCTTTTCAACCAAAAGTATACGGACACGTTCCAGCTACTGGATGTAGACATGTGCATTTAGTCCTTCATTGCGTTTTGAGAACTTTAAATGAATAACACTCCAACGATCCAAACACATGCACAACATTAACTTTTTTCCACGGAGTACAGCATTTGTGGTGAGTTGTTTTGGAGATGAACACACCTCTCCAGGCTATGACTTAGGCGCCTAAATAGCATATATACTGATGCCGAGAATAGTCAGCAGACCCAGGTGGGAGTGAACCTTATATCCTTACTACAGAATTCAGTAAGGCTACGTCGATTCCAAGCGACATTATATTTCATGATTGCGTTACCTTCATTCAATGTCAGTAGATTCACAAACGTCTCAAGAATATGACTTGGGCGTCCAAATAGCATATATACTGACTCGGACAATAGCCAGCAGATCTAATCGAGAGTGAGTCTTATATCCTTACTACAGAATTTAGTAAGACTACGTCGGTTCCAAGCGACATTATATTTCAAGATTGTGTTATCTTCATTCAATGGAATGAAGACATAACAGTTGTCAATCATTGTCAATGCTACCTTTTGCATTGAACATTGTGGTGTGCATTTTTTTATCACCCATTATAGCATATTTAAAGAATGGTCATGATACTACATTCGTCAGTACAATTGTTTCCCCAAAACAAAAATTACCCATGATTCAGCTCAAATGCAAATCTTCCATCTCTGCAGCAAAAGTGCGCCCTGAATAATTAAATCTACCGGGACAATCGGATATAAAAATGTGTCATTTGGAAAACTTACTAAATCGTTAACTGAAACAAGATATTATTTTCAGTACTTAAAATTATATTATTACTAGACATATAAAAGTAATTATTAATTAGTACCTTATTTTATATAATGGCCATATTTTGACTGCATTAAATTCTTTTGTTTGATGTTTTCAAAATATGTGGGCGCAGGGTCAGATTCACTTGCGTTCCAAGACAATACGTTTGATATGCAGTTTTTCAAGTAATGGAGAACATATTTCGTAGACCATAAAAGGAGTCTGTAAGAGAAACGAGAATGTTCAAATCTAATATGCGCTAAGTTTTAAATTCTTCCATTCTTTTTTCTTTCTTTCTTTTACTTTTCATGATTTTCATTTCATCATCTTTTCTTTCTTTCTTTCTTTCTTTTTTTCTTTCTTTCTGTTGAAACTTGACTAATGCATGGAATAATAATACAGCACAAAATGTACTTAGAACAAAATGTATTGGAACAAGAAAGTGTACACAATATTTACATATAGCCTTTTGTATATTCTTGGGAAGACCGTTCCTGGAGAATGGGTTTTTAAAAAAGAAAGAGCTAAAAACATGAAAGTCTGTCGAAAAAAACCGCACAGATACAGGTTTGAAGCCCAAAGAAAAAAAACCGACACGAGTAAACAACTAACTAACAAAAGAGCTCAATACAACCGTAGAGCAGACCTAGATAAACCTAGTGGGCCAATTAGAAAACCTACCCAGGTTTTAACCTCAGCGGATCGTCAGGGAAAGCTTTCCTGATGATCCGTTTAGTGAAAACCTCAGGTTTGTTGTCTCACTAGCTTTATCTATCTATCTATCTATCTCTCTCTCTCTCTATATATATATATATATATATATATATATATATATATATAGTTATTCGGAGAAGTCTATATTTGTTATTGGTATATTTGGGATAATATATATTTTGTATATGTAAACATGTATGCGTTTATTTGTATTTATGTATTTTTATGGGTGTTTTTTTTTTTAATATATATATATATATATATATATATATATGTGTGTGTGTGTGTGTGTGTGTGTGTGTGTATTTATTTAGGTGCAATGGATGAAATGCACTCTTATGTACCTTTTACATTTATATTTGGATATATTTGGATATTTTGTTTATATATTATTATTTACGCATATATTTGTCAGTATGTATATGGGTATGTGTGTATGTTAGATTGTCGCGTGGTCGAGTTCGCTTTCTGACCATGAGACCGGGGTTCGAATTTCGCCATGCCCGATATATCAGGAAGAAGAGTTTCTGATGTTAACGATCTGGAGGGGTCAATCCCAACGTGCGGCACATTTGGAATGTGCCTGAAAATCATATCACGGGTTGACCTAAGCCTTGTGAATGAAACTGGGTAGACGGAACCCTTTGGGGGCCGTCGATAGCTGTGACGGAGGTTTCGAGTGTGCTGGCCGTCTTCAGGTCGTTGCTCACGCTTGATAACACTCTGTCTCAGTTGCAGTATATTTTTTTTTTGGCTCTGTGGATGTTGAACAAAAAGAAATGTGTGCGGGCGTTTGTAGACGTAGGGATTGACTAGGCGCCCTAATAGACGGGTACCCTCTGATACAAGTGGCCAGGTATTATTTTATGTGTGTATGTATATGTATATGTGTATATGTGGGTTCTGTATATGAATACATTTTATTAGTGTATAAGTTTGTGCGTATATATATATATATATATATATATATGATATATTGCTTTATGGTGTGCTATATTTATGCTCATTTTTATTATTATATATATATATATATATATATATATATATATATATATATATATATATATATGGATGGATGAGTATATATACGTATATATATATATTTTTTGTATTTGTATATGTATGTATATGTGTGTGTGTATGTATATATTTATGTCTGTGTATATGTGTATTTGTGTATATGTGTATGTATAAATTTATGTCTACGTGTGTGTAAGTATTTAGGTGAATATAGGTATTTGTGTATATATATATATATACATACAAATACCTCTTATTCTAACATTAAATTGTCTATGGTGTGTGTATGTCACCACGAAATGTATCTTTATACATCCAACAACATTCATTTTTCTCTTACTTAAACCCCTTCCACCCATCTCTCCTAAAATTCTCTCTGTTAAGGTTTAATCTCCCTCCTCCTCAGTTTATTACACATTCTCTAAATTCTGTTTTTATTTCCGGAGTTTTTTTTTTTCTGTTTTCTTTTTGAATTTGTAGGTCTGATGAATTGGATCGTATTTACGATTCCAATGGAATAAATTATGACCATGGAATATTAGTGTTTAAGCCTTTTTATTATATCCTATATATATGTCCTGGACATTGAGTTCTACCTGGATTCTTCCTTGAAATTTTTATTAAAAAATATACATGTACGTGTATTTATATATTTTGCATATGTATGTATATTTAATTTAATATTTATATATATATATATATATATATATATATATATATATATATATATATATATATATATATATATATAAATATTTGTATGGATATATATATATATATATATATATGTGTGTGTAGGTGCTTTTATATGTATGGGTTTATATGTTTATATATGTATACATGGAGTTTTATGTTTTGTATTTAGATATATTCTATTTTGTTGTGAATGTTATTATCGTCCTACTTACTTAGAAATTGAAGATATAAGTAGAGAGTGTGTCATCAAAAGGTAATAGAGAAAAGTGACAGAGAGCAAAGGAAAAAAGAAAAAGAAAGGGAAAAGAAAAAGTAAAGGAAATTAAAGATATCTTCAATTTCCTTTAATTTCTTTTCCCTTCCATCCTTCTTTTTCTCTCTTTTTTTCATTTTTTCTATTTTTTTTGATGACATCTCAGTTTCACTGTAAAATATATATATATAAATAGGTCAACATGTCTGGTCCTTACGACTTCGCACATATCTCCTTGAATAGAACGTATATTTCCTTCTCTTTCCCTTGTCATCTTCGTTTCCTCCATCTTTTCCCTCCTTCCATTTTGAATACGTGCCCCACATTTTTTTTCTTTTTTATCCCTAATTTTGTATTAACATAAATTATGTAGATAAATGTTTTTATGCCTGCTCAATTTTGTGAAAATGTTTGGTCTGATGAGTTAAAACCCTTGTATCTGATTTAATGAAAGAAAATATTACCATGATCTTTTAAAGTCTCCGTTTTCATAACTTACTCTCTCTCTCTCTCTATATATATATATATATATATATATATATATATATATATATATATATATATATATATAATTAAATTGAAATTCATCGAGTCTAGAAAAACCTCAACAGAAACACTGGACATTTTGTTTCGTCTTATATTTGGGATTCATCAGCAGTGCGCATCCACTACCGAGAATTGAAACCCGTATCAGGCAAACGTCATACCAACTGTGCCAACGGGACTCGGTGACTGCTGATGAGTCCCAAATATAGGTCGAAACGGCTGTCTAGTGCTTTCTGCATTCTGTCGAGGTTTCTTCTAGACTCGATGAATTTAATTATGATTATAGGAAATTCTCCTAAATTTCTATCATACATATATACATATATATTAAACTGTCTATCTACATATTTGATACAGTGACAGTCTGTTTATCTATCTTATACTCTTTCTATCTATCTATTTCATACTGCAAGTGTCTGTACATCCATGTATCTCAGAGTCTATCTGCCTATCAAGCTAACTCGCAAACTGGCTTTTGCAGTCTGTTCATTTCTTACTATCTATCTATCTATCTATCTATCTTTATATATATATATATATATATATATATATATATATATATATATATATATATTCTCTTTAAATGCATACTCATTCTATTCTAATTTTCACAAGAACATCACTCGTCCTCATAATTTGTGAAACATCGATTTTATCCCTTTTCTTATTTTATTCACCTTCGATTTTTTCTCGCCTTGTCACAAAACTCGTTGTACAAGTGGCACTTAACGTGCAAAGAGTAAATAAACATTATAAAATTCTAGATCAAACAATGAGACACACATTTACAGTCGGATTTTATTCGATCTAATGGCCATCAAAGACCAGCGATATTTATCAATACAAATATTTTTGTAATTGTTATATATTGACAAATCAAAAGAATAAAACATAATGTATCATTATAACAATGCAACAACACTTCGTAAATAAAGTGTAAGAAAGTTTTACAAATTTTAGAAGTTATTCACATTAAAACAACTAATAATTCACAAAACTCTTATCATTTAGGAATACACTGTTTAAAATGTGTTTATATTTGGAAAACCCATTTAAAGCCACATTCAGGTGAGAACACAGAAATTATAAATTCAAAAATTGCATCACGTTCACGTGACATATAACGTCCCTTCACGGAGTTTGTATCGCTGAAAATAATCTGATATAGGATATACAACTATAATCCTTTCTGGTAGACTCACTTGGCATATGTCAGAAAAAAAGTTTAATACAGAACATGATATAGAAATATAACAATTACAATTATAAAAAAAGAATGTGATGGGAATGCAACACAGCTAGATTAAAAATATTAAGGAACTATTTATAATTTCAGGTTGGTGCAAATGTAAAGTCCGATTTCAAGGTCTATATTAAAAATTAAAAAGCCCATGATTATGGAAATACTTATTCGTTAACATAACTACCTTTGCTTTCTAGAACATCATTCCATTGTCAACAAGCTTATAAATGCCACGCCGGTAAAATTCCTTAGGGTTTGAAGTCAATATATAAATCCAACTCATTTTCAACCTCTTCTCTTGATGTCATCCAAATGAATCTGTAGTCACTGGAACAAGTGATAATCTGAGGGAGTGGGGTCTGGAGAATATGGTGGATGAATTAATATTTCCTAACAAATCTCTACCCAAAGACTTTTCGTCAGCCGAGCTGTGTGAGGACGAGGATTATCGTGAGGGATGATGACACTCTATTCAGTAAGGAAGGTCGCTTTTGGCTCAAAGCTGTTATCAAACGACGAAGTTCGTCACAGTACAGATTAGCTGTAATAGTTGGATTGTTGTTTAACGTAATGGACAATTCATTCAATATCCCCACCCAACACTCAACATGATCTTCTTTGGATGAAGTCCTCTTCTTGGTTGTTTAACTGATCTTCCTTCTCGACTGATCCACGATCAGCAGCGTTTAACGTTATGGTAAAGTATCCACTTCTCATCGCCTGTAACAAGCCTACCTAAAAATGGTGTCTGAAAGTAATGATTCACAACAAGCAACACGCTGTTGCAAATTCGCTGGAGACAGTTCCTGTGGGACCCATTTCCCAACCACTGAAACCTTTCATGGGGTTCGGAATCAATAAAAATCTTTTGATCGTCTTTCAAACTGAAATCCCCTCTTCGGAAACGAGAAAACAACCCCCCAGCAACTTCTTTCATTCATCTTCATAAGCGCTCTGAATAGAATTTGTTGATACACTTGCATTGACTACTGCTGCTGCTGCTACTGGTGTGGCATTCACCCTGGGCGGATTGAGCCGGCTTCTTCCTGTTATGAGAAGAAATTTCTTGGGATAAATTACAGAAGTAGGGTACCCAGGCCTACTCGGATAACGTTCTTGCTTGCCGCGGGGTTCCCACAGACGCAGAGACAGGAACGACCAGAAGCCGCCGGTTACCGATGCAGACGCTCCTTGGATTTTTCACCAGAGCCCTTGTTAGCCGGCGTGTGTGTCAGACCTGTCCGCCTTGGGTGGCCCTACCAGGAACGAAGTTCCGGGCGGCATAGCTCTGACACTACCGTTTACACCCCCCACCGACTGTGAGGTAAGGGTTGGACTTTGGGGGCTTACAGTACCAGGTGTTCCCAAGCGGTCCCCCATCTAAGTACTGACCTGGCTCTACGATGCTTAACTTCGGTGATCGAACGAGAACCGGTGTTTTTCAGCGTGATTTGACCGTAAAGTCCATTTTTGATTCATGCAAAAAAATATCAATAATTTTTAAGATGTAATATAGATGGGAAAATAATTGGGTAATCTTTTTGTTTTTTGAAAACTCTCATTTGAGAGAATAAAAAAAATTAAATATTGCCAAAAAAATTTTTGGAGCACAGTGAAAATCTTTTTTAACTATTTTTTCATATTTCAATATATATATATATTTATTATACCAATGTTTGAACATAACCTGAAAAATATAGAAAATATATATATATATAAAAAAATTATTTATATATCATATAAAACTCTATATTATATATATTATAGATACTATAAAGAATAATATATATATCCACACAACTTATATTATGAATATATTATATATATATATAACTAAATATTATATATATTATTATATATATGACAATGAAAAAACATTATATATACTAAATACAAGAAATATTGGAATATATACATTTATATATGAATATGATATATTTATATATATTTATAAATCTCAGATATTATTTAAATTATATACAACATATATATTTATATCAAAGGAAATATCATATATAAGAAGAATAAAATTATATATATTATATAAATGTTGCATATATAAAAATGAATATTATATATTATATATAAAATTTATTATAGGAAAAAGGATTTAAAAATATATAAAATATTTTATTACGTTATGTTGTCTATAAATATATTATTATATAAACGAGGAAATTTCTAGACACATTTATATATATATCTTTAACATGAAATAAGCAGTAATAATTAAATTATATTAGAATATATATTTTAACTGACATTAACAAAAGAAGAACAAATTTATAAATACCTAAGGAAATCTTTCTTTGTAGAGCAACAACTTTTGAATCAACCTGAAAAAAAAAAAGCTAAACTTAAATAATTAAATTTTTGATTTATTTATGGATAAATAATTTTGTTGCTTTTTCAATATTTAAATTGACATAATATATTTACGGTACAAACGTGATTTTAACAAAGAGAAATTATAAAAAAATTTTTTTTTTTTTTTTTTTTATCGTTTTTTGACATTGAATAATTTGAAAAAAAGGAATAAAAAATCTTAAAAAAAAAAGATATAATCTTTTTGAATTTTTTTTTTTTTTTTTTTTTTTTTGACGTAAAATTTTAAAAAAAGATTTTAATCCTTTTACGGAAATTGAAAAGAAAATAATATTAAAAATAGAAATGAAAATTGGTTAATTTTAAATTTTTAAAAATATATTAAAAAAATACATTGTAAAAAACAATTATCAAAAATATCTGCCTTTTTTATAAATGTAAAGAATATCTCTTGCACACACACACATTGTTTACATGATATATTTATATATATGTGAATATATAAATAAGGCCATATAAAAGAACAGTTATTAAACCAAAATACATTTTTAATAGTTAAAAACTAAATAATGAACAAAATAACATCATTTTTAGACAAGATATACAGAAACAGAGAATCGAACTCACGGCAGGAAATACCATTTTTTCAAATAAAAATAATTGGTTTATTTTTACAGCTTTAATTTTTAAAAAATAAAGTGAAAAAAAATTTAACGTTTAAATAACTTTATATAGTATATATATATATATATATATATATTGTTTATACAATAAAAAAAATTTAAAATTTTTCAAAATTTCTTTCAAATTCTTACATAAACAGGTACATATATATATATTATATATAATAATTATATAAGAAATCTATATATATATATATATATTCAAATATATAAATTGAATTTTTTCTTCCCATAGCATTCTATAAATGGATATAATTTTCAACTTATTTATTACATAGAGTATATATGGTATTGTTTAGTTATTTTTATCATAAAATACATAACATAACAACAAATATATCAAAACTGTATTAATTATATAAATATCCATAATTAATTTTGGCATATATATATATTTATAATATAATGGAAGGAATTTTATACAAATATATACATGTTTACATTACAAATCATATGTATAATATATATATATATATATAGCGGATCATATATGTATATACATATATTTAATATATATTTATATATATATTCGACATATACATATATATTTATTTAAATTTATAGCAAATTTGATAAATAAATTACACCACATGAGAAATTTTTTTTTTTTTTTTTTTCTATTTTCAACAAACATACAGAATCTTTTATATAATTTTATTCTATATAATTTAAATTAAAAAGAAAATCGTTATTTTCAGAATTTAATTTGGTGAACGATTATATTTATGTTATTTTTTAAACACATATTTTTAATATATATATATTATATATATTATATATAAATGAATAAATTAATAACAAAACATAATAGGTATATTATAAACTAAAATATGCATATATATATATATATATATAATATCAATAAATATTTTTTTTATTTGAAAGAGGAACTTAAAAGCCCTGATATCAAAATATATTATTTGAAAACACATTTAGTTGAACATTTGGAAAAGAGACTCTTTTTAATCTCTTTCTTTCTTATATAAAATATATATATTATATTTTATATATTAATATATATATTATATATATATATATATATTTAAACAAAATTTTAGAAACAAAATCCAAAATTTAACCCATGATTAAAATACAAAAAAAAAAATACTAATATTTATTATATTGATATTTATTTGTAACAGAATTTTTTAAAATTAAAACTGTTATTTAATACATTTTCAGTGTTTTCATTTAGAAAAATAAATGTTTTGTTTTTTAAAACATTTTATAAAAAATCGATCTTTGAAAAGAATTAAAGTTGAGAAAATTTTTTAAATTTTTCTATTTCCACGCTTTTAATGCATTGACTTTAATTTACAATTTAAAAAATGAAAAATCAGAATCTAAAAATAAGAAATATATCAGGTGTGAATTGAGAATTTTATCTAAATATAATATTATTTTATTTTTTTTTTAAGTAAAAGAATTAATTTATCTATCACATTAGTTTTCTGGTCAAATGTTAGATTCGTTTGAAATTTGATCTCTCTCATATATATATATATATATATATATATATATATATATATATATATATATATATATATATATATATATTAAAATACAACAAAAAAAATGAACAAATTGAGGTAATCTAAATTTTTCTACTAAAAAAAATTACAAAAATCAAAAATTAGAAAATGAAATGGATTCTTTTCCAGCCAAATAATCCCATATTTTAAATTATTCTAAAAAAAATTTTGAAATGGGTCCGTAAAATTTTATTTTTAATCATTCTTAGTTTTTTATAAACAGTTTTCGAAGGATATTTTATGGAATAAAAGATTGATTAATATAATGTCATATTTTATATATATTTATATATATATGACATATTTTTTCAAAGTAACAAAAAAATTTTTATATCGGAGCAGATTGTATTCCCCTGCCATAGTAATGTTGAAACAATTTTTTCGTAATTTAAAACTTGATTAAAAAAAGGATGATAAAGTTTCATCATTTTAAGTATCTAAAAAAAATGAATTTTCAAAAAGCACAACAAATTAATGCAAAAAAAATGAATGTAAAATAAAATAATGTCGAATAATAAGGAATAAAAAAATATATATAATATGGTATAATTTATTAATAAACCATTAAAGAAAATTTAGGTAATATAATAAAAAATCATTTTGAAAAAAAATAATTGATCTAAAAAAATTATCTATTTATGAATTTATTTTATTAATATAAATATATAAATTTTACTTTATTTTTTTTTTTTGTCTTCTTATTTTATATATATATAAGGTTTTCAATTTTCAAGAAAAAAATTGAAAAAAAAAAAAAAGAAAGATCATGTAAACTGAAGCGAAAATTTGTCCAGAACAAATTTCAAGACCAAAGACTTTCTTAAAGAATCCAATCTTCATTAAATAAATAAAGCAAAAAAAACAAAAAAATAAAATTAAGAAAAAACTAAGTCTAATTAAATTGAAAAAAAAAACGATTTAAAGGAAATAAGTTAGGTTTATATCAAATAAAAAAGACATGAGATTTAATTGAATTAAGATTTAAAAAATGTATAATATTTATTTTGTTGATAATGAAATAATTAATGTTCATTGAAAAAATATTCAAAAAATAATATAATATATATATATCATATATATATATATATATATATATATATATATATATATATATTTTGTTAATTTTTTTATTCTCATATATAAGTTCTGGCTTAGGATATAAAATGCCGTTTTTCGTATAGCGATTTCTAAGAACTACTTAAATGAAAAATTGAAATCTGAAAACATATAATTCCAGTCGAGTTCGATCTATTCATTTATAATTTATGGAAAAACGCGCGAATTCATCTCTCCTTCCACCTGTTGTTGGTTAGTAAGACTTGTTTAATTAAAATTATTTATTATCTTAAAGAAAATGATCTTAAAATCCAAAAATATTTCTGGCTTTTAATGAATTGCAGAAGTTTGACAAGTCGTAAAAAACAAATCAAGCAATCAATCAGATATCAGATCCACAAATAAAGATGCTGGAATATGATTGGTTAATTGCACATCCCCAGAAACATTTCAGTAATTCTTTTTTAAACGTACTTGTATATACGGTCTCCGATAGCGAAAGATCGCTTTATTTAATTATTATAAAATAGATACCTTATTTAATGTTACCAGCTTCTCTTCTTTTATTACATCAGACTCCAGAATTTGGAATCTTACTTATTATATTATATATATATTTTTATAAAATATATATATATATATATATATATATATATATATTATAAATTAACTGATTTAAAAAATATGGTTTTTTTTTCGCTACACAAGAATTACCATGTTTCAAAAACTGAAGCTAAAAACTTCAAATTTAATTATATAATTAAATCAAAAGCCTTAGTTTCGTTTCATCTTCAAGCGAATTATGGAATAACTTATTTTTAAATTTACTGAGATTTAAAAGCACATACATTCATAATATTTTGCTTCCAAGGATACAGAGAAATCCAATCATTTAGACAAGGGCGGTAGCGTGTTCATTTTTATTAACTATTACTGTATCAATTATGAGTTTCGTTCGAAAAAGAGGTTAAATCTAGGTAGGGTAGGTTTGTATTTTTCAACGAATTAGGACATCTGTTTTTTATCAACGACAAAAAGTTTTTCGACATTTTTTGCGTTAAATTCATACTATTATTCATAACGATTATTTCTAAAAGGGGTGTTTGGATTGAAATACGTTATATTGAACTACAATTTTAAAATATTACTTTTACTTTTAATTACTACTTGACTATATTTCTTTCTGAAACAATTAAATGTAATAGAATTACTTAATGATTATATATCTTACTGTTTTTTGTTTTTTTAATATAATATATATACATATACATACATACATACAACCCACATTCAACAAAATTACATTTTATCCTAGCCACAATACATTATATTGCATCTAAATATATGTTTCTCTTGTTAATATTTCGGTCTCTCACGTGGTACGACGTCATTGAACGACATCTTGAACGTACGCCCTCGTTGGCTATTCGACGACCGTTATCGTCGCATAAGAATCTTCTATGTCAATATAACAATATCATCTTTGATGCTAAATATCTTTGTTTAAATGTCCCTATAACAACTCTGAAGATGGCTCATGTGAGCCGAAAGTTTCTATCAAGCACCAACTTAATAAAAATATATCTAAATTTTGAACAATTTTTGTCGTTATTTACACACCAAATTAAAGCAAATATACGAACTTTAGAATCACTCATGACCATACATAATAGATATTCATTCTCTGTTATATTTAACAATATGTGTTAGAATAATTATCTGCTCTCTCTATACAGTGTATATATATATATATATATATATATATATATATATATATATATATTTAATCAATTCATAGTTGATAAAACCTCTCAGAATGCAGGAAGCACTGGAAGCCGTTTCGTCCTATATTTGGGACTCATCAGCAGTGCGCATCCACTACCGAGTATCGAACCCTGACAGTTGGAATCTCTTCGTCAGCGAGGCCCATTTGGAACAGTTGATATGGTGTTCGCTTGAAAAACCCAACTGTCAGGGTTCGATACTCGGTAGTGGATGCGCACTGCTGATGAGTCCCAAATATAGGACGAAACGGCCGTCCAGTGCTTCCTGCATTCTGGAGAGGTTTCTATCAGACTCGATGAATTAATTAAATATCATTATCAAATCCTCCTACTAATTACTATATATATATATATATATATATATATATACACATATATATATATATTTAAAAAAATTAGAAGATCAGCCAGTCATGTCACCCTTATTTTTAAAAATTTTTTGCATCTTCAGACGATAGAAACCAAAAATAGTGGCCACTATCGACTGAAGATACCGAAACTAAGATAGCGTGATTGATCTCTTCATTTTTTTAAATTTAAATCTCTGCATTTGTTTTTCTTTATACGTTTTAATACAACTGTTTCCTGCTATAATCCAGCTCTAACCAATAATGTTCATATATATATATATATATATATATATATATATATATATATATTATTGAATAAATTGCAAAATTATTATGTTCTGCTTATTTTTATCGTAATCCTTTCATATTTACGAATATTTTTTTCCGTATATTGCAACTGAATAAGTCAAGAAATGCACTGTAACAGTGAGAATCACTTTTATTTCCCAAGTACTTTCCATCTCTTTCTAAGATCATCATCGGTGGGGGGGGGCAACTGGTAAGGCAAAACTATGTGTAGCTATCCATTGCTGATTTTTTTATTTTGCGTTTAAATGCACACATTCACACACACACACACACACACATGCACACACATATATAGATATACATATCTACAAGACATACACACACACACACACTTACGAATATACATTATTATCCGAATCCTACATTGACAAACTAAACTGATAATACACTTACATGCATAAAGCAAATATTTACGTTTTTTTCTCAGTTAGGTTTTGAATTTTATAGGACCTTCGAAAGGACGCCTCCTCTCTCCTTCAGGTCGGAACGCTCTTTTATAATTATCTTAACATTTTAAATTCATCCGTTGTAGCTATGGAACATTTTTGCAAAACAAGCGTCACAATATAAGGGAGCGGACCGGAAATTTGTAGCCTGCAAAACGGCAACAAATGTTTGTTATGTGCACTTCAACACGTTGCTGTTAAACTCGTAATAAATTTTGTTAAGTGTTGTTTTTTTAGTTTTGAGGTTTATTGAGGGCCTCGAGAATTTGATGTTTTTGTTTATTATTTTTTGGTGTAGTAATAATCACCATCACAACGAAATGCAGATTGTATTACAATTAAAATAAGTTTGTCTTTGTAATTCTCCCATGAAGATGATCTCGGAGGAGATCGAAAGTACTCAGGTAAGGAAAAACTTCAACGCCTTCCTTGATGAATTTTGTCTTAACATCAAGAAACCGATTACAAAAATGGAAAGGTTCATTAGAAAAATAGACCTAATTTATCTATATTATGCAATGAAAATATATATATATATATATATATATATATATATATATATATATATGATTCCATCGCTATATAAAAATTCTCATGTTTCAAAAATAGAAGCTAAAAATCAGCTCTATTTCATCCTCAAGCGAATTTCGGAATAACTAATCTTGAAATTTACGGAGCTTTTTACGCATATATATTCGTAATATTAATTACATGAGAACGGTGAAACCTTTTATTTTAATAAGGGGCGAAAGGGGGAACATATTGTATCAACATATTAGTTACTTTCGGAAAGAGGTTAAGTTATGGTAGGGTCGGGGTGTCAATTTTCAAGAGAATGATGACATCAATTTGAAGCATGTCATCTGGTCTGTTTCAACGACAGAGTTTGTTGGCATTATTGTTACGCCGTTAAATTTGTATACTTTAACATTTTTTTCTAAAAGGATTGTTTGTATAGAAGTACGTCTTATTGAATTACAATTTGTTTTTTGATGACTTCATAAAGTTTTTTTTTTTTAACTTATGATTGGGTTGAGCTTTTAAACCTTTTGCTTGAAATTGAAATTGTTTATAGACTATGAAATTTTAAAATTTTTAAGCTAATTATTTAAGTCAAAAATTTGTTGATGTCGGCAAAAACCGTTAACTCATGTCTATGGTTTAATTAGTTTTCGTTTTTTAGAAACTTAATAATGTGTACTTTTTCAAGTAGGTATAAAGGGCATGGGGCATCCCAGGTTTTACAAGTTCTTGTTCTATTTATTATTTTCAATTTTACTTTTGGCGTTTTATTTAGTTTTAAAAATTAATTATAATTTAGGCTCTACTTATGTATTGAGCACTCTTTTAAATATAAAAACAAAAATACTAAATACCTTTGGATTATCAGCCTAACGATTCTTTCCTATTTTTCTATATATTTACACACACACACACACACACACACACACACACACACACACACACATATATATATATATATATATATATATTCGCCCTTTTCCGAATTGTAGAGAAATGTTAATAGATTTAACTATGTGTCACTGAAAACACATTTTTATACAGAGATACTCCAAGTATTTGAATTTTTGTATTCATATATATTAAGCAATCAGCGATGTCGAAAGAGACGCACAGTATTTTTTGAATTGACTGGCGATCGATGAAATATCTCTTAAAACATGAAATTTTGGAGGCTCACTTCAGAATATGATCGACAATATTTTCCTCCTTAAAAGGAATATATATTGGGGAAATATATATTAGCGATAACCTTGAGATTAATAAATATAAATTTTAAATTCATTCGTAGCCTACTATTTTATTATAAATATGATCAATCCTTGTTCGCTAAATAGTCTTTCAGTGAACCTTTGACCAGGGTTTTTGTTCGATCCTTTGATGTACAAACAAAACTGAAATTATCACAATTAATTACTTCGCATATTTATTCCAGTATTACAAAATACCGTTTAGCGATAGTATGTTTACATGCTGCAACAGTCGCAAATAAATTCCCTTTCCTTCCTGCGATTCACAACTTGAATTTATACACACAGTGAAAACAATGTAGATCTGTGTCCCATAAGTCTGCACACATATGTAGACGCTTCATATTTACGCTAAACTAACGCAAATTATTTAGTTGTACTCTACGAAAGATCCATAAAATATTTTGGGTAAAGTTATTCGTAAAGAATCTTTGTAATTCATTTCTTTCAATTTGAAAGAAAAATAATACTCAAATAAGTAAAAATTATTGAAATTTGTAGACCCATGTTTGAAGATTAAGTTAATTCTTCATTTATACACGCATATTCCGATACATATATATATTTATATATATATAGAGAGACAGAGAGAGACAGAGAGAGAGAGACAGAGAGACAGAGAGAGAGAGGGAGAGAGCAGACAGACAGACAGAAATGAACAGACTGAGATCTATAAGTAGATATTAACATGTTCAGATATATAGATAGTGAACGTTTTGCTTTAACGTCAAACCACTTGAGCAAGGTGCACAGTTGAGTAATGTAAAAATTCCTATCGACTGTGATATTTTTATTCAGGTGGACACACATGTGTCCGACTTCTCTAAACTCCAGCCAAAGAAACACACAACGCAGTTGCATGTTGTCATAATCTTCTGCCAACGGTAGGAAAATGGAGGTAAAAAGAAGAAATATATCGATTGCCTATCTTCAGTTAATCCAAAACCTGTCGTTTAAATTGGGATAGATTAGTTTGACAGGATGTTGGTCATCTGTAGCGGACTGTCCTGATATTTCTGGCATGGTTTCTTGGGAAGAAGCTGCACATTTTTGACAGGATTTGAATCATTTTCAAATGGAACACGGCAGGCGTTATTTGGTTTTTTGGGAAGCATGCTGGGGTGTGAAATAAATAAGAAATCTTAGCGTTAAATCTGTGTTTTTTTTTTTTTCGCAAAGTGTCATTAAAAAGAAAGCAAACGTCATAGCCTGCTGTCTGCTGTTCTCGTTTTTATTTAAGAAAAGTTTAAAACAAATAAAGAAACAATAAATAAAATCACATATGCAAGATTAAGAACTTTTACTGAGAATGTATTTCCGTTCACACTAAGCAAACGATTATTTATGCAAATAAAAAAAAAGTGTTTTTTATAATCATATTGCTCACATTTCTATCTTTGAATACAGTTAGCACTACGCTTATTTACTTTATTGGTGGCTCTTAGAATACGCAAACCGCATCTCATACATAGGTGTAGAAATCCCCTGCCCTAAAAGGGACCATATTCCAGCCTACAGACTCAAGTATAAACCAGACAAATATAAACCAATAGACTCAAGTATAAACCAGACAAATATAAACCTATAGACACAAGTATAAACCAGACAAATATAAACCTATAGACACAAGTATAAACCAGACAAATATAAACCTATAGACACAAGTATAAACCAGACAAATATAAACCTATAGACAATTATAAACCAGACAAATATAATGGAAGAATAGACAAATATATCTAAATATAAAAATAGACTCAAAATCACAGACAAATATAAATTTTAAAGATATATAAACCACAAATATAAAAATATAGACAAGTATAAAAGACAAATATAAACCTATAGACAAATATATAAACCTATAGACGATTTCGATTTAAACCAGTCTAAACAATAAATAAATTCCTATAGACACAAGTATAAACAAGACAAATATTTTTATAAACTCAAGTATAAACCAGGCAGATATAAACCTATAGACACAAGTATAAACCAGACAAATATAAACCTATAGGCTCAACTATAAACCAAATAAATATAAACCTATAGACTCAAGTATAAACCAGACAAATATAAACTCAAGTATAAACTCGAGCAATGTTTAACGATAGACTCCCATATAAACCCGGCCGATCGAGAGACTCGAGTATAAATCGGCCCAATGAACAACTATTGGGAACCAAGTACGCACTATTCCTCAAACGTAACCGAAAATATACGAGGGCTTACGACCATATCAGGTTGAAACACCGGTTCTGGTACGATCACCAAAGTTAAGCAACGTCAAGCCTGCTGAATAGTTAGATGTACGACCACTTGCAAATAGCAGTACTTTGGTTTGGTTTGTCGTGTTTTACGGCATATCAACCTCAATGGGTTATTTAACTTTTTTCCTGTTAATATTTTGTTTTGTCAAAATATATTTCTGGTAATAATTTTTCTTGAAAAACGTATAGCTGGTAATATTATTTTAAAAAATGTATTGCTGGTAATATCCTCTTTCTTCAAAAATTTATTTCTGGTAATAATTTTTTACAAAGTATTTCTAGTATTAAAACCTATTTTTATACTTTTACAATGCTTTTTACTTCAGTTTCGGGATTAACTATTTGCCCATAGCTGGGACTCTAACAGGTACTACCACCCCGAGTCAGGGTGGACCTGGGAACACCAGCAATTAAGAGGTGGTTCCACGCTCCTCAAAAACTCCTGATCAGAGGCCTTGCTGTTGGACATAGTTTATCGTCTTACCCTGGACGCGGATGTCGTTTATCGTCATACTCAGAACAGCACATACCAGTACTGTAAGCTTGAATGTGTAGCCGGTGTAATGGACAAATGCTTGTAATTGTAAATCGGGGAGCAGACGTGGAGTTCCGGACATGTTCGTTATATCTAACTAAGCGCAAATACCCCTGTTAGATGCACGAATCTACCTCATTTTCCCCCAGCTATGGGTTAATTAGTAAGACGTGTATCATTAAAACCATTATTATCTAAAAAGAAATCTTAGAATCTGAAAGATATTTTCTGGGTATAAATGACCTGAAAAAGGTTGATAAGCCGTCAAAAACAAATCAATTAATCGTACATAAGATCTAGAGCTAAAGATACTGAAAAAATGATTGGTTCATTGTACTAATCCGTTTTTGTTTTTGTTTTTTTTCCATTTTTATTATGGTGCCATAAACTTGTCACTGGAGACCATATCCACAGCTAATCTAACAGTTGAGTATTTACAAGAAAAAAAATGCAATATTACTGAAATATCTGCACTGCAGCTGCACAATCAACGCTTTCCAGCCTCAATAGAGTTCAAAGGCGTATACACGGCCTTGTGAGAGATTAATTATTACACACCATCAATAAACAAAAATATATATTTTCTATTTATACGTCATTTTTTATGGATACACTTATTTTAGTAAATGTTCTGTTCTTTAATTAAACTGTATTAATTACATAAACCGGCCTGAATGTTCGAGAAATTTTGTAGAAAATATGCGTACTCCGGAACTTGTATCCTATGAGGAAACACCATTAAGCTTGACGGGATATAACCGTTCAGACACAGAGAAATACTGGTTAAGCAAAGCTCGAATTACTGCTTTTAAACGCACACTTTCGTCGCTTTTTCTCGATCAATCATATCTGTTCTCAATTCGTAACTTAACGTAAACAATGACAACATATCATAAGAACTGGATAAAATCTGACAAATATTTAATATATTTTCTGTGTATACGTTATTTTTCTATGGATACACTTATTTGAGTAAATGCTCTATTTTTTAATTAAGCCTGGCGTGCTATGAAAAATCAGCCACAGAGAACTTCCGGTTAAGTAAAGCTCGAATTTCTGCTTTTTATGTTTCATGATGGGTCCGCATATGATACAGATTTGATAACCTGTCGGAGAAGGTATATATTCCAAGAAATTTCTCGAACATTTAGGCTGGTAAATGTAATTAATACTGTTTAATTAATCTCTGACGTAACTTTAATAAAAGTGAAACACGTTAGATTGATATACGTTTCCTACTTGTTCTTTATTTTATCATATATATATATATATATATATATATATATATGCAAGACTCTTAGGGGTAGAATCTCCCGACTGACGCCAATTGACAATTCAGTCGGGTTTGGATCCAAGTCAGAGGCAACAGGACGTCTAGCTACACTGATGAGCTGTGATACAGCGAAATATTCTGTCTGTGGATGACAATATATATACTCCTGAAAAATTTATTTCGGTTGAGCTTTTTGGGGAGGAAGTGTGGGTTGTAAAAAAGTGACTATTACGGCTAATAATGCAAGACTCTTCGGTAAATCGAATCGAGTTCTCTCAGTCACTGTGTGTTTATCTAAAAATAAATACACTTAAATTCACCTCCATCCCTGCCGTGCGCCAACGGCTTAGGGGTAGAATACCCCGACTAATGCTAATTCAGATATATTCGCTTATTGACTCTTTTTTTTTCTTGTTTTGGTTTGATCAAATCGCCAACGTCATCTTTTGTGCAATATATATATATATATATATATATATATATATAAAATATACTTTTAATCAAAACCAAGATATATTCTCTTATTGACTCTTTTTTTTAATTTTGTTTTGACCAAATCGCCAACGCTATATTTTGTGCAATGTTAGAGAAATCTTAGAAGTGTCTCTGAAATTTTCTAAGCTCTTTATACCCTATGCAGAATAGTGATTCATTTTCATGTTTTGCTTATAATGATGGTTAAAAATAAAATTGACATTCTAGACAAGAAAAGTGACTTTGTTCCGCACTAAGTGTCTTCATTGTTAAGACTCTTTTCTAGATTTTATCTTTGTCGTTTTTGCAATAGATCAATCGATAAAGGTGTTGCCAATTAACCTTTGCTTTTACAAAGTCTTTATTTCTAACCACGTTTGCAAGTGATTCGACTGAATTCTTGGAGTGTTGCATGAGTGAAATTTAATAGACAGCTCATAGACATTTATTATTCCATTCATTTCAATGTCGTCTCTAGACACTAGAAAGCTCAGACCTGCTTCTCCATTCGGTGCTATTGTGCTCCTTTCGGTTTCAAAGGGAGAGCACTCGACATGGATACATTAAGTTGTGATTGCGCGGTTGGCGCAGCTCCGCTCGCGTGAAGGACTCTACCTATTCATTCTCGCTACTTGGTAGATTTCCAGTCTCGACTTTGTATTAAGGCGATCTTTAATTTTCCATGGCCAATTCCCATAGGGATGACGCCATGTTGCCACTTGTCAGAGCTATCATCTCATAAGTCTAAGATTCTAAGAATCGGTATTTCTCATACAAATAATAGGGAGATTTACAGAGTTCAATTTATCAATATTGGGTTAAAAATAAAGGAAAAGAAAAAGGACCGTAGCACTAATGAAATATTGATTATATACTTAACTTTTCTCTATGCGTGACAACGCAGATACAAAGGGTTTCTGAAGGGTTATCTGCCCGACCCATTATCAAAAATCTGTCAAAATTAACAGAAACCGCGCGTGCGCACGCACTTAAAAAGACAGAAAAAATTACCCCAATATTAAATATATATACAAAAGAAAAAATATAAGCATTAAATTGCAGATGCCCCCTGAAGGGCGGATGGACAGGTCCGCTTACGAAACTCTAGAGTCAGATTACTGAATATGGCATCAATCACGTAAATGACAAGCTTCTACTGCATTAATCATATATATATATATATATATATATATATATATATATATATATATATATATATATATATATATATATATATAATTATTTATTTAAAAATATGATTCCAACACGATACATAAGAGTTCTCATGTTTTCAAAACAAGAGCCGAAAACTTCCATATAATTATTTGAATTAAATTGAATTAAAGTACCAAGCTCTGTTCCATCTTCAAGCGAAATTTTGTTGGAATAACTTATTTCTGAAATTTACGCGTTTTATAAGTATATTCATTATTGAAATCAAAATTTCTATGGTAACGGCTAGAGTAATTGTTCAAAGAAAAGGGGCGTAAGGGTTAATAATTTGTATCAATATCTCAGTTACATTCAAAGACGTCAAGTCAGGAGACACCCCAACCTTAGCCTGACTTGACATCTTTGAATGTTACTGAGATATTGATACAAATTATTTAATTCAAATAAATAAATTGTCGGACTTTTGTCCATTTCTTAATATATATATATATATATATATATATATATATATATATATATATATATTCTGTTTATACTTTATTTTTTATGGATGCAATTATTTAAGTAAATGCTCTGTTCTTTAATCAAACAATATTAATTACATTTACCCGCCTGAATATTCGATAAATTTCGTAGAAAATATGCGTTCTCCGACAGGAATCGAACCTGTATCCTCCGAGGAATCATAATTAAGCCTGCCGTGCTACAACGGCATAAAACTGAATCATGCTTAATATGATAGTGGTCTTTTCCGTTAGTTGATTAGTTACTAAGAGGAACTAATCAAACAGCTTAGTATAGATCTTCTGGAAGTCTCTTGTTATTCTGTTAATTCCCCCAGGACGGGAAATTAATAATTTTCTTACGTTGCTATCCTCATGCGTTTTAGGGGTCACCAGGGCGCTAAATTCTGAATATATTTTCAGAGAGTGTACCTTAGGGCGCTTGTTGAAATTACTGTCATTTGTAATAAAATGTTCTGCAAGCTCCGTTGAAGTCACATTATTGTGCCTGACATCATACCTGTGTCTACTGAATGCTTTACTTAATTTTTCAGTTGTACAATCTTCATAAATCAGGTCTTAAATTAAGCACATTTCAGTTGTATGCCTTCACGCTGGCAGCGTTGCACTTTCGATTGACACGCTCATTACCAGGACGGCCATTTTTCTTTTCAATACAAGAAAAGCAACATTTGTACAAAAATTTATATTTTGTAGTTTTATATATTTTTATACTTGGAAAAAAATATTTAAATATCAATTGAAGAAGACAGACATTCTGCTAAAATATTGTTTAACATTGTCAAACAGTGTTTTTCTTTTCTTAAATCGCGCTATGTCTTAATTGTTGAAAAATATTAGAAAGCGTTACGCCATTTTGTTTAATAATGTTAGTAATAATAATAATTCATCTGTTTGTATACTAACAAAGAGAAGAATTCTCCATCAATTAGATTCTGTTTAGGGTGAAATGTTGAAGACTTTCTCGACTCTATTCGTAATTTTTTTTTCTTTATGAGGTGGGTGAGAAAATTAGTACTTATATATCTGGAACATTTTATATATGGAAATTTATGTCTAAATTTCAAATATCAATAAAATATACTTATAAAAAAAAACAATATTCAGTTCAAATACACGTTCTTATGTAGGCGTCGGATGATGTAATTTAACTTGGTTCATCAGGGAGTTTCGGTTCATTCAACATCATACACCCCATCACCAAGTCGACCCAATCAGGGGAGATCAATCCCTGATTCCCCCTCTCAATCAAACGCTAACAGCTACTCTGGCCTTTATAATGAATTAGACGAAGGAAGTTTTCCGCACACTCGATTGGATGTTTGTAACAACCAATCCGCTGCTCGGACTATCTTTTAAATGGTCCACCGTGATGACTGGCTTCTTTTCTTTCTTTTTCGGTGGATAGCATAAAAATATATTTATAAATAAATTCAAAACGAAAACTTTTATTCACCAAGGCGTTTCATTCCCTGAAGAACTTTATCAAAGAAAAATTTCATGGGCATTGCAAATAATAATAATAATAATAATAATTTGAATATCTCAGCTTTGCAAGAGAAATGAAGTAATTGTAAAACATGAAAGTGACAAATGTAACCGTCGTTCCTCAGGTGCATTACTGAAAAGAGCCTTTACCTTGATAAATGACCTCCAGGGTATGAAATGCTGTGTTAAATAAAAGAGTTTTCCTTTTATATTTATTCATCAAATCTTATGCATAAACATTTTATATATGAAAATTGTTCATGTGAATTTGCATATGAATTTTATATGTGAGAATATATATATATAAATATATAAAATAATATTTTTTCTCATATGCTGAAAGATTATATATATATATATATATATATATATATATATATATATATATATATATATATATGAGTTAAAGATTTAATATGGAAAAAGGATCCGACAGGATCATAAGATAAAGAGCAAATATCAAACATTTATCAATCTGTTGTATCACGCATGGCACAAAACTGGTTGATTTTGATTAGCGCCATATCAACCTCCATCTAAATATTTTGTACGCAATTTTATTTTATTTTTGGTGATAATAATGATTTAATTAATACGTGCTTAGGCGATCATGTATCTTTCGATACTTGACTGACTAGACAGATTTTCCCACACAAGGTTGCCATTGCTTTCTGCAGTAGACCAGTTGCCATCCAAGGCTATAGAACCCGGTCTATCCTTGCAGTTTATCTATAGCTGGGGAGGGAGAAGAGGACTCATACCCTTCCCAAGGATATTAGCACGTAAGTGAATGTAATGGATTCGACTGGAATTCGAACTCGGCTCTCCAATGTCTCAAGCCGAGCCGCTATCCATTACTTCATCGTGCCTCCCCTAATCAAAACCAACCAATGATTCACTCTGAGTATTCAACTGTATCTTAGTGGCTTTGTCGCCTTGCATGATGTGAAATGATTTTTGATTCTAAATCTCTAGAGGAAACTACCAATGTAGTCGACGCAGAAGCCATAATCATATAACATTAATAAAAATTGAAGAGAGTAGAAAAAAAAGGGGGTGGTTAATGTTGACTGAGATTGGAATGTGAACGATAAGGAGAGAGAAAAAAAAACACAAACTGAAAGAAAAACGATGTGAGGAGAAATAAAAATAACATTATTGCTCTTCTTTCGTTCCATACTCCTAAATCACAGTTGCGATGGAAAAAGAAGCGTTATTTAATTTCCACCACATTATCCAATCATTTATCGATTATAAATCATCGTGTTACCCCGCAAAACAAATACCAACAAAAGAAAAATTAAAAATGTTTTTCAAAAATAGAGAAAAGTAAAAGAAAAGAAAAGAAAAAAAAAACCTTGCCGAAAGGAACACCTATTTAATGTTGCACATGCGCACTTTGCTTATAATTGCAGGTTTTCGGCCCCCGTCAAATGTAAAAGAGAGAAACAGAAAAGATAAATCTACTCGAGGATTGGCAGTGAATAAGACGCCATGTTGCAATACGGAACAGTGGCTCTGAATAAGTACATTGGAACGTCGTGTACGGATCTGTGGCTGTAAATCATCGTTCAATAAGAATGAGTTGTTATTAGAAAAAAAGTGGGTGGAAAGCAAAAGATTTATCACGAAAATATACTGCTGCGTCTACTCTGGGAAACGTCTTTGCGAAATAAAGGAGAAATAGCGTCGCCGAAGGTATCAGCTGGTGCAAACCCCATATATATATATATATATAGATATAGATATAGATATAGATAGATAGATATCTATTTTTAGATTTACAAATTTTGGGAAACGCCTACGTGAAGAAGTATTCATTTGCTTAGAAATGTAATGATACATTATCAAATACATGCAACATCATCTTTTGAATGCTAAATAATATATATATCTATAAATATAAATATAAATTCCGGTGCCCAGTACAAGACTGTTAGTTGTCAAAAATCAATGACCTATATCGGACACATCACTACCTCCTTAAGTAGTCGTCTTACATGTCACCTTTCGAAGCAGAGTGCGATTAATAAATATTTATTAATTCATAATTTACAAGAACATTTAAGGAAATACAATATCTCATAATTAGGGAAGTATTCCTTATTAAACATTATTCTTCCGCTATCAATCTTACACTGTTTAGCAGTGGAGATAGGGTGTTAAAAGTTTTCTAAAAGTAGAAATGCCCAGGTCAAGCTGCCACGCATACCACGTGACCGTGAAGAAGCATGAAACATCCGCCGTACATACTCTACACAGTAATATCGGGTTCTAGACGGGGTTCTATAGGCTTGGCTAGCAGCTAGTCCACCGCAGAAAGAAATGGTAACATCTGCCTCGTCAATTATGTATCAAAAGATACATGATCGCCTAAGCGTGTATTACGTATGGCACGTAACTAACTTACGTGCTAATAACGTTGGGAATAGTATGAATCCTCTTCTTCAGCTATGGGTAAATAGCAGGACAGACAGGGTTCTATAGCCTTGGATGGCAGCTGGTCCACCGCAGAAAGAAATGGCAACCTACTGCGGGAATAGAAATCTGCCTCGTCAGTCATGTTTTGAAAGATACTGACTGAAATAGCTATTTCATGTGTGATTAATAATTAACCTTGTGTTAATAAAGCTTACAAAAATATTAATGAGTTAGAAATGGCAACCTACTGCGGGAAAAAAAATCTGCCTCGTCAGTCATGTATCGAAAGTTACATGATCGCTTAAGCGTATATCATGCATGGCACATAGCAGAAGACGTGTGTGTTTGTGAGTGTCGGTCTGTATGTGGGCATGTGGGTGTGAATATGGTTATGAACCACGAAATAGATGATTACAGTGTAAGAGGCACCATGACAAGTAAGGTTATAATGTCACCATGGCGCAAGTGAGACCACCGGAAATGAAAGAAAAGGAAAAGCACTTAGAGGGAGCCGGAAACACAATCCTAAACAGGAAACAAGGGAGAGACCTCTAATTCTGCTAAAAAAAAAAAACAGGGAGGAGTGTAAACTGGACGATAGACGAACCTATATACTCATATTGAGGGAAAATACAAATAAAAAGAATTTAGGCAGAGACGTTAGAATTACAGTGTTGAATAAGACTTTATAATGGACCAGAAACCAAATATTAAACAGGAAACAAGGGATAAAACTATACTCCCTTTCAAAAGACGAAGAATGATCTTAAACAGAATGATAGGCAAACCTATCGACTCCTACTGAAAAAAAAATGTAAATAAATAGTAAATAAGAGCCATACTTACAAAAATGTAAGGGAGCTAGTGTGGATGTGTGTGTGTGTGCGTGTGTGTGTGCGTGTGTGTGTGTGTAAATTGCAGGCATACCTTAACGTACCAACTTATCCTGTCTTTCACCAATAACACTTATAAAAATAGAACTTCTCTTTCCAAATATTTTTTTTTTAATTTAAAAGAGGTTAATAAAACTCCTACCGTTATATGGAACATTTATAAAAAAAGCTAGAACTTGTAAATCCTTAGATAAACTTGTTTCTTATTCTTACACGTGAAATTAGAAATTATTAGATTAGTTGATTGAAGCAAAGAAGTGAATTAACTGTAATTTGTAGGCAGATCTTAACGTTTACCTTACAATATGACTAAACTTTAACTATGATAGTACTATTTCATGTGGTCATAATTAGTATGTAAATTACGGTGCACCTTCTATTTTAATTTGTTTCTTTGAATTTAATATAGCTATGTATTACAGATTTGATCCTCATTATCAACATCTTGGATAAATATTACACATTTTTTAATTTCTTATTTTTGAACAGTTAAGTTGTATTTACTAGTTTCTTTAAAAAGCCTTTTTATTATCAACTATAAGATATATGTTACAATTAGCTATACATTTGATTATCTTCCTACCCCTACCCATTAGTTTCTTATAAAATTGAACAATTTACATTTGTTTCATGATACATGGTAGCCACCTGATTATAGTTTGTATGAATTTCTTGTCAGTCACTCATGACCTTGTCTGGCATTATATTTCAAAACACATTTTAATATGATCAAAATCTTCCCCTTTTTTTTTTTTTTTTTTAATTTAACATAGGTCTGACACCTAAAACCACAAGCCTTATTTTACTTTTGAATTGTTGTTATATGCATTTCAAATTTTAAAATATTTTTTTACTCACCAATTATTTACCATCGACTGAGGAGGCAGAATTTGAGAGTTGAAACATGAAAGCTATTGTGTAGCGATTTTAGCAGGTTTTTGTTTTAATCTCATATAATAAATAATATTAAGCTCTAATTTCCATTAAGCCATTATTAAAGAATTAAATGCTACAGTTGAAATATACTCCATTAGTTATTATCCCATACCTCTCTCTCTCCTTTATATATATATATATATAGTTAATTAGTTAAACCCAGAGAGCCAGACAAACCTACCAAGGTTTCAACTAAGCGGATCGTCAGGGAAGGCTGGCTTCCCTGACGATCCGCTTAGGTGAAACCTTGGTAGGTTTGTCTGGTTTAACTAGGTCTGCTCTACTTACCGTATTGAGCACTTTATTTAGTTATTTTGCTTACTCGTATCGGTTTTTTTTTCTTTGGAGTTTGTAATTGCATGCTAGACGATTATTTTTGGCTAACGTACATTCTTTCTTCTTTTTTATACCTTTTTTTCCCTTTGGTATTGGTTTGATTATTTGAAAATGAAGACACCGAAATCTTTCCGGGCGAGTATAATTTCTTATATTTATAAGATTATTACTACTATATATATATATATATATATATATATATATATATATATATATATATATATATATATTGGATACTCCTGTCGGTTTCTACGTATGAGGTTCTGACAGCCTAAATGAATCAGTTATGAAATTTTGTGTGATAATCTTAAGTGGTACTTAAGATCCACTAGTGATTTACAAAGGAAGCCGAATATGGAGCAAGAGTAAGGATTGTGAGATGAGATTACTGTTAAATTGGCTGACCTTTTAGATCTTGCTCTCGTTTCTTGAAAAGGATTCAGACAAGCAGATTGAAAACTGCTGAGTCCACTAAAACACGTTGATCTCCATTCTACCCGCTCCAAGGCTCAGCACTCAAAGGTGTTATGTGGTATATTGACAGCTGACAAGCATATGTGTGTGTGTGTGTATAGAAAATCATTTGGCATTTTGACGTGTTGCAATGCTTATCAAGCTTGTTTCGCTAGAGCAATTACGACTGAGTAGTGAGTTTTATCCTCACAGAGTGCCCCACATTTTTGGCCTTGTGCCACATAGAATCCACGCTTAGAACATCATTTGGGCACCCCGATGGGGTGTAATGGTTAGCAAGATTGTCTCGGTGGAGCAATTACGACTGAGTAGTGAGTTCGATCCTCACTAGGTGCCCCATATTTTCGAGATTGTGCCACATCGAAGCTACTCTTAGTAAATCGTTATAGATATTTATGAGTGTGCGTTCGAGTTTAACCTGTTTTGCGGAACTATTTATCTAGAGTTGCGCGCATACGCTTGTGTGTGTCTATGGACATCGTTTTGTCTGCATGTATATATATATATATATATATATATATATATATATATATAGATAGATAGATAGATAGATGATGTAAGCAAATAAACTGAAACACCATTCTACTGCCATTCAAATGGAAAGATAGACGCTCTCATGTATGACAAGGGCATTTCACGCCTTATAAAATGGACAACCCAAGCGTAATGTTGATGCTGCTGCTGCTGCTGCTCGAAGTGGAGATGGCGAATAAAAATGGTCGAAAATTACGCAAGAAGCAGCGGCCATTAATTATGGAAGCAAGCCAAGAACAACAACAACGACAACAACAACAAATAAGAACAACAAAAACGCTCTGAGATTTTTTCTTTTTCTTTTATTTCATTTTTTTACGCTTAATTGCTCTTCCGTTTGAAGCCGACGTATTTGCAACAATCAACCACTTTTCTTTATCTTGTTTTATTTTTTCCTCTTGTATTTAATATTCATTTGACTCGCCTTTTCCTATCAATCATTGGCCAATGAAATAACATTGCTTTTTCGGTAGGGTTCGTTCTCGTCTCGCCACCAAGTTACTCGAAGAAAATGGAAAAGTTATTCTTTTTTTCTAACAATTTGCTTCCAAAAATATCGTTTAAGTTTAACAGAGGTCATCATTGGATATTTATTTTGAATTCACTTAAGTGTCGTATAGTGACACAAGGCCAGGTTTATGGAGCAAATAGCGAAAGCCCAACCTACGCAGTCAATATTTGCTTTTTAATCATTGGTTTACATGTGATGCGAAATTTGGTTGAAAATAAGTCAGATGAGTTTCTATGTCGGTAAAGACATTTGGTCGTCCTGAGTATGATGATAAACTACATCCGCGTCCTGGGTAAGACTATAAACTACGTCCAACAGCAAGGCCTCTGCCCAGGTGGTTTTGAGGAGTGTGGAACCACCTCTTAATTGCTGGTGTTCCCATGTCCACCCTGACCAGGGGGGTAGCACCTGTTAGGGTCCCAGCTATGGGCAAATCGTTAACACACAAACTTATGTAAAAATAGGTTTTAATATCAAATACTTTGTAAGAAAAAAAATTATTACTAGCAATAATTTTTGAAGGAAAAATTATTATCAGCAATACTTAAAAAAAAAAATACCTGTAATACAAACAGCTATACATTCTTTGAAAAAAAAAAAATATGACCAGCTATAGATTTCTTTCAGGAAAAATATTCCCAGAAATAGATTTTTGAAGAAAAATATATTACCAGCAATAAAAATTTTGTCGGCATTAAATAACCCATTGAGGTGTTGATATGCCGTAAAACAAACCAAACCAAAGACATTTGGAGGATTATCAAAAACAGAATTAGATTTCTAATTTTTTTACCAGTTTTTTTTTTTTTTTTTTTTTTTTTGCTGTAATTTTCTTCTGAAATATAGAGGAGAGATATGCTCTAATTTTGGAAACTATTTTATTTTTCTTATTTTGTAACTGTATAAAAAAAAAAAGTGCTCATATATCTCTTTACGGTGTTTCGTTCAAACGTTATAGGGTATTTAGGTACGCAACTTTTAGCATAGGCAAAATCTAAGTGCGATTTTCACCAAAGAAGACGATAACCAGGTAGAAATTTATATTTACCTTACGGTTTGTAGCGAATTACCAAAAAAAAAAAAAAAAATCTTTCTACCTGTTTCAATTTCCAATTTTGTAAATTTTTGGTACGCCTAATATCTTTACTGCAGAAAGAAATTAGTTATCTTCCAAAAAGCAGGCCATCAAAGATTTGCCCAGTTTTCATTTAGTAGGATAGAAGATGAGAGACATAATGAAAAATCAAGGAAGCCCCTAAGAGACAAGGAGGTTGCTTAGAGTGAAAGTACCCGAGAAAAGCTTAATTAAGTTTTCCTGCCTCTTTGAATGCCTTTTTCCTTTCTATTGTCCTCCCTCCCCAATTGAGGACAAAAAGAAAAAAAATATCGAAGAGGCAGTAAATGATGATTTTCGCTGCATTAAAATTATTGAAAATTGTAGTTTTATCAAAAAATAAGGGAAAATACAAATAAAAGAATTCTCTTGGTTCTTTCTTACCAGCTTAAGTTAGTTTGTCCCGACAGCTTCCTTAGGAAGTCTCGCAGGTTAGTATTTATAAAGAAGGATGAGTTCAATAATGTAGATAGGTCACCATAAGAATATTGTCAGAAATTTATATTAGAGGAAGCATAGTCCGCCATTAGGCAGACTATGTACGACATACAGTCGGCCATTACTGATTTATTAGATGAAGTAGTGTCAGCCTTTACGAATTTTATCGGATGAAGTATTGTCGGCCATTACTAATTTTATTTGACGAATAAGTAAATTCCAGGAAAAAAGCAATAATCACGAATAAATTTCCACAGGTGATATGTTAGAGAAAAGAAAATATTAAGACATAACTTACAGTTAAATCTAGCTATTCCAACGGTAAAAGGTTGGGACCTAGCTGCCAGTTGAGTATTACGCTAACATCAGTGAAGTCTTGGTGCCAACGAGGAAAGCTCATCTGTGCAATTACCATGAAAATGTTTATAGAAAAGGCATCGGAAAGACACCGTTCGGAGGTAGGAAATTGACGACAGCCGATAGTATTGCAGATTCCTATTTGGATTTTGTCAGTAATTTCTAGATATATAAGAAAAGTGCCAGAATTTTTTTAGTCGTATTTTTCTTGAAAAGTAGACATTTTTCAAAAAGTTCATTGCGGTTAAGATGCTCGAGTAATCATAAAGAGATTGCATAAAAAAAGCATCAGATTTAATTGGTTTTCTTGTTACATTTACGAATAGAATTCAACTGTCACGTAATACCAAATATGGCAGTGAGTGCTGGAAAATCTCCTCACAGATGAAGAGGAGAATTCAAGCGACGGAGATGCTGTTCTACCGACGAATGCCAAGATGGACGGAGACGCTAATGCAGAGAACTTGTGAGCAACGAAGAATTTTAAACACACAGAAACCTCAAAATCACTGACATTTGTAATAATAAAACGTTCTTAGAAATAAGACAAAGAGTAATGCATGGTTATGCCATGTCTAATCTTCTATATGACAATGAATGCCGGACAATCTCTTCACAGATGAAGAAGAGACTTGAAGCGACAGAGACGTTGTTTGAAGAATAGTTAAAGCTGAAGATATATAGCAACAGCAATGTTTATAATCGGAAGTAGCCGGATGTAATTTCCAGAAAGAATAATGAGGAGAAGGGGTATGGAAAATTTAACAGTCACAGGACACAGAAAAGCTAAGAAAAACAGAGAGACGTTGAACAATCTACTTAAGAAGCTTTTGTGAGTGGATGGGAGAACAAAAACGAAAAGGGGTGGTAAAAGATCAAGAGTTAATTAATTAAAAGGAAATTTAATAATGAAAAAAAAAAAAAAAAAAATTAAATTAAAATTGATGGATGGATGTGCGGGTATCGTAACGTTTATTGGCACCGAAAATAGAACCGGAAGTCATTTTTTTTTAATAGTGTTCACCCAATCAAAAGTTCCGGTAAATTCAAGATCCACTGAAAGTAGAATGTTACTGAATGAGGTGCGTAATATGAATTCAAGGAGAAAAGAGAAAGTGAAGCTTATCAGGATACGGAGGCTGGACAATGACTGACCGTTGACTTAAAGGGGGCATGGCGGTAACATTCGGGGATGCATCAACGAGGGAGTGTGTTCCATGAAGTAGCGTCTCTTGGGAACTTCCTCCTTACAAATGGAATATGCGAGCGTGAAAGGAATAAAGCTAGTTTGACTTCATGGGCGAAGCACGGATGATCTTATTTATAAAGGTCTTAATTGATGGGACTAAAGAATGGAGCTCTCCTGAACGTTTGCCATGGAAATAGCGGTCGTGCATGTTTTTGGGAAAAGTGGGTATTATTGTCTTTCCGCCTTAACTGTGAATAAAATAGCAGGGAAGACGGTGCTCTCTAGTTTAGTTGGCGACCAGTCTAATAGGAAGAAAAATCTAAATCCAAACTGGTTGGTCTAAGGGTTATCAATTTCACTATATAAATAATATAATACAAGTATAATATATAATAATATAATATATGATATAAGTATAATTTAATAATATAAGTATAATATAAAAATATAATATAATAATATAAATTGTAATAATATAGTATAATATAAAATATAATATATAAATATAATATACTATAATAATATAAGTATAATATAATATATGATATATAAGTATAGTATAATAATATAAGTATAATAATATATATAAGTATAATATAATAATATAAGTATAATAATATATATAAGTATAGTATAATAATAATAAGTATAATATAATAATAAGTATAGTATAATAATATATATATAATATAATAATATATATAATATAATATAATAATATATATATAATAATACATAGTATAATAATATAAGTATAATAATATATATAAGTATAATATATAATATATATAATATATATAAGTATAATATAATATATATAAGTATAGTATAATAATATAAGTATAATATAATAATATATATAAGTATAGTATAATAATGTAAGTATAATATAAATATATATATATATATATATATATAAATATAGTATAAAATATAATATAATATAATATATATATAAGTATAATATAATAATATAAGTATAATAATATATATATATATATATAATAATATAAGTATAATAATATATATAAGTATAATATAATAATATATATAAGTATAGTATAATAATGTAAGTATAATATAATAATATATATTAGTATAATAATAAGTATAATATAATAATATATATAAGTATAGTATAATAATATAAGTATAATATAATATATATAAGTATAATATAATAATATAAGTATAATATAATAATATATATAAGTATAGTATAATATAATAATATAGTATAATATAATAATAATATAGTATAATATATGTATAATATATAATATATAAGTATAATATAATATGTAAGTATAATATAATATGATGGTCTCCTCGAGGTGGTGAATTGGTTAGCAAGCTCGTCTCGCTAGAACAATTACGACTGAGTAGTGAGTTCGATCCTCACTGGGTGCCCCATGCTTTCGGCCTTGTACCACATCTAAGCTACGTAAGTATAATATAATAATAATGTAATAATATGTAAATATAATATGCAAACAAGGAGGAAGCTTATACTTAACATAAGGAAGAGGCAGATGAAATTTCTGGGACAAGTAATGAGAAAGAAGGGCCTGGAGAATCTGATACTCACAGCTCGAATAGAGGGAAAAGAAGACAAGGGGAAGCAACGGGTGACATATCTGGCGGGCTGAAGCAAGTGGACGACAGAACGTGGTCGGGAACAGTTGGCAGACGCACGAAACTTATTGGGTGCCAAAAGGCACATAAAAAGAAAAAAAAAAGTATTCCTGTCATGCTAATTGAAGCGTTCTTTTATTGCAACTATGTTGCATCCGATCGATCGCAACTGAGATTATAGAACTTGTGTGATCACCGCGATCCTATCGTTGGATGTGCTTCCTCAGGGCTACCTTCGAACTTGTCTTTCTCCTAGACAAGTTGCCAACAACGGATAATCTGCCCAGTCTTCTGTTATTTAGTCCATAACTGGAGGGAAAAAAAAGATGGATTCATATTTTTCCCCAAGGGCATTTATGCAAAGGAGAATGTAACGAGCTCGTCTGTAATTCGAATTTCGGCTTGTTGGTATTTGATATTGTTTTTTATGAACACTCAACCTATTGGTTACATCCATAATTGTTGTGGCCTGTTAGGGGCCAGAAAGACACGGAAAGAAGAAGGTAGGTTGAACAAGTGTATTGAAATAACAGAACATATATACAAAATAAGAGTGTTATTAGTCAGAAGATACAAGTGTCCGTCCAAACTGTCAGGTTACACTGCGTCCCGACTGCCTCCCATAGGAAGTCTCGCAGGTTAGTATTTATGAAGGAGTAAGAGTCCATTCTAATGTAGATAGGTCACCATAACAATATTGACAAAAATTTATATTAGAGGAAGCATAGTCTGCCATTACCAGTACAGTGTAACCCGGATATAAGAGAGTTGTCGGAACCGGAGAAGTCTCTTATATCCGGGTTTCTCTTATATCCGGGTTTGGTCTAATTTATATACATTAACACAGTCTCTAATTTGGGACCAGAGAAAATCTCTCTTATATCAGGGTTTCTCTTATATCCGGGTCTCTTATATCCGGGTTACACTGTATTATTAAACGACGTACAGTCGGCCATTACTAATTTATTAGATGAGGTAGTCTCAGTCTTTACGAATTTTATCGGATGAAGTATTGTCGGCCATGACTAATTTTATTTGACGAAGTATTGTCGGCCATTGCTAATAAGCAGTGTTCCGATAACTTGTACAGATTTTAAATGAGAATTAAGTTTAAGCGTCTCATGATTTTTTTTCTTTTTTCTTTCAGATTTAACAACTTAAGTCTTTAGCAACTTCAACCATGGAAAGATTAACAATCAAACAACGTGTTAAAGTTATTGAAGCCTATTACGAAAATGGACGTTCAAACAGAAATGCATTTCGCGCACTTCGGGATATTTTTGGTCAACATAATCGACCAAAAGAGAGTTCAATTGGAAACGATGTAACGTTGTTGTGGAGAGGTCCAATCCCTGCGCGTGATGACAAATAGAGGTGTCTGGATTTTCAACCACATTCCCATGCACTGCAGCAATGTTTTCAGTTGAACGACGTAAATGAACATGCAATGGTGTTTTTACATCTGCCATCATCCCAGTTTGAACTTACGAACAATTTTTCCAATTAAACTCTTGAAACTTTAACACTTTGATTGTTATTCTTTCCATGCTTGAAATTTCTAAAGACTCAAGTTGTTAAATCTGAAATAAAAAGAAAAAAAATCATTAGACTCTTAGAATTCACATTTAAAATCGGTCCAAGTTATTGGAAGACCATTTATTATTAAATGAAGTACTGTCGGCCATTACTAATTTGTTAAATGAAGTACAGGGTGGTCTAAAAATCTTATCTCCTCCTACCAAAAAAATTAATGAGAACAGTAGAAGAACAAGTAATACAGTAATACAAAACACACATACTAGATTCATTTTATTCACTTTCACTGACGCTGACACACATCGAGAAGGTTTGTATGAACACCATCATTTTCGTGGCACAAAATTATGCACTGCCATGTCCTGTGTGATATCTTACGAAGTATCGGCTATTACTAATTTTATTTGACAAATTATTGTCTGCCATTACTAATATTATTAAATGAATTACTGTCGGCCATTATTAATTTGTTAGATGAAGTATTTTCGGCCATCACTAATTTTATTGAACGATGTATTGTCGGCCATTACGAATATTATTAAATGAGAAAGTGTCGGACATTAACAATATTATTAGATGAAGTTTTGTCGTGCATTAATCATTTTTAACCATTGATCTTCGAAATCGGCTGTACAAGGAAACGGCTAATATTGTCGTTATTATTAACATTTCTGTAGCCACAAAAGATGTGAGGAATTTTTCAAACAACCTAAAATACACTTTGTGCAAAATTTCGAATCTGTTGGATAAAATATGGAAAATATTAGTTTTTGCCTTTATTCTTGCTAAGGTGAATACGTAATGATTTCTTTTCTTTTCTTTTCTTTTTTTTATTTATTTAATGCGAGAGGAAAATCTGAGCTCTTTCATGATAAATTCGAATGGTCGTATTATCCGAGGTTTCGATTTTTCTACACCATCCCCCACCCCAACACCGGCTTCTCTTTTTTTTTTTTTTAGCTCACCCTTTTCAACTGTGACTTCTGATTTCTTAGAAAGTTCAAGCAAAAAATACAACAAAACAAAAATTACTCTTCCCTATGCTAAGTAGATGGTGGTGCTAACTTTGCGAAAATCCGATATCTTTAAGACGTTCGTCTCTTTTTACAACAGGCCAGATTTCCATCTTTGACGACCCGAATGTGAAAGCTTTTAGTAAATTACACGTCGTCATTATCGGGCGCCTAATCTTTCACCATACCCCGCTGAATATCTGGTTTGGTTTTAAATAGTTCTACCTCAGTTTGGGTTACAAGGTAGGTTTTAGAATCCCCCCACTTTTTTATCATTAGCTTATAGAAAGAACGACTGTAATGTTACGAAAAGTTGTATTGAGTTACCCAAAAAGATACATACAGTGTAACCCGGATATAAGAGAGATTTTCTCTGGTCCCAAATTAGAGCCTGTGTTAATGTATATAAAATAGACCAAACCCGGATATAAGAGAAACCCGGATATAAGATACTTTTCTCCGGTCCCAACAATCTTATATCCATATATATAAATATATATATATATATATATATATATATATATATATATATATATATATATATATATATATACAGAGAAACCCGGATATAAGAGAGATTTTCTCTGGTCCCAAATTAGAGCCTGTGTTAATGTATATAAAATAGACCAAACCCGGATATAAGAGAAACCCGGATATAAGATACTTCTTCTCCGGTCCCAACAACTCTCTTATATCCGGGTTACACTGTAGCTCCAATCTTTCCTGAGAAAAACAGAATGTTCTGGATGAAGGGAATTATGAAATTAGGTTAAAGTGGTAAAAGGTCAAGAAATTTTGGAGAGTAATGACCCCTCCCCCACAAAAAAAAGTTAAATTAAAATTGATTGATGGATGTGCGGGTAGCGTAACGTTTATTGGCGCCGAAAATAGAATCGGAAGTCATTTTTTTAATAGTGTTCACCCAATCAAAAGTTCCGGTAAATTCAAGATCCACTGAAAGTAGAATGTTACTGAATATGGTGTGTAATATGAATTCAAGTAGAAAAGAGAAAGTGAAGCTTATCAGGATACGGAGGCTGGACAATGACTGACCGTTGACTTAAAGGGGGCATGGCGGTAACATTCGGTTTGGTTTTAAATAGTTCTACCTAAGTTTGGGAACAAAACAGTAAATGTTTTTCAATAAAGTTAATATCGAATTTCTTTTTAGAAAATCTATTTTATTTTTACTTAGTATCAGGTGATTAAAAAGTAACTCCCTATTTTATGCATGAATGGACAGCCAGGAGTACTTACTTAACAAGCTGTGACTTTTTTCTTTGGGGGTTTCTAAAAGTAGACTAGCTCGTCTACTATAACAAAACAAGGATTTAAAAGAACTTAAAAGGAGAATTTCCTTCAAAAATTATTGCTGGTAATTTTTTTTTATTATTATAAAGTATTTCTAGCATTAAAACCTATTTTTACACAATGGGTGTTAACAATTTGCCCATAGCTGGGACCCTAACAGGTGCTACCACCCCGGGTCAGGGTGGACCTGGGAACAACGGCAATTAAGAGGTGGTTCTACGCTCCTCAAAACCTCCAGATCAGAGGCTTTGCTGTTGGACGTAGTTTATCGTCTTACCCAGGACACGGATGTAGTTTATCATCATACCCAGCACGATATATTTAAAGTAAAATCGACAATATTTATTTAAATCAAAATGACCAACACTATATTTTATCTGTAGTTGAAGGCATACAATTGCGTTCAAAGTAGTTAGATACTGGCATTAAATAACCCATATGCCGCTAAACAAAATCAACCAACCAATCCCTATATGATTTTGTAGACTAAATTTATAAACTACTTGTGTGTAAAGAACTGTACTCAAAGGTGTACTCAATTTTTAAAGAACCTCAGTATAGCATGACTTCTTTCTTCTTTCAAAGTGAGTCAGTAGTTCACTTTTGAACCGACTGCTCGGTTGAACTCTCTTCCTACGGACGGGAGAAACCCGAAGGAGGCTACGCCGAAGGGCGGAGTCTCCTTCGGGGAGGTAAACCGGCCCTGAACCCGTTTATACGGGTTCAATGGGCATATTTTTGGCCGAGGCCACGGACTCGGAATACCCACGTTAAAAAGGCCTTGTGCCACATGACACCCTCGTGGTGGGGGGTGACTCAATATCGTGACTTCTTTCTTCTTCTTTTGCTTTTTTGTGCCGTGTTCATTCAGGACGTGGACGATTAAGGCTCTCCATAACTTCCTGTCATCTGAAGCTCTTTGTAAGTTTTGTCATTTTACAATCCTTCTCTAATCCTTGTCTGCCAACCATTTACACAAGTTTCTTAAGTATTTGCTGTTTTCTTGTGTCCCTCTTGCCTTCAATATGTCCTGTGAGTATTAAATTTTCCAAGCAATCTTTCCTCATGTGCCCTAGAAATTTAATCTGTCTCTTTCTGATTCTAAATAGAAGTGTCTTTTTTTTAATTCAATTTCCCTTAAAACTTGGTTGTTGCTCACGTGTTCAGTCTATGGTATCCTCAGCATCTTTCAGTAGAACCACATTTCTGTCGCCTCAAGTATCTAGCCTCTACCTTCACATGAGCCAGATGAGGTCAAAAATTGTTTTCATATATGGGAAGGAGTTGTCCGGTCTTCACTTCTCAGTCTCGACAGAGTCCAAAAACGTCTCCGCGTCCTTGTGGGTGATGAATTATTTTCCGCCCTACAACCTCTTTGTCACAGTCGATACGTCGCGAGCCTATCGCTACTCTAACGCTATTTCCATGGAAAGTGCTCAAGCGAACTAGATATCTAATTTCCACCTGTTTTAACCTTCAGGGCTAAGACCCGCTATTCCACGGACATTGTCCCGAACCATCCTCATTACATTCGTTCGTTTGGCAAGATGTAAGTTCCACTCGATCAGCTTCTACCCACGAAACGCTGCTCTGTGAAACCGACTCCCAAGAGTATGCTTTCTCGATCACTAATATCCTAACCTGTTCGTCTAGAGTTAACCATTATCTTCCCGAGATATCTGCATAAAATATGCCTCTTATTGTGTAACCCCTTACCTAGAGTGGCTACATTCGGGACGAATATCATTGTACGAAAAAAATATTTGTACTTGATCTGTACGGTTTACTAAATACTGAACCATGAAAAAATTTCGTTCCAACTGTGCTGGAATCATTTAAATTGAATCAATACCGACGCACGGGTTTTGTTGGATTTTTGGAGCATACGTATCCAAAAGTGATTTCATTATAAACAAGTGGGAAGAAATAAAATTAATTTGTTTTAATTGCTTATAAGATAGACGGAAGTTGTTCAGGTTTTCTCAATTACTTTGCTTTCCTTCTCTTCATTGCTGGCTGCTTTTTGCCTCGGAACTTTCTATTTGTGTTCATTAATTCATATTGAATCAATTCAATCAACCTCACTTCTCTGAACCCTGATTGAAATTGCGTATTGAATTAATTCAATATTTCAAAAAAAAATCACAAATATATTTTTGACTTACACGGCAAAGGAAAGTGCGTTCGTTTGGCGTTTCGCCAGAATATAATGGGTTACACGAGTTCTTATTTACATATATTAAATACGTACACACACACACACACACACACACACACACACACATATATATATATATATATATATATATATATATATATATATATATATATATATATATATATTAATTTAAAAAAAAAACAGACCAATTTTAAGGCTCTATTTGTAATAATTTATTTCACCAGAGAATTTTATTTTTCTCCGGAGCTTCAGACTTCACTTTCAAAAGGTGAAACGAAAAATGAATTTAAAATTTACACTTTGGACGGGCAGTATTAAGCTGACATAGAAGGTGGTGAGGAATAGTGTGAGAGACACATATAGTGTGAGAGATATATATAGTATATGATAGCAGAATTAAAAGATAGAAATGACCAGACGAAAATATACGTAGGGCGTACTGAATGAAGCTTCAAGAGGAGATGGTATAATCACAAGTCATCATTCAAGCTAGAAAGACCGGTAGAAAAAATTTCAGTTATGAAAAAATTTCAGTTATGAAAAAATTTCAGATTAGTCTTAGTCTTATGTCCATTGTCTTTTCATATTGAATTAAATATGGTCTAATGCTAATTATGTTTTATGAATATGCCCTGAAGATGGTCTACTAGACCGAAACGTCTGATGTTGACATTATATTAACATTAAAACAGCATAATTGCATATTAGGATTTTTGTTTGTTTTTTCCGTATATTTTTTTTCATATATATATATATATATATATATATATATATATATATATATATATATGACGGTTGGATTTAAATACGTAAATATTACAAAGACAAACTAAAGAGTAACCTCTCAGCTGTCAATGTGTCTCATACTAACTTCGAGCGAGTTACCCTGGATAGAAATAACTAGAAATATTTGTGCTAGAGTGATAACAAACAACTCCCCCACTGAATTTTTTCCTTTGATTTTAATAAAATTTAAATTTGAACCTTGGAATGACTCCTATCAAAAATATAAAAGAAGAAATCCAGAAGATGGAGGTCACATCGGCAAGTTCAAAATGAGAAAACATGGAAGTCAAGTTAAGCAAGAAATCATCAATCAGTGGGTAGTGCCTTACAATACATATTTGTTGTGACAATTCAACTGTCATATCAATGTTGAAAACTGCTCATTTAATCAAGTATTGCATCAAATTCATATCAAAGGGGTCAAATCTAGCTATTTTTGCACCCCCCACTCCACTTATTTTTCTCCTTTGATTTAAATTAAATTTGAATTAGAACAAGGGAAATACTCTTATCGCAAATATGGAAGGAGAAAGCCAGAAGATGGAGGTCAAATAGGCAAAATCATTCAGTAATATTGAAATGCATCAATTTTTTCTCCATAAATTATGACAATGACTTAAAATCAGTCATCATTTTCTTACAAAAAATGTGACAGCAAGGCGCGGCTAATTCGGCTAGTTAGTAATAGAAAAAAGAAAAAGTCAACATTCAGTAATATCAACTATGAACACGGCCACAATGTGCTGACCGTGTTTGGAAAATAAAACATTCCTATGATACATGCAGAAAACAATCTATACATTAAAAGTAAAGTTAAAATCATCCTTGATAATGGCTAAAAGTATAGTTAAAAAATTTGGAAATGCAGAAGATTCGGACAATTTCTGTATTAATATATATATATATATATATATATATATATATATATATGTGTGTTTGTATGCCTGTTATTATATATATATATATATATATATATATATATATATATATATGTCTGTATTTATATATATTATATATATATATATATATATATATATATATATATATTAATATGTTAAACCTATATATGTGTGTGTATGTATGACTAATAATGGGTAATGGAATGACAAAATAGAAATTTTTTCAGATTGGTCTTTTTCAATGAAATATATATATATATATATATATATATATATATATATATATATATATATATATATCTGATATCGAAATCTATTTCTAATAAGTAATCGCATATAATATATAAATAATTATATATATATATATATTTATATACACACACTTTTCACACACACACACACACACAAACACATATATATATATATATATATATATATATATATATATTAATTTAAAGAATTAATAACTTTTTATCCAACATAAATGTCATTTAAATAATTTTTTTTAGTAGATACCCAAATTTGAGTAAAGGCTCCGTTTATTTTAAACAGTATTTTTTTTCGTATACCGCCACGAATATTCGAGAAATCTTAAAGTGAAATACGTCCTCCAGCAGGCTTCGAAACAGTCCTGCTTTAACTGATTTAGCTACTATGCACAGCCTAGCTTAATCGGATCGCTTATTGACACTATTGCCCCAGGCTGATACCATCCCTGACAAATCGACCCTGGTTTGGTTTAAACCCTGGTCTGATTGTTGGAAAACAATCTCGGCTTTAACTCTGTCTATAATGTATATTTAAATAGTAAGAATTCGTTTGAACAAATTTTATTAAATTCTACTATTTGTGTGTTTAATTTTTAATATTTTTTTTTCAATTGTTGAATGAGTTGTTCCATATCCAGATCAAATTATGGATAAATTGTTCACTTATACCGTCACTTATACAATTAATATACATTTCAGTTGTAATGTATATATAGCCCTTAAATTGAACAATATAAGTTTACGCATTGAATGTTGATTTTTTACAGCTTATCAACCCTTTGCAGGTTATTCAAAGCCAGAAAATATTTTTTAGAATTTATTTTTTTATGTGATAATGTTTTATTGATAATAGTCTTACTAATTAACCTATAGCTGGGGAGAAGACGTGGATTCATACTTTTCCTCATGGTATTTTTCAAAATAAGTGAATATAATGAACCCAGATGGAATTGGGACTCGGCTCTTCAGAGCCATCATCCATTACACCACCCGTACATCCAAGTACTTGGTATTCCCAGGTGTTCACCCATCGAGGTATTGACCAGGCTCTACGCTTCGGGGATCATACCGCTGTATGCGGTCGTACACACGCATGAGAAAGGAAAACGGTTAGAAAGAGTTCATTCCCAACTATTATTACATACTAGCAGCATGGCCCGGCGTTGCCGGTGCTTGATTAAAAAATCATACGACTCATACAGCAATCGCTATCACTTGACTTAAAATATTTTTGCCCTTCTTTGCCTTTAAAGGAGTGCTCTTTGCCGTGATGATGTTGCTACATGCCTTACTTCTTGCCTATCTCACACTGCGAATTTTTTCTAAGCTCTATACTAAACACTAAATCTGTTACGAAAAAAGAACTAAACAAAATGAACACAAATCGATCAGCTTTAAAAACGGACTCGTAACTTTAAAAACCGAATGAAAAAAGAATGTTAACAACAAATAATTTTTTCACACCCAACCCATTTTCTGCGGAATCAGAATCAACGTTGAGTTTAAGCAAGCGAATGAGCCAATTGGAGTAAAGTGCCATGCAGATTTAAATTTTTCCCACTTGTGACGAACGCAGCTATCGTTTTTTTTTTGCATGCTAGCATGCTAGTTAACATTCGTGTCAGTCAGCTGTTGGCTCTCACGCTTCCCAATAGAATCTACCTACCTATTCGTGGCAGCCAGCACTCTGGCCAGTACAAAATTGCCGCAAACTACATGAAAAGTGCCGTAGAAGCATGAAAAAATCGATTATTTCCACTATCGATGAGAGTTGGGAAATGCAAAGTCAGTCTAAGCCTTCTCGCTAACTTGGAGCATGTGCATGTAAATTTTGGTGCATATCCGTCGAAACACACACAGAAACACACAGACACACAGACACACAGACACACACACACACATCCTGCCTTTTATAGATAGAAATGCGTAGTAAAATGTTGGAAAAAATCTTGAAAGAATAGCACCTTAATGGTACCTTAATGGATTCCTGCTACTCCAAGAATAACCTGGCGTTATTAAAATATCGATCAACTTCAGCCTAATATCGATCGGTTAAATATTCAGGTCAGCCAACCAGTCGATGGAATCAAAGAACTCCTTGGTTCGTTTTGATGCGAAATAAAAACGTGGATTTCCCCATCCCGCGGTTTTGAAAGATCAGAAAATACAAGATGTCGTGTTTAGAATAATTGTGCATCGCAATGATCATCGTTTTTTTCTTCTTCTTTTTACCGGATTATTAAATTATTATTAATATTATTATTATTATTATTATTAACATCATTGATGGAATTCGTTTCAGTATTTGCCATATAAAAAAATAAAAAAAACATTTAATATCTAAAAAGTATTTTAACAGTGGATGCAAAATGCGATATCAAAATCAGAAGGCTCAATGGAATAGCGAAAGACGCCTTCAAAAACCTAAGCAAAGTATTAAGAAGCACGAAACAAAGAAAAGAGTACGGAACGATGCAATAACCGCCCTCTTATAAGGCACTGAATGCTGAAGTTTTAGAAAAAAAAAGGAAACAAAGTAAGACGCTCAGAAAGAGACAATTGAAATTTCATAATAAATAAATAATGAGGATAGGGGGCTTAGAAAATTTGACACTCACAGGATATGTTAAAGGCAAGATCGACAGAGGAAAGCAGAGTATGACTTAGCTAACGTGTTTGCGGAACTGGTTAGCAGGTAAAAGATTAGGAGATATAACAAAAACCAATATTAATTGAGAGCTACAAAGGACAGGAAATTGTGGAGAGCTATGATCGCCCAAGTCTAGAACATAGAAGACGATTTTTTTTTCTTTTTTGTCTTTTGTTTTCGTGTGTAATTATTGCTTTATTATTCAAAAATTAAAAGAACGCACGAGAAATGTGATTATTGGAAAATCGAAATCGATGGAGGAGGTTTCAATGTGCTATTAGCATCCTCATCAGAATAAGATTCGATTTCTACATGAAAATAATAAAAAAATAAATAACAATAAGTAAAATTACTTCAGATTTATTGCGCGTGCATGTATATATTTTAACGAAATATCTGAGAAAAAAGTATAATCAACATTATTTTTATTTACTTCAGAGCTTATGTCAGACTATTATTTTTTTTTTTTTTTTGATTTCTGGCGTTTACATTTTTTTCCGGGTCCCGCAAGCAGACCTAAGGTTAGAAATGGCATCATGACACTTTTCCACTGAGGAAAAAAAAAAAAAAAAAATTACGTAGATAAAGCCCTTCGTAAAGTGTGGGCTGTACTTGTCAGAACAATTTTTTGTATCTCTTTAAGGCATGGACTTCCAGGAATCCCTTCATTTACTCTACTGGAATCTTTTCCAACCAATCCTAGGTCTCCAACTTCAACAGGAATTGTTGATGTTCCCATATGCCACATTTTCGAGATTTCTATTTCAAGGTCCTTGTATTTTGACAGCTTTTTGAATATCTTCAAAGATACATTGCAGTCAGCAGGGACTGCCATATCAATAAGGAGGCACTTTTTTTTTTGTTTGTGGTCTTTAATAACAATATTGGGCGGTTGGCTTTGATTGTTCTGTCAGTGTGTATTGTGTAGTCCCATAGAATTGTAACAGGTCCTATCTCCGTATTATTATTATTATTATTATTATTATTATTTCTTTGTTTTCTGGTGTATACTTATTTCTTTCTGGATCCCAACCAGAGACCTAAGGTTAACAATGGGATTGACATGCGTTCTCTCGAATAATCTGACGCTGGAGGATGTTCCGACTATGCCAAGTCCGTGAGAGATAACCTCCATTTCACATTTTGGCTCAAATGGGCTCAACGCCTTCAAGGTATGCGATCAAGCAGCAGCCGTAGAAGTGCCATACGTTTTAAGCACTCCTGCGTATCTTAAATTTAATAAAAATTTTAATAATCCTACCAAAATTTAAACGATCTTTTTCTCCATAATTTTCGGTGATTCAATGCAATTAACACAGATTTTTTTCTAAGTATTCTTTCAAGCATTTTCTGTATATACATGTTCCTGTCAACTTCCTCTCAGATTTCATGTGGTTATTGCGTGTTATTCGATGACCAGCAATAAACACAAGACATCTCCAAAATCTCTCTCTTTATTATTATTATTATTATTATTTTATTATTATTATTCAATGGAATTCGTTATTTTAATGAGAATGAAAGTGGCATTATAAGTTTTTTAAAATATTTAATTCTCCTTATCATTATTATTATTATTATTAATATGATTATTATTATTATTGGCGTTGCACGTTGACGTATTCAATGGAAATTCTGTTCTTTAAGCATACTGTCAAAAATATTCCTCACAACTTAAGAATTCTTTGGAGAATCTTTGCAGAATCAAAGACCTCAGTTTTCTGGAGATCTATATTCTTGGTTCCAATTCCCTAAATACTCTTTCGGACCTCTTTTATTATTATTATTATTATTATTATTATTATTATTAATAAAATAATAATAATAATATTTTTCTTTTTTTTTCTTTTTGAATTCGGGTCCTAACAAGGTCAGAAATGGCTTCATGACATTTTCCACTGATCCATCTTGGATCACACACATTTTGCATAAAGCTCTTCGTTTTGTATGAGCTGTAATTGTGAATAAATTTTTTTGTATTTCTTTAAGGCATGAGCTACCAGGGATCCCTTCTATGTATTTATCGGAATCTTTTCAATCAAACCGAGTGCTCCAACTACAACTGGAATTATTGACGTCCTCATGCTCCACGTTTTAGAGATTTCCATTTTTAAAAGATCTTCAAAGATACATTACAGGGATCATTATCATTATTTTTATTTCCGTTGATTTCTGGTGTATACTTATTTCTTTCCGGGTCCCAATCAGAGACCTAAGATCAGAAATAGCATCATGACATTTTCCACTGAGCATTTCTGAAAAAAAATCACACATATCTTACATAGATAAAACCCATCGTAAGGTGTGGGCTGTACTTGCGAGAACAATTTTTGTAGCTCCTTAGGGCATGGGATACCAAGGGATTGTTGATGTTCCCATGTGCCACATTTTTGAGATTTCGATTTAAAGGTCATTGTATTTTGATATTTTTTTGAAGATCTTCAAAGCTGCCCGGCCCAGAGATTGAACTCACAATTACTATATCACCAAATTCACGAACCAACGTTTTAATCGAGCAGGACCTGCAGGTTACCCGGATTGATATTCAACTGATGAGGGCCAGACTCAAATCGGCCGAAACGTTAGGATAACAACAGCAAAGATGAGGAGAATATTTCGCATGTAAATAGTGTAAATAAAGAAACACAATAGATTAGCGTCCTTAACATAGATTTGAATATTTTTTTTTCTTCTTTTTCTTAGTCAGTACGTACTTATTTTTTGTATTCTGTCGTTCTAGCACGGACATACCCGAGTCTATCACGTCAACCATGATGGCCCTGCATCCAGGCCTGGAATGTCATTAGGGTGAATTTTGTCAATGTCAATGTGGGTGATACCATTTTGTTCAAAACAATGTCAGTGTATTTGGTTGCTGGTCTACCAAGCCGTTTTGCTCTATGGCTACCTGTCCAGAGAAGGAGATCACTCGCAATTTCTTGTTTTGCTGGCCAGGAATATGCTGCAAACCGCTTACTTGTAAAATTTATCTTTATCAAGACGTCCAGGATATCTGCTGAACGGAAACACGACTAAATGGAATTAAAAAAGGAAAAAAAAATTTCTCAATACGAAATATTTTGTCGTGCCAAAAAAGGAAGAAGCAATTTTGATTCTTTTAAAGAAATCGGCGTCACCAGATGCAAGTAATAATGAAAACACCGCAATATCAAAAAATCAAGAAAAATCTTTGATTTTTCTTTGAAATTTTTAAATAGACTTTTTTTTCAAATTTTTTGAATGGTTACTTCCCTACCAGCAACCGAAAATCATTGCCTTCGTGTGTGAAAAACTTTGTGAGGCGTATGCTATCACGCAAATAAACGAACGCCGGGCTTTAATTGCCTCAAAAAACGCTGGTCTTCGATGCAGACATGAGATCCTGACAAATGAAGACAGCGCTCTCGTCTGCCGACAACGATTAACATATAGAGGAAGCAACGGCACTAACTTTGCTTACAAATCATTACAGGGTAAGCGAAGGGTGTGGCTATCACAGAGCATTCATTTGCAGTCAAGCCATTACGTATTTCATATTCGATATTCTCAAGATCTTGTTTTTTCTTGAATCCTATTCTTTTATTCTAGTTTTCGAACTTCTCACTAAAGTCTTCTCGTTCACTTTCATTCCCTGAGTCTTAGTGGCATTATTGTCTTACTTGGAATGTAATTATTAAAGCAAATATATCGGTTGTACAGATTGGGATTACTCATTGTTTTATACTTTATTGCCGCCATATCTGACCTGGTGCTCCTAATATCCTGGGTGTAACATAAAATTGTCCAAATCGTATTACATCATAATTACCACCCCACAAGATGTTTACTATCTAAAAAGATTACTAAACTAATTGAGTTTAATTTTTCCAGGTTTTCCGATAAGACGTTTAACTATATTGACACCATTTGTCGTAAGAATCACTGAAAAACACTTTCATTTATTCAGCTAGAAATATAATAGTTTGAATTTGTTTTGTGTTAGACCCACTGTCTTCCCAAATGAGCAATGGTGAGAGGAAAATGATCATTGAGGCTGTCAGTAATGGTATCAGCATTCATACTCTGGCTTCCATCTTCAAAGCCCATTCACGAACCATCAAGAGAACGGTGATTAAGTTTAAAATGAGGAAACATTGGAGAGGAAATCTGAATCAGAAGATCATAGCAAGAAGAGTGATCATCATTTCGGCTCAGATCTAGAGAGATCTGTTTGAAAAGATCCAACTCAATCCATAAGACGTTTGGTATGTGAGAGAGGAGTTTTAGCTATGTCAATGAAAAGAGCAGTGTAAAAAAAGACTTGAAAATGAAATCGTACGTGAAACCTGTGAGGCATTTCGTTACTCCAGGACAGAAAGGTAGAAGATTAGATAGGGCGAGGATCATCTTTAATAAGTTGGAAAATGGTCCTGGAATATATATATATATATATATATATATATATATATATATATATATATGAATTTATTTCAATCGAACATGAGCTTCCGATCGTTAGCTGTGATTAATTAATGATGAACACTTTCGTTTATGATCAATTTCATCACGATTCTTAAGTTTAATCTTGGAGAGTAATTATACATTCTTATTGCTCAAAGTAGAGTTCAATAGTGTTATAAAAACCTCGGAGAATTCCAGTAAGATATCTTTAATCATTTCTAAGATACAACGGTTCAGTGCTTAATCTACCAAATGGACAATTTTGCTATTCCACCCGGTTTATTTAGATTCTTGACAAAATTCTAAGAAATGTCTAAAATGCAATCGATCCTGACCTGTCACCTAGAGTTCAGTTACTTTTTCACCGTCGTAACGTAGATTCCTTCTGTCTTTTCCGCAGATATTTTCATGGCAATTGTTCTGATGAGCCTTTTTTTTCTTTCTGCCTCGACTGCATAAATTTAAGCGTGCTACTAGATTTGCACCTACGTCTCAGCGTTTTACTGTTGAACTAGATAGGTGCAACCGTCAGTTCTATTCCAGTAGTTTCTTCTTTCGCACTTCCAGCATGTAAAGTTCCCCTCTTTCCTGCTACCATTAATATTAAAAAATATATATATAAATGTAACGTCTTAATTACCATTCGCCCTTGTATGGAGTATTGCTACTATATATGGTCTGGAGATCCTTCAGTTTGTCTCAAGGTCTTTGATAAAATCCAAAGACAGATATGCAGTGTAATTGGCCTTGATCTGGCATCTCGTCTGCAGTCGCTCTCTCACAGACGTGACGTTGCCTCCCTCTGTTTTTTTTTTTTTACAAATACTTTCACGGTAACTGCTCCGATGAGCTGCTTTCGCTGGTTCCAGACTTCATGAATTTAAGCGTTCAGCTAGGCTGGCATCTGGCTCTCACGCTTTCACTGTCGAAACTGTTAAATGTACCCGTCTCCTCTACTCCAACAGCTTCATGTCTCGCACTTCTCGCCCGTGGAACTCCCTCCCCATTTCTTGTTTTCCTGATAGCTATAATCTCCAACTATTCAAATGTAATGTCAATCGACGTCTCCAGATGCCCTGATCTATCCCCTATCCTTCTCTTGATCCTTTCCTCTATCACTCCTCTTTACTCTCGCCCCAATTTTCTGTAACCCCTTGCGTGCTAGTGGCTTCCCGTCTTGCTTGGGGTTGAATGCTTAAAAAAAAATTGCCATCTTCTGTCTTCCTGAACCATGTCCCATTAATGTTCGTTGTCTCTCTTTTCCTCTCTAATGTCTTCACATTCACTTTCTCACCCTTAGCTGCCTGGGTCCTAGTGGTATTATCAATTTGCCTAGGGTAAAATGATTTTAAAAATGCCATGTAGTTATAAGGTTTATGTAATAGTAATATTCGCCGTTTACTTATAAGCTATTGCTACCGTCGATTGAGTTTCTTCCTATTTATTTCAATGTTACTGGAAATAGGTTCCTCAAGTCCAGTAACTGTTATCGCCCTTTCTAGTATTGACAGAGATTTTCTTTTCTAACCTTTCGTTTGAAGTGGTATGTAACGTCAGAACCTTGATTATCTCATGATTTTCTCTTCGTGTTACATACCAAATGCATTTTACTTGTTGCTGAAGCTTCCAACCATATCAAGTTGTAACACCGGTTCTCGTCTGATCACAAACATTGAACCTGACCAGTGCTCAGATGGGTAGCCACTGGGAAATATCAGTTGCTGTGAGCTACGTGATAGGCATAGCAAGCCAGTGCTGATTACAATCTTGCGGGTTGCACTAACAGAAGACATCTATAGGTAGGGGTGCTTTTAAACATAAAGGTCGCCAGACCTACCTGGAGTTGAGAGCGTTGTCACTGAAAGTCCTCAAGTGATGTGGTCTCTGTTATTTATTTATTTATTTGTTTGTTTAGCGGCATATCAACTCCTTATGGGTCATTTAATAACGAATTTTTTTGTGAACATTAGTAATTTCTTTTACAAAAATCTATTGTATTGCTAGTAATTTTTTTACAAAAATCGATTGCTGGTAATTTTTACTATGAAAATGTATTGCTGATATTTTACAATCAATCAGTTATATGCCATGCGTGATACACGCTTAGGCGATCATGTATCTTTCGATACATGACTGACGAGGCAGATTTTTCCCGCAGTAGGTTGCCATTTCTTTCTGCGGTAGACCGGTTGCCATCCAAGGCTACAGAACCCGGTTTGTCCTGCTATTTAACCATAGCTGGGGGAGGGGATAAGAAGAGGATTGATAATTTAAAAAGGGTCAAAAAGTTATGTGCCATGAGTGATACACGCTTAGGCGATCATGTATCTTACGATACATGACTGGCGAACCAGATGTTTCCCGTAGTAGGTTTATTTTTTCTGCAGTAATGCAGTTGTCATCCAAGGCTATAGAACCCGGTCTGTCCTGCTAATTACCCATAGCTGGTAGCGGGGTGGGGAGAAGAAGAGGATCAATAATAAATTTCCCAGGAAAATTATATGAACGTAAATGGGGAATGTAATGGATTGACTGAATGAGGAACGGCTTTACCGATTCCTCATTCGAGCCGTTATTCATTAATCCATATGTGTCTCCAATTTTTTACAATAAAGTTCTTTTTTATATTTAGTTTTTTGACACCAGCTTGAGGGTTAACTATTTGCTCATAGCTGGGACCCTAACAAGTATTACCACCCTGAGTCAGGCTGGGCCTTAGAGCAACAGCAATTAAGAGGGGTTTCAACAAAAGACGAAAAACATCCTGATCTTAATTAAATTTTATGAATAGTTTATTCATCATACCCAGAACAGTCTTTTATTTGGTCACAAAGAACTAGACCAAATCACAGACCGTCCTGGGTATAACGATAAACTACATCCAGCGATTCTGTAACACCAGTCCACGAAGTGTCATCGTCGCTAACTTACAGGCTTCTTGTCGCTAAGACACACGGCCTTCTTTTAATAAGGTTATCTTGTACGTGAATATTCTATGCTCAGCATAATTAACTTCCTGTTTTATGTCGACATTCTTTGGGGCACAATTACGCATTTGTTGGTCATGAAGATACAATCTTTTTCAGTTTCGTGAAGCTCCTAGATCATTTGATGTTCTGATGTGACACCGAGTAGAAAACTTATTTTAGTATATCTTAGCGTATATATTGGGTCACCACAAATCAATTCCTCTTAGATCCAAGGATTCCTGATTGACATTAATTTTTATTTATACTGCTGATATTTTCTGACAGGAGTCGCATAATATATAAGCCTTATTTGATTGGAAATTAATAATAATTTTCTTGTGAACATTAGATAAAGATTTTGGGGACAATTTTTAAACTACGTGCCCCCCCAAAAAAAACCGTGTGACAAAAAGATGGTTATTCCCTTGACACGAAGGAATTATTCTCTTCTCGTACAGAAGAAACTCTATCAATGATATACTAACAAAGGTACTGATATTTTCGACTATAGCTTTTTCATTTACTTTTCGGCCACACTTGCAAATTATTAAAAAAAAAAACATTAACCTAAAACTCAAACTCCTAGCTATTTTGATGTTCTGATGTGACACCGAGTACTTTGCCGTTGTAAAACAGATGATTTTACGATTGAGTTAATTTTAAAGCTGTTATCTGACATCTTTCTGTCGCCATATTTTGATTCTATTACGTTGTTTAATCTAGATATGAAGTTGCTTGCCAACGAACAACTGGGACCAGACGGCAGATGTTCAATTTCCCTTCATTACGGCAATGCACCGAAAAGTAAAAGCTATTGATCTTCGGTCAATTGGAATCATCTTAATTCAAGTACCTCGGTGCATGGATCAATTATGACAAACTTAGTATAGGAGAAAGGGGAATTGAACATAGAATAGGCTGCAGCAGAAATAGTTTTGTCACAACACATCGAGAAGAAAACGCGAGTCATGTTCTTAATAGCCATGTCAGACTTTTCATATGGTTGTCATACATAGCACTGAACCCGTCCAGAAATATCTAAACCATCAGCTTTATACACCCATTTTCTAAGATCAAACGTTAAAATGGCTTTAAGCGAGTGAAGCAAATATTATTCTTACTTGAACATTGTAGACTGGCGCTACACATTTACAAGCAAAGCTCTATGAAGAACCAATATACGTATATATTTAAACTGCCATGATTTTTATCTCAGAAGAAATTTTTGCAGAAAAAATAATAGCAAAACCTATCTAAAGCTGTTATTTCAGCTAGTATAAAATATTTTATTACTTAATTTGTTTCTATAAGGCGTTCCAATAACTTGAACCGATTTTAAATGTGAATTACGTTTAAGCGTCTAATGATTTTTTTTTTCTTTTTCTTTTAGAACTAACAGTAGAGCCCGGCGTTGCCCGGGGATGTAACAGTAAGAGATAGATCAAGTATCGACCATCATAAAGACTGAAAAATAAAATTGACAAAGATGTTGACGGACACGCATGTCTTAATTAGTTTTTTTTTTTTTTTTTTTTTTTTTTCAAACTCAAACTCAAACAAAAAAACATTGTTTTCAATCGTTATGAGTCTACCGATTGAGAAAATAAATTTTATTATAAACAATTGTCTTGTAAATGGTTTTTTAAAGCATTCTGAATGTAAAAATAAAGAAAAAAGTGTGCAAGACAATAAGAAACACTACCTGCCAAAAAAAAAGTGAAGTTTTGTTGAAATCGGTTTGAAAAATGTAGGAAATCCGATCCCATATATAAAACGAAACACACACACACACACACACACACACACACACAACCTGGGTTTTTATAATAAGTATAACTCTATATGAGTTGTCCCCCTTTCATTATCGCGATGCCTCTTAATCGTGTTTTCAAATTGATTTCGTGCAAAAACAATTGTGTTTTTCCAATTTTTGGCACTGTCAGAACCACCGCAAGGTAATTTTACGTAGTCCTGTGAAGTTTTATTGAAATCGGTTGAAAAATGTAGGAAATCCGATCCAATATATAAACGTACACACACACACACACACACACACACACACACAACCTGGGTTTTATAATAAGTATGATTAACAATTTGACAACCATTGAAAGATTAACAATCAAACAATACATTTTCGATTTAGTTATCACTGAACTATTGAAGAAGATGATGGCAATCTGGGTAAATGCTGAGAAAATAAATTTAGTATTGAAGGTAAGAAAATTGAATATAGAATAGGCTGCTCAAATTGTTTAAAAAAAAAAAACATTAACCTAAAACTCAAAGCATGTTCTTTAAGAATCGAAATTTTGATATGGATCTCATGCAAGGCTCCAAACCCGTTCAGAAATATCTACACTGTCGGCTGTATACAACCATTTTCTAAGATCAATGGATAAAAATGTCTTTGAGCGAATGAAGCCATTGGATCTTGGCGAAGACCGTCTCTCTTCGAACATTGTGGACTGGCGCTAAAAAAATAACAAAAAATTAACTTTGCCAGGTAAGAGAAATTACATCACGTGAGGATTTTCAAGAGCTAAAACGGATATCCATGTAACGCGAAGAGAAAATAATGATATCATCAAGATGTTGACATTCCACGCTACTTTAAATAAAAAGTTAGGAAGGAAACTCCCATAAATAGCGGAAAGAGCAATACAAAGCTACTGAACTTGAGAGATCTATTTTTCTGAAAAATTGTTTTAAGCGAAAGATTTTATAAATTTCAACCGATAGCAACACTGGTTGCTCGGTTAAATAAATGCCGGATGTTTCCTTATAAGGAAATATCGAATATTACTATTACCATACATAGGACACTGTGGTGCTTAGGGATTGTGGGAAGGGAGAAAGGAACAGTTCAACATGCAAATTACTAACCGGAGTTACCAAAATCAAACAAGTTCAACAATATAGATATCTGGGAAATGTTTTAACAGAGGATTGAAAGTGTGACACTGGTGGAAAGTAGATCAAAGTTGCAGTCATTTTCATTTCAACTGCTTTCCTAGGATCCCTGTACTAAGACTTTTATTAGGATTGGATTTCATGCACGGAACAAACTTGTTCAGAAATATTTAAACTGCCAGCCGCTTTCTAAGTTCAACGGTTAAAAATGGCTTTGAGCGAATGAAGCAAATATTGGCAAATATTATTCTTATTTGAACATTGCAGACTGGCGCTACAGATTCACCAGGAAAGAATTGTACCAAATAAGAAAAAGGACATCACTTGAGGACTTTCAACAGTAGCAACAACTAAAATGGATAACATATTTAGCTCGAAGAGAAAATAATGATATAATCTAGTTGTTGATATTCCACAATATATCAGACAAATGGTTAGAAAGGAAACTCCCATAAATACTGGTATGAGCGATACAAAGCTACTAAAATTGGGAGATCTATTTTTCTGAAAAATTGTTTTAAGAGAAAGATTTATAAATTTCAGGCGAAAGCATAGTAGCTATTCGGTCAATGAATGTCAAATGTTTCCTAATAAGGAAACATTTAAGATTACTGATGGATTATGGGATGTAGAGAAAGGAGGTAAACGGATTTTCCTTCTTCTTTTCTTGTGGTTAATATTTGTTTTTGTTTTTTTTTTTGTTTTTGTTTTTTTAGGTTACAGCCTTGACTTTTACTGTTCTGGGTATGACGATAAACTAAATCCGCGTCCTGGGTAGGATGATAAACTATGTCCAACAGCAAAAGTCTCTGATCAGGAGGTTTTGAGGAGCGTGAAACTACCTCTTAATTGCTGGTGTTCCCAGGTCTACCCCGACCTGGGGTGGTAGCACCTGTTAGGGTCCCAGCTATGGGCAAATAGTTAGCCCCCAAACTAAGTGTAAAAATAGGTTTTAATGCCAGAAATACTTTGGAAAAATTATTACCAGCAATAAATTTTTGAAGAAAAAAAATACTATTACCAGCAAACATTTTTGAAAAAAAAATATTACCAGCAATACATTTGTGAGAAGAAAAAAAATATTACCAACAATACGTATTGGAAGAAAAGATATTACCAGAAATAGATTTTTGAAGGAAAAAAATATTACCAGAAATGATTTTTTGCAGAAAAAACAATATCAGAAATAGATTTTTGAAGGAAAAAAAATATTACCAGAAATGATTTTTGAAGAAAAAACAATATCAGAAATAGATTTTTGACAAAACAAAATATTACCAGCAATAAAAAATTTTTCGGCATTAAATAACCCATTGAGGTGTTGATATGCCGTAAAACAAAACAAAACAAACCAACCAAACCTGACCTTTATGTCGCTTATTTATTTAACCCTTTAAATGATTCATTTATTCATTTTGCCGGGCTGGAATTTCGGTCCCAACCTTTCGCTATTAAAACGGTTAAATTTAACCGTCTCTTCTACTCAAACAGCTTCTTCTCTCGCACTTCTCATCTGTGGAACTCCCTTCCTCTTGCTTGCTTCCCTGATAACTATAATCTTCAAATATTCAAATGTAATGTCAATTGACATCTGACAGGATGAGCTTGTTTCTCATCCTTCTCTGTATCCTTTACTCAAACATACCCCTTTACTCTTGTTCTCAATCCTCAGTAACCCCTTGCATGCTAGTGACACTCCCGCCTTGCTTGGGCTGAATTGCTTAAAAAAAATTGATATGGGAATTTGGAGTAGAGAAACATATTTTCCTAAAAACTTGTTTTACAAGATTTTATAAATTTCAACCAAAATCAGTACTGGCTGGTGGGTCAATAGAAACCAAATGTTTCCTTATAGGGAAACGGCAAATATTAAAAACGGCTTATATTACTATTACCATTAACCTTAATAGGAAAATGATGCCAGTTTTATGTTTCCTAGAAGGAAACATCTGGTCTTTTTTATTATCGTGTCCGACTTGTGTGTCCAAATGCCTATTCTCATCCAATCAAATCTTCCCGGTAAAGAAGAGGAAGAAAAAAAAAAAATATATATATATATATATATCCGTCCCTGACAAGGGCAAGACACGTGTCGGACGTCGACCGAAACGGAAGATAGAATGAGTGCGGTGGAAGGGATAAGGGTATTTCTGACGCCAAATCGAATTTCGGATCGAGTAAATGAAATTAATGTCTATTTACTGTTTGCTTGTGTATCCGTGGGTTGAATCATAGTCACGTCTGGAAACGTAATGTGGCCAGCTACTCTGTGTCAAAAACACTGCAGCAAACGAAACTTTCCACTTTTAGATCTCCCCTCCAACCCCAACTTCGCACACTATGACATGAAGAAATCGATGCAAAACCTTCGGTAGAACGACACGTACAGCACTTTATAGCCCGACCTCCAGTAGGCCAATTTCTTTTAATTCGGTCAGTTTTCACTGAAAGAACTATTAGACTAAGATAGTAAAAGAAAACGATTGATTCGTTTTCTTACGAGTTATCAACCTTCTGTAGGTTATTTAAAGTTGAAGCTTATGTGCGATCACAACCAATGAACTTTAAATTTACTATCGTTACTGCTCTTATTTTCTGATAATGTTGTGTATGGACGTCCGTATTTATAAAAATTAGCACGTTTATAACCAAACATAAAGCAATTCAAAATTCTTTTTAAAATACTGGGAGTCGTTGAATTGTAGTAAGCTTTTCTATTTATGATTAGTATATACTGTTTTTATTCAATAACAATATCACTTGAGCGATAAAAATTAAAACAGAATTTTAAAAGATTTAAATGTTAATAAATTATTCTAATTATTTTTTTAAAAATGAAAACAATTCTTGTAAAATGTCATTGTTCATCGAAATAATGTTTTTCATAAGATAATAGTTTCTATAATATATTTTACTCGTGAAGGCTTTTAAAAGCATTTCTAATTAAATAATGTCTTAGTTTTATTGCATTTATTTTCAAGAATTTCCAAATCAATTTGTTTTTCACCACAAAAAGACGTTCAAATGTCTCATACAAATGTATGCCCCCCCACGTTTGACGCCAGGAAAACAAATTTTAAAACTTTACAAATTTTTGCAATTAACATTTTAAAAAAATGAAAACAAAAAATTCATTATTTATCGATTTTTTTTTTTCTGAAGACCATAATGTCTATAATACATCTTATTCATAAAAGCAATTAAAATCTTATCTAATTAAATAATGTGTTTCATTGTATTTTTTTTTATTTTACAAGTCAGAACAGATTTTCTATAACTGGTGATCCTGTTTTACAAAAATAAAAAAAATAAAAAAATTAGATTCTCCAAGAACTTGTGCTTATAACTAATATAAACAATAAACCTTTAAAAAAGAATATCTCGAAATTTGATAAAATTAAATGAAAAAAATTTTTTTTTTTTACGAAGATTTTTTGCGATCTCTCCTAATCCCTGTTCTGCCAACCATTTACACAAGCTCGTCAGGTAAGTTATGCGCTGCTTTCTTCTCTCCCTCTTGCCTTCAATGTGCCCTGTGAGTGTCATATTCTTCAGACCCACTTTCCTCAGTATGTATTGTTGAAATTTCAACTGTTTCTTATACTAACTGTAAGTGTTCCTTTCGTTTTAATGTTCATTAAAATTTCCTCGGTACTCACATGTTCAGCTCATATTTTTCTCAGTATCCTTCTGTAGAACTACCTGTCTGTTGCTTCAAGTTTCTTCTTCATCTGTAATAAGACTGTTCAGCATTCGTTGCCTGGTGGGAGAACTGATATTTCATAACAGTTCATTATTCTTTTCTTTGTTTCTAACGAAATAACATTCATGGCTATCG
>CAHIKZ030001406.1:375000-425000 GCA_903632075.3 Acanthosepion pharaonis
ATAGATAGATAGATAGATAGATAGATACGAACAGACATAGATAGATACGAACAGACATAGATAGATAGATAGATAGATAGATAATGAACAGACATAGATAGATAGATAGATAGATAGATAGATAGATAGATACGAACAGACATAGATAGATAGATAGATAGATAGATAGATAGATACGAACAGACATAGATAGATAGATAGATAGATACGAACAGACATAGATAGATAGATAGATAGATAGATAGATAGATAGATAGATAGATAGATAGATAGATGCAAACTAAACAAAGAAACAAACAAAAAGTGGCAGAGTGTTATATACCGTACCTATGAACACTAATGTCACAATCCTAAAAAATACGTTGGTCACTATTGTAAGTGGGGGTAATATGGTGTCTACGTAGTCCACCATTGGCAGTGGTTTACCTACTTCACGCCGCTGGCGAGTATTGTATTTTTGTTGATGTTATAAACATTACCAATTCATTTCCAATCCCTGATTTGGTTATTCTTCATTCAGTAACATTTTTCTAGGTTACATTTCGTATATTTTAAAAATCGTTACGCAAAATAAATGTTAATTGTTCATTTTTGTAAAGGCAATTTGTTCATTCTTTATGTAGCTTTTTCATGGTAAGCGTTAATGTAGGCCCCCCTACGTTTGCAGTTCAAGGACAAATTCAAATACAGTTGAAATGCTGCAAACAACATCTCTATAGAGGAGTTCGAATTTGCTGTTGAAAATCGATCAAACAGGAGAAACACCTGCTACCGAGGTATAACTAACTTTGAAAAGAATCGTCCCAAACATCTGAGTGAATTAAGAATTAACACTAAATCTCGGCCTAATACATCAGCCCATATGACAATCAACTCTTCAGCGTGTCCCTCGTGAGGACTTGTTTACAAATCCCGTGCAGGATTGATGTCTCATACGAAACATAAACATAAAAACTGAAAATGAAAGACACTCATACATCGAAAACGACGGAAGAGTCTATCATATATATATATATATATATATATATATATACAAGTATAGGATTGGTGTATACGGAATATATTCCAGTAACCAATGAATACTATTCTTAAAAGAGTGCTCAATACTGAGTAGAGCAAATATAATTTATTCGGAAATTATAATATAAATATGTTATAAAATAACTACAAAAATAGCCATTTTGTTTCAACACTTCTGGTGTCTTATCAAGTGATAGTGTTGAATGTAGAATCTAGATTCTACATTCAACACCATCACTTGATAAGACATTGATATTTATATTATAATTTTCGTATAAATTATATATATATATATATATATATATATTCTACATTCAACACCATCACTTGATAAGACATTGATATTTATGTTATAATTTTCGTATAAATTATATATATATATATGTGTGTGTGTGTGTGTGTGTGTTTCGTCTAGGTGTTAATTATGCAGAATGCTTTGTTTTAATGATTCGGAGAACGGACAAAGTTTACGTATATTCATAAAACTGATTTATTTTCTAAAGATAAGGCAAAATAAAGAACATTTGTGAATAGTTCTACGGATGGAAATTCAGATAGTAAAGTTGCACATTACATGCTATTATTTAATGGATTTTAGTTGGGAATGATGGGTCAGTTTTACGTCTTTGCGGCTGTCATAGTTAAGATGTATACAAACGTTCGGTTATGGGAATATGACAAAAAATTGATAGAAGTAAAGAAAGAAAGAATAAAGAAAAAAAAATATCATGCACAAATTGATAAAAATAAAACGGAAACGAAGGAAAAATGGGGGGAAAAGGAAAACGAAAAAAGAAATTGAAAAGGAAAACCAGAAACAAATATCAAGAAAATATATGAATGTATAAAAGAAAAGGAAGAGAGAAGAAAGAAAGAGAGAAATAGAAAAAGAAAGAAAATAGAAAATAATGAATGCAATTGAGAGCAAAAGAAAGAAAGAAAGAAAGAAAGAAAGAAAGAAAGAAAGAAAGAAAGAAAGAAAGAAAAAGAGCAGAAAAGAAAGAAATGTATTAAAGAAAGAAAAAATAACAAGGAAAAGACAAGTAAAAATGCAAAAGAAAATGGGAAAGAAAGAAAGAAAGAAAGAAAGAAAAGGAAAATAAGGCGAAGCCAAGTATAAAAAATATAAATGAAAAATAAGAAAAAAGAAAAGGACTTAGGAGAAAGAAAGAAAGAAAGAAAGAAAGAAGGAAAAGTAGAAAAATGAAAATAAAAATAAGGAAAAAAGAAGAAATGAAAGAAAGATGTAAAAAAGAAAGTATGTATGCATGCATAAAAGAAAGAGAAATGATAAGAAAAAACAAGTGAAAGAAAGAAAGCAAGATGGAAAATGAAAAGCATAGAAAGAAAGAACGAACGCATGTATGTACAAAAGAAAAGTAGAGAAAAAAGAAGTAAAAAAGAAAGAAAGCACCTGAGATTATAGAAAGAAAGAAAGAAAGAAAGAAAGAAAGAAAGAAAGGAAAAAAAAGAAAGAAAGAAAGAAAGAGCGGGAAAAAAAAGATGGAAGAATAGAAAAAGATCAATTATTTCCGGAAAATATCGGAAAGGTAAAAGTAAGTAAAGCTTAATATTTGGAAATCGGATGGTCGAGCAGAATAAAAAGCATCTTCAAGTCTCTTCACTGATATTCATATCAATACATTGATTGTCTTATCGGTTCATTTGTACTGTTGAAAGTGCACTGAGCTATGCTGAAAATAGAACGCACCGCTCGGATAGGGTTTCTCTTTTTCTATACTTTTAGCATTTGGCAGAAATTAACGAAGAGAGCTGTTCACCTAGAATAGATCAATAAGTCCATAGCTTGATTGCCAGGTAGTTTACTCGCAGAAATTTTAATCGGATTTTATTTTACTGTATAATATCTGGTCTCCCACCTGTGGGTTAAATAGCAAGGGCACATTGGGCTCTTTTACTGTCTATGGGGACCACTCTGAATTCAAAACGGTAAAAAAAACTACAGTTAGACTCAAATAGAGTCAACTGAAATTTCTGGGGCATATAATGGGGAAAGAAGGCTTGAAGACTTAGACACTCAAAGGACATATTGAAGACAAGAGAGAAATTTGGGGAAAACCTGACCATTGATGACAGAAAAGGCGTTGAGAGGGTTAACAATGCCAGAAATATTACTTAGAGCTAAAAAGAACATGGAACGTTGCAAAAGAAATGCCATGGTGTAGACAACAAAATATTGTCAACCATACTGACAACATTTATTTCTCCATAGTGGGTAAAGAAGATTAAGAAACAAACAAAATTTGTTAAAAACAAAGGAATCAAGTATTGAATGACTATATGATGACATTCATTATTAACTTTAAATTCAATGCGGCCATGAAGGGAAAATGTCTAAACAAATTTCGGCAAGAACAAGAAAATTGTTAAAAAAAAGATAACAGCATAAAAATAATGGCTTTTATACATGAGTTACACAATTTCTGTCTTTCTTCCAATTCCGTGTAGTTAAACTTTATAACATCAGGTCTATACTTCTGAGATGAGGTATTGTAATTATTCACATTATTTACATTGTTTGAAGAGTTAAAGTGAAATAACTGAGACATCCGGAAGAGACATTGCACGTGGAACTAGAACAAGGGACTCAGGTGGACGAAATAAAGAGTTCAGTTCGAAATTCCAATCAACTGATGAAGACCGGAGTGCACACCGACCGAAACGTCGTGAATAAGGCAATAAAGATGAGGGCAAAGTCCGAACAATGTAAATAAAGTAAATATTTATAACATCATGGCAAACATTTTGTAGAGCATGGTAAGTAACATGGACATTGTGTCAAACATTTTGTAGAACATATTAAGTAATATGAGCATCATGTCAAACATTTCGTAGAGCATCTTAAATAACATGGGCATCATGTCAAACATTTTGTAGCGCATGTTAAGTAACATGGAAATGATGTCAAACATTTTGTGGAACATGTTAAGTAACAGAAATCATGTCAAATATATTGTAGAGCATGTTAAGTAACATGGGCATCATGTCAAACATTTTGTAGAGCAAATTAAATAACATGGATATCATGTCAAACATTTTGTAGGTCATGTTAAGTAACATGGGATTCATGTCAAACATTTTGTAGAGCATTGAAGTAACATGGACATCGTTACAAACATTTTGTAGAGCATGTTATGTAACATGGGCACAATCTCAAACATTTTGTAGATCCTGTTAAGTAACATTGATATCGTGTCAAACATTTTGTGGAGCATGTTATGTAACATGGGCACAATCTCAAACATTTTGTAGATCCTGTTAAGTAACATTGATATCGTGTCAAACATTTTGTGGAGCATGTTAAATAAAATGGACATCATGCCAAACATTTTGTAGATCATGTTAAGTAAGATTGAAATCGTGTCAAACATTTTGTAGAACATGTTAGGTAACATGAACATCATGTCAAACATTTTGTAGGGCATGTTAAGTAACATGGACATCGTGTCAAACATTTTTTAACTCGTGTTAAATAGCTTGGGCATTATGGTGATAGTCATTATCCTGCTGGAACAATATATTGTCTTCCATAATTACAGTAGTCAACACATCAAAATGAAATATTTTCAGGTCAGCATTTACTTTTGACTCTGACAAATGCAGATGTTATGTGAGAGTAGATGTCTTTCTTGACACATCATTGATAATTTATTTTTAAATATCAGCCTATTGATAAGAAAAAGAAAAGAAAATTCTCTTAGTCTTGTTCGTAAAAAGAATATTATCGGCAGAGTTTTGATATTACAAGCATTAGTTTTCTTGAGTAATGTAATTTATAGTGATTTCCCAAGCGTAGTTTAGATGTGGCACATAGCCAAAAGTATGGGGCACCCAGTGAGGATCGAACTCACTATTCAGTTCTAATTTTTTCTAGCGAGACAGGCTTGTTAACCATTACACCGCCTCGAGGTGACCAAGAAATGTCATTTATATGACTTGCTTTTGGCCTGGTTTTTCAGTTGTTGCGAAAACACACTTTTTCATGATAGCAACCATTACTATCGTATGCATACAATGACACAGATAAGAAATATTATACCATACACTGCACACGTGTTTGCATAATACAGCATCAGTTGTAGGTGGGCTAACTGAATGACTAAGGTGTAAGTCCATCATATCGCATATGTATTTAGTGGAGAACAGGTCTGGTGATTATGTAGGCCAGAAGAGTTCTCAAACATTTTGTACATCATGGACACCATTTGGGCAGGCATTATACTGCTGGAACAATACCATTGCCTTCCATAATTGTAGCATTCAACACATTAAAAGAAAGTACTTGAAGTCATTTTTTACGCTTGATAATTTCTAAATTAGGCATTGAATCTCCAGTAGCCAGACCCCATATTAATACTGTCTATTTCCACCTTTGATGTTAAAACAGATCTGTATCTTGCATACATACAATCATACAGATGATGAATGCCACAACGTGTTAAATTATTCTTTCCTTCTTGTTCAATAAGGACAGGAATGGCGATCATGCAGGTTAGAGAGTTTCTTAATACCATGAAGAGCATCTTAAGTAGTGCAGGCCACATGTGGGCAGGTATTATGCTGCTGGATTTATTATGTTACCTACTCATGCGTTGAACAATACTCTGGAAAAACATGGCATTGTTCAAAGTTTCCTCAAATGCCAAAGATGAGTGCATATAATTCTTGATTATAATTACAGCTTATATTATTATAGTTGGGTAGAAGTTTTTATTTTTCGGAATTTTTTTACTTTATTTTAATATTTTTTTTTTTCAAATATTATTACATTATTTTCATATTTATATCATTTTTAAAAATTTGGTTACATAACATTTAATTTTATTTCAATCTACATTTTCCTAGTAGATAGATAGATAGATAGATAGATAGATAGATAGATAGATAGATAGATAGATAGATAGATAGATTTGAAATGACTTTAGCATAGATAAATGAAAAAGATAAAATAGATCAATGAAGAGATGAAATATTTTTCTGACAATGAAATGAGAAAGATAGATAGATAGATAGATGACAAAATAGAAATAGATAATATTATTTAAGATGAAGAAATTTCCACAAAACTATTTATGGTGAAAAATAGAAAAAATTAGATACGATGACTAAATAGAAAATAAATATTATTTAAAAAAAGTAAACTCTAAATTTAGATAGATAGAAATAGAAGAATTTATTTATGATGATAGAAATGAAGAAAAGTTTCTTTATGTTATAAAAAGCTAATTAACAATCAATAGATTTTATGAAATGAAAACGGTTATTCATTTACAAAATGTAAATGGAAAAGAGAATCAACTGAAAAAATAATAACGTTGATGATTTAAAAAGCCATTGAAAAAAATGCCAAAAACGAAAATTAATCTTGGTGATTAAATAACCGTTTAAAATTTTATTCGGTTAGAATGGTTTTTAACAAAATCGATATTTTGGTGATAAAAGCAAAAAAGAAGAAAATTATTGGAAGAAAAATTGAAAACATACATATTCTTTGAAGGAAATGGAAAATTGTGACGAAATTTAAGATGATGAAATGAAAGAGAAAACATTAGCTGGAAGATGACGAAATGAAAATCGGAAATTTTGTCTGGAATTCTGAGATGAAATATTTTATTTATGCTGACGAAATTTTGTTTTCTTTTTGAATGACAGCGAATTTTTTTAATAAACATTTATGGCGTTAATGGAATTAGAATACATTTTGTTTATTGAAAATAAATTTTGCATTCCGTTTCGGATGAAAATGAGGGAAATAAAAATAAATGGCGAATGGAATAAAACTTTAATCATATTTCAAGGTTTCAAAGAAAAATGAAAATGCAGACCTACAATAATAGCATGGAAATATACAGGATGAACAAATAGAAATGGATATATTAATTTATGTCCTTAAAAAGAAAAATTTAAAATTCATTTATTTAGCAACCACAAAATTTTTGGTTGATTTTACTTAAAACAATATTTCAGGTAAATAAGTTTCTAAAAGTCCAGTAGCTGTTATCGCTCTTTCCAGTATTGATGAAAAAGAAACATTTTTTTCGTGGCATGCAAAAGATATCAGAAAAAACTATATAAACCGATTAAATGGGAAAAACCTTTTGTATGGTGATCGTTTTTGACGTTAAATAATCATTAAAAACGTTTATAATTGGATATTATTTTCACAAACCAAATATTTGCCCTTTTCAGTGATTTTTTGATTTGTTTTAGTTGTTTTTGCTGCTGGTTTTTGACGTTTAAATTAGTTATCATGAGACCCGGGTTCGAATCTCAAAATTAGTACTTTGCAGGAAGGATTTCTGGTTTATTGTTGATTGGAGGGTTCGAAAACAGCGTAAAACGGCGACTTTTAAAAGTTTTACCAAAGTAATACCAGGGGTTTTTTCATTAGAATGTGAAATTGAGTAGACAGAATCTTTAGTTGCCGTCGATAATAATAATAAACAGAATAAGATATTTAATTCGAATAAGAGGGCTCAGAAAAATAAAACATTATATTGTTCAAATTGTTGAATATACAAAACGAACGCTTATATCCAGAAATATATAATATATATATATATATATATATAAACCACGGAGGGGGCGGCGATGTGGATGTTGAATAAAACAAATGCGCCTGAAAAATTCTGTCTTTATTAGGGAATAGCCAGCCGCCTTAGTAGAGTTTTTCTCCAATTACGGGTGGCCATTACTCAACATATACATAATGTTGACCGTATTCAAGATGATGTGGTTTAAATATGATTTATTGTTCTTTGTTCGTGATTCAGTAGCGCTGGTTTTCAAGGTTCCAAGAAAAGTGGTTTGTGAACAATTCTTATGCAAATAATATAGGCAAGTGGGACAGCATGAATACACGAAATACGTATTTGAATCATATATATATATATATATATATATATAAATTTAATTATTTGGGAAGAGTTAAAACAGCTGATATATAAAAATGCGACACCGAAGTCCGAAATATGTATTATAAAAATATATAGCAAATATAATATAAATAGGGAAACAAAGATAGCAATGCTAAGCAGTTATGTTAATGCCAACCCAGCCGCTACAGGACAGTAAATGCTGCAAAATTTCCTCACAGATGAAGAGGAATATGGAAGTAACAAAAATTTAGTTCTACAGAAAGATGATGCGAATACCATAGAGGGAACATGAGAAATTCCATTTTCCGCATTTTCTTGTTTATTTCAATATTTATTGAAGATTAAATTTAATTCCCATCAGACAAAGTTGAAGATCGACTCTAGGGAATAATTGATAGCTTTCTTCGGATTTGAGGAATCGGATTTATGAGTTCGAATCTATCGAATCCATTACATTCACTTAGATGTGATTAAAGGTATGAATAACTCTTCTTCTCTCCCAGAATGGGTTTTAAATAGCCGCAGAAAAAAAATGGCAACTTCCGATTCAAAAAAAATCCTCGTCAGTTATAAATAATCGAAAGGCAATGATCGAATATATCTTTGTATAAAACGTATGGACATAATATAAATAACTTAGGCGGCCCGGTAGTTTAATGGATATCGGCAAAATTTGATTTAACTCGGTGAGCCGAGTAAAGAGTTACCAATCGAAACCATAATATTTCACTTTAAAGACTAATGCTAATACCCTTGAAAAGTATAAAATCATTTCTCCCCCCCACAGCTATGGGTAAATAGCAGGACAGATTGAAACCATAGCCTTGAAATGAAAATTGGTCATCAGCAGAAAGAAAGAATGTTATTAATATAAAAAAAATCTGCCTCGTCATTTCATGTATTGAAAGATTCTTATGATCGCCTGAATACAACTATGTGCATCGAGCATGGCACATAACTTGATAGGGATTATCCTCCAAAACTATGGCGACACCTAAGTTTAAAATATATTTTAAAAATAAAAAAAAATTCTTAAAGTTAGTTTTACTTTCAACATAATAGATTCAATTTAAAATTTACAATACGCGGAATACATTGTCGTATTTTAAACCGAATTTAAATTGATTGTAATCTCATTTTTGTCTCCTTATCAATAAAAGCTATAAATCAGACCATAATGACACATCTATCAACACAACATAATACTCTTTAATAAAAAAACAAATTTCAAAAATATATACGCTTTCTGAAGCGTTATTTGAGTTTTCTCTTTCAATTTGTCCACCTACAACTCATTCTGTAATGTTTCAACAGGTATGAAATAATATCTCACAGGATAGTATTTGCCATCTGTATGCATGTGAGAGTATTGATGCTATCACAAAACGTTATAAAGTTTAATTAATCTGAAGTGAAACATATATAATTTTAATTTAAAATACCTCAAAAAAGCATTTGTTTAACACAGAAGTAATGTTTTCATAAGAACTGAGTGATTTATTGGCAGTGTGATATTTGGAAAATTTAAATAAGGGAAACAGTACTGAAAGAAAATACTTGATGAATACAATGTAAACACCTTTTTAAATATGATTTTTAACTGCCCAGTAATCTTAAAAATTTAGGAAAATCTTTTAACAAGTCTAATATTATATAAAATTTTAGGTACTGTAGATTTATAGTCTTAATTCTGACGCTTCTTGAGAAATTTTTACAGAATTACCAATTTATTCTTAATTTATTATAAGTATCTCTGATAATATCATGATCGAGGGGAAACAGATTCAAAACATATTTTCGCAAAGATTTTCTAAAAAGAAACAATTTAAAATAATTTAATTAATTTCTGAATAAGTCATGAAAGCTTTATTAAATTCTGACAGTTGATTAAGCGGACTTGGGACAACTTACTAATAATCATTTTTACGAAAGAATAATTTCTCTGAATTGTATATATCTATTACAAATATTCTGAAGTTTGGCTAGTGAATGGTATCTCTGAACGCTCATCATCAAGAATAGACACTCGACTGGCAGGGAAATGCACGTGACACCCAACAAACTGTGTCGGACCTAAAGAATGCCAAAAGGACCAAGTATTTCGAAGTACTCGGTGGTAGGATGTTCCAATAACTTGGGCCGATTTTAAATGTGAATTAAGTTCAAGCGTCTAATGGATTTTTCTTTTTCTCTCCGATTTGGCAGATATTTGGGTAATATTATTTTTCACACATAATTGCCATGACTTAAATAACAAGATCCAATAGAGAAATAAATAAATTTCCACCAATAACACTGATTTATTTACTGCTGACTTTGATCCGTCTTAATGAAACACCCTTTAGACTGATCGAGTTCCATTCAAAATACGCTTCCTGAATTTTTTAAACCCTGTAAAAATCACAGAGCCATCTTAACGCCACATTACAGGTTTTGTTTCGCGGCACGTCAACACCTCTATGGGTTTTTTAATGCTGAAATGTAAATATTTTGAACGCAATTGCATGCCTTCAGCAACATATAAAATTTTTGATGATTTTATTATAAATACCTATTGTTGGTAATTTTCTTTATAGAAAAATGTATTGCTTGTATTTTTATAGTTTCATATTGTTTTGCTTTCGTTAGGGGGTTAACTATTTGCCCATTGCTGGGGCCTAAACAGGTGCTACCACCCCGGATCAGGGTGGACCTGGGAACACCAGCAATTAAAAGGTGGTTCCGCGCTCTTCAAAACCCCCTGATCAGAGACCTTTCTGTCAGATCCTCATTACAGAACCCCGATGAGTGAATAGAAGGAAACGTTTCGGCAGACTGGCTCGGTAATCTAGGTATTATTGGTGTAATCACTGCAATTTACAGTTCAAGGACTTTCCAACACCGCATTGCATGTGTGCTGATTCCTTTAACTTTCTTATTTCCCAATGTTGCTCTTTGTCTATTATTTCTGGCGTTATTCAGCTCGATAGAGACCACACCGCTTGTTCATTACGTACATCAGGAATATAAAAGTAGAGTGATGATTGTATTAGATTGGCAACACGTAAAAGACTCGGAAATTTACGTTGATAGCTGCCGCTTTTGTAAAACACAATCGCAGCGCAAATAAAGCAGGTGAAAATGAATGCACAGGAACGAATCATAAGAAAACAAAGAAGAAATCTCAATCATGGCACATTTAGTGTTATCTACGTAGACAATGATTTCTTTGGGAAAAGACAATAATTTTAGCTGCCTGCTGTCCTCGGCACACATAACGTTTGTACATAAAACAAAATCTACATTATGTGTTCTTCATGTATACTTCTTAAACTAGGTATCTCCATAAAAATCATTACAAAAAACATTTCATCAAATTAAGTACGTGAGAGTAATATATATATATATATATATATATATATATATATATATATATATATATATATATATAACAGAGCATTTGCTTAAATATTTGTATCTATAAAAGAATGTATAAACATCAAAATGTCTTAAAATAATTGTCGGACTTTGTCCATTTCATAATGTGTGACGTCATTTGTCTACATTTGATACGCCATGAGTAGATATGAATATACGTGAGAGATTCATAGAAGTTTGAAATTCAAATACAGTAAATTCGGCATCGCTATCCGAACGCTCCTCTATGGCCGAATCGGTTAAAGGCACGTCAGGTTATATGACGGTTCCGTATAGGATACAGGTTCGATTCCTGTCGGAGCAGGAAAATTTTCTATGAAAATTTCTCGAACATTCATGCAGGTAAATGTTGTTTAATACTGTTTATTATAAAACAGAGCATTTACTTAAATATTTGTATCTATAAAAAGAATGTATAAACACAAAAATGTCATAATATATATTTCCCAAAAAAGAAAAAAATTCAAAAATAATTTCATTCATTTGTGAATTAGTCCTGAAAGTGTCATTAAAATCCGTCGATTATTTGAATTTTTCAAGAATTTCCAAATCAATGTCTTTTACCGAAAAAAAGGCGCTAAAACACTAATCATAAATATTACGTGGACCACTGACGCAAAAAAAAAAGAAGATTTTTAACCAAAATTTAGAATGTGCTAGAAAGTATAAAAAGCTTTAATAAAATAATAAAAAATAATTTGGTCTTTCCCCTAAATAATAACATAAACATCTTGACGAGAAAACTTCCTTTTTATTAAGTTTTGGGGCCTTTTTTCATCATGCTATGATGTTCTTTCGGCGAATTAATGGCGGTACCTATCTTAAACTGACAAATGTAAATCTGCTCATCGAAGGGTACCTATCGTAGAGTAGAAATTCTGAGAGCAAGTTACCTTTTTTTTTTCAATAAGGTAAAATCTCAACGTGATTAAGGTAAGGCGAATAAGCATAATTTTTGAAGATGAAATACTTAAAAAAAAAATAATAATCGCTTGACGAAAAGCAATGCCTACCAAGCTTATCTTGCCTGGGATTTCGGTTTCTAATTCTCCACTACACTGGCCTCGTACCAGACTCGTTAAGGGAGTAATCTTCTGAAAAATGGCTATAGTTCTGAAAACAAGTGTTAGTTAATATTTCTTTATTTTCAAATGAATGTCATGCATGGTGCCAAATTCATTGAGAAATATCTAAACTGCCAGTTGTGCACAGAGCGCTTCTTCAGATCAATCGCAAAAATGGCTTCAAGCGATTGAAATATGTAGGTCTTAGCGGGAACTATACATCTACGAAGCACATAGAATGACGTTACAGAATCGCAAGAAAAGAAAGAACTCCCCCCTAAATAGCAGAAACCACATCACTTGAGGACTTTCAACAGCAGCAACAACATAAATGGATAGCACATATAACTGACAAAGAGAATAATAGCAGGATCAAGGTGTTGACGGTCCACACTGCTTCAGGCAAAACGTTTGGAAGGAAACCTCCATCAATATTGGAAAGATGGATAACAGTTACCGGACATAAGAAACCTATTATCCTTTTAAAAAAAATTATTTTCAGAGAAAGCGTTTAACATTATTCATCAGACGGTTGTCCTCATCTTTATTGTCATAACGTTTCAGCCGTTATACGCTCCGGACTTCTTCAGGTGATATACGTTGGAATTTTGAACCGAAGCCTTTATTTAGTCCACAAGGGTAGATTGTTCTAGTTCCACATGCCATACCTCTTCCAGATATCTCAGTTTCAGTAAATTCTCTTTAGTAACTCAACTCTCCAGGTTTTTGTTCACTTCTGCTGAGGCCAGGTATTGAACTCACAACATTCTATTGGTCAAGTAACTGGATTATTTCAACAAACGCTTTTATCCACTGGGCCATGTATCCTTGGAGACACAACGACCGAAACGTCGTGAATATGGCAATAAAGATGAGGACAACAGTCCGAACCATGTAAATAGAAATATAGACAGGTGTACAAGTATGAACTGTTTTGTCAGTGGTGACTTTCCAAGCGTAGCTTAGATGTGGAACAGGGCCGAAAGTATGGGGCACCCAGTGAGGAACGAACTTACTACTCAGTCGTTATTTTGTTCTAACGAGACAAACTTGCTAGCCATTGCACCACGTCGAATATATCGTTATAAGGAAATGGCTAATATTGTCATGATCTTAGAGGGGGCGTCAAAATCAAAAGGGGACAAAATTTAATTGATATGTGTAGGGGAGTAGCAGCCGAAGTAAAATTGTGGCACAGATATCCTAAAACGTACAGGAATTGCGAAAAATTCTTTTCAGAAACTAAGCATAAAAAGTTGAGAAATTTTGAATGACCTTTATGTATTAGAAAGATAGAAATCAAATGTAATGAAATGGAATGTTTTGCTTTTCCCTACTTACAAAAGAAAATTGGCTAAGAAAAAAACAAAAAAAACAAGTCACATACATGACGTGGAGGTTATCTAATAGATAAAATGTGATAATAGGGTTGAGTTTAAGTATCCCTGCCAAAAGAAAAGAAAAAAAGTACAATAAAATAAAAACGGCAAAGAATTAAACCATACAATACTTAAGGAGAAGGGTAAGATTTAGGAACATTAAGATTACATCCTCAGTTAGCCATCGAAACTGCAATCCACCGAAATAAAAAAAGAAGCCAGTCCCCACCTCGGGCCATTTAAAAGATATTTCGCGCACCGGATTGGTTGTTACAAACATCCAATCGGATGTACGGAATATGAGGTCTTTCTATCCTCTTATTCTTTAAAAAGGCCAGAGTGGCTGTTAGCGTTTAATTGGAAGGGGGAATCAGGGATTGATCTCCCCTGATTGGGCCGATTTGGTGATGGGGAGTATGATGTTGAAAGACCCGAAACTCCCTGATGAACTAAATCAAAACATCACTGACGACCCCCTTGGGCGCCTACTTAAAAGCGTATTACCCAGATACTAGATTCTGGTCGATTTTGTTTATCGCCATATCAAACTCTGCGTTATTTTATTTTATTTATTTATTTTTACAGTGAGTGTCAACCTTTACAAGATCCGGGGGTCACGGGAGAAAGAGGTTACCTTAGGCGTCCATTTGTGTTTATAGCTGGCGGAGATAACGATTAACGCTAACCTTGATAGGTTAAGATTGTAGTGATTTTGGAAACATCCAATTGGGATTCGATTCCACAGCGAAGTTGTTTGCAGGAAGAAACTGCCAGAGTGGAACTTAATTCTCATCAATGGAATACGGGGGAAATGTGGGTGATTTGCTACTATGTAAGTAGCATGGATTGTTCTTGCCATGAAGATTTGTCTTGGCAGGACCAGCGAATATAGTTCGTCTGAGCACTTTCCATGTAAGTAGCGACAGAGAAGTGAGAGGCTTGCTACACCCCACCTGTGGAAGAAGAGTTAAAGGGTGGGGAATAATTCGTCACCCACAAGGGCTTGGAGACGCTTTTGAACCCTGTCAAGGCTGGAGAGTGAGGTCTTATTTAATGTCAAATAGATATTTTGAATGCAATTGTATGCCTTCAACTATCGATTCTGGTCATTTTGCTATAAAACTAAATGGTTAGTCATTTTTCTATAAAATCTGTACTGTGGATATTATATATATATATATATATATATATATATATATATATATATATATATATATATATATGACGAAATATAGTCTTAAGATGTGCTATATTTATGGGATAAAGTGCTCTGTATCAGAGACAGAGCGTGTGGAAATATAAAAGTGAACATAGAAGTCAACACTTAGAGGCGACAGTCTGTTTCGTGCTAGACTCAATCATCAGGTCACCCTTATATATATATATATATATATATATATATATATATATATATATGTGTGTGTGTGTGTGTGTGTGTGTGTGTGTGTGTGTGTGTAAAATATATAGAAAATAGGAAAGAACTCGTTAGGCAAATAATCCAAAGTTCTTTAGTATTTTTTGTTATTATTTTAAAAAAAAACAGTGCTCGATACAAAAGTAGAGCATAAATATAATTATTTATTTAAAAATATGATTCCATCGCTACATAAGAGTTCTCATGTTTCAAAACCACAGCCGAACACTTCAACATAATTATTTGAATTAAAATGAATTAAAGTACAAGCTCTGTTCCATCTTCAAGCGAAATTGATTAAAAAAAAATTCGCTTGATGATGGAACAGAGCTTCGTACTTTAATTCAATTTAATTCAAATAATTATATTGAAGTTTTCGGCTGTGGTTTTGAAACATGAGAACTCTTATGTAGCGATGGAATCATATTTTTAAATAAATAATTATATATATATATATATATATATATGTAGAAATTTTGAAAAAACAAACAAAAATCCATAAATGTAGTTAAAAATGAAAGAATTGTCGACGTCAGACGTTTCGGTTTTAATAAACCATTTTCAAGACAAAATTCATTAAAATACAAATTCAGTTCAATATGGCGAAAACGATGGACATAAAAACACAAGTCTTATCCAAGAGTAAAACAGATAACTGAAAATTTTTAAAAAGATCAGCTTTCCGTTTAACGTGGTCACGTCGTAGTCACATGGGCGACGCTTTCATAACGTATTCCTAAAAGTTCGTGATTATTTTAAAATTCCTGTATTTCCGGATAAGCCTGCAATCTTCCATGTTGTAAAAAACGAATTTAGGTTTGTGTTTTCAGTAGACAGTATATAAGCAAGTGTAAATGGATATAAATCCGACAGAATGTAGAAATTTTGAAAAACAAACAAAAATCCATAAATGTAGTTAAAAATGAAAGAATTGTCGACGTCAGACGTTTATATATATATATATATATATATAACAATTTATTTCTGGTATTTTTATTATAAGAATATATATTTTTAATCTTTCATAGTCATTTATTTTCGGTGTTTCACTATTTGCCCACAGATGGAACCCTAACAGCTGCTACCACCCCGGGTGAGGGTTGGATCTGGACCTGGCTTCAACTACAGATATTTTTGTACATAATTTCATACTTTTTTTTAAAAAAAATCTTATTACGCCAGTCAAATTAGTAAAACCATTAAGGGATTACTGAGTGTGAAAGAATAAGAAAAAGAGAAAGATTATTAAGGAGACAGGGAACAATAAAAGAAGAGTTATGTGAAAGACAGCGAAACATAGAGAACCAACTTTCCTTGCAATAGATGCAGCTATTGATTCAATGTAGTTGTTCCACCTCGAGCCAGCGGAAAACGTGGGGCGAAGAAGGCGCAATGAGGCGCTCTCGTTAAGGCGAGCATCAACCATGCTGATAGGAGGCAGGGGGGTTTCTCTATTGTGTTTAAATGAGAGCAGTTTCGTTTTGGAAGCATTAACATTTACAAGCCATTTGCTACCTCAGTTAACCACTGATTCAAGGTCCTTTTCAAGAGCAGCGGCCAGGTTAACTTTATCAGCTCTGCCGGATTTACTATTGAAACGGGAGTAAATGGTAGTGTCGTCTGCATACATTCGAACTTGGGAACTGATGACATCAGCAAAGTCATTGGTGAACATCAGAAACAGTGTAGGGCCCAGGATAGAGCCTTGGGGAACACCAGCGATCGTATGAAATGAACTGGAAGAGAACCCGTTCAGAACGACTTTCAGTTCCCGATTTGATAGGAATGATTCGATTTTTTTTTTTTTTTTTTTTTTGGCCAGTCATTTTGTTAATACTCAACTGCTTAACACTGTAAAAAGACTTTTACTATTGACCTAATTAGTTGCACTTTTAAACATTTTTTTTTTCATTTTTGATTTCCGGGAGGTATTCATTTTGGATAGTACTTTGTACCCTTGTCAAATTCGCGATAGCCCCTAGATATAAACATATCTTCTAGAGCTGCTACTAAATTAGTAATTTCCGTATATACTCGCTTATCATGCGATTTTCAAAGACCTAATTTTGAAACCTGTATTAAGTGTAGGTTGCATCATACATAAAATTAGCGTATGTACTGCTGGCCCTGTCTACGCCGTTGACCAATCTATATATCCTTTTACTGTAGTCAAATTAGCTTCAAAAATTAGGTCTTGAAAGGTCGCATGATACGCGAGTATATACGGTTTTCCTGTTGACTGAGCTAGATGCAACCGTCTAGATGCAACTGTCTAGATGCAACTGTCTGTTGTAATAGTTTTTTGGGGTTTTTTTTCTCGACTGTGGAACTCCCTTTGAATTCCTTGCTTCTCTACAATCTTCAAAAATTTTAATTCAAGCGCCAGTCACCATCTTCTGTCTTCCTGAAATTTGAATTCTGTTCTTTCATTGTCCCTCTCTCTCTCGCTCTCTCTCTTTCTCACTCACTCTCTCTTAATCTCTGCCTCACTCTCTGTCTCACACATACTCTCTGCTCATTAATGTTTTCTCAATTTATTTCACATTCGGTAAACCCTCGCTTCTTTGTGGCATTATCACCTAGTTTGAAGGTGAAATGATTTAAAAAAAAAAAAACTCACTACTTCTATATTAAATTGAAAAAAAAATAAAATAAAATTTCCGAACAATTTTTACTTAAAAAACAATTTACTCCGACTCCTTTTCTTATTTTATAAATACGGCTTTATTTTATTTTCTGCTTGTCTTCATCTTTGTTTTTCTCTCTTCGTCAGACATATTTGCGTCGTTACGAGTCGCCATATTTCTGCCTGCTTTCTCGCGTGGAGACTTGTGCACATGTGCGAAAGTATAGTTAGATTTTGCTACGCATGCGCCTCGAGTTATTAGCCCTAGCCCCTAATCATATATGCTAATCAAGATGGAGTTCATCCAGGAAACTTAAATAGCTGCTACGTGAGGTAAGAACGAAGTGCGGCCAACAAAAGAGAAACAAGAGGAATCTCGCTTACTTTTAATGGATATGTTAACTATTTTCTACAGAATGATGCTTGGAAATTTAGGATGTCGTCTGTTAGCAAATAACTGGGTTAGAATTTACTGTAATATATTTGAGCGTAATGATGCTGAAATCCTATTGGGCAAGTCCTTTGGGAGGCTTTCGGGATAGTCTCAGCGAATTTGTTTCCGTGGTTGTATGTTAATCGAAAAAAAAAACTTTTATAAGTTCGTTTATTTTCGTTAGCCAATGAGATTTTTTAAAAAAATTTGTCTCCTCCATTTTGAGTCTGTGGCGTTCATTTCTCATTTCTTTTCATCTTGGTCTATTAATTTCCTTGATTTTCTTTTTGCCTTTGTAACTTCTTTTTCTCTCTTTGTTACTTCTACTGTGCCTCCTCTTATATTCCTTTCTTTATTTCTTACTTACTTACTTTCTTCTTCTTCTTCTTCTTCTTTTTCTTTTTCTTCTTCTTCATCTCCTCCTCCTCCTCCTCCTCCTTCTTCTTCTTTTCCTCCTTCTTCATCTCCTCCTCCTCTCCTCCTTCTTCTTCTTCATCTCCTCCTTCTTCTCCTTCTTCTCCTCCTCCTCCTTCTCCTCCTCCTTCTTCTTCTTCTTCTTCTCCTTCTTCTTCATCTCCTTCTTCTTCTCCTCCTTCTTCATCTCCACCTCCTTCTTATTCTTCATCTCCTCCTCTTTCTTCTTCTTCTTCTTCTTCTTCTTCTTCTTCTTCTTCTTCATCTCCACCTCCTTCTTATTCTTCATCTCCTCCTCTTTCTTCTTCTTCTTCTTCTCCTCCTCTTCCTTCTTCTTCATCTCCACCTCCTTCTTATTCTTCATCTCCTCCTCTTTCTCCTCCTCCTCCTCTTTCTTCTTCTTCTTCTTCTTCTCCTCCTCCTCCTTCTTCTTCATCTCCTCCTCCTCCTCCTCCTTCTTCTTCTTTGTTCCCCATTGTCCCTTACTTTCTCGCACTCTCTTATCTCTTTATTCGTTTCTTTCTTTATTTCTGATGTTTCTTTCTTTACCTTTCGCTCTTTATCTTTCCCCTTCGCTTACTTCTCCCTATCATTTTTGTTTGTTTCCTCTTTCTTTTTCTCTCTCACTTCCTTACTCTTTCCGCCTATCACTTTCTTTCTTCAACTCATTCGTTTTTCTCTTCTTTACTTTTTCGTGTTTTCCTTGTCTACGTTTATCTTACATGTCTCATAATTCCTTCTCTTCTCTCTTTCTTCATTTCCCTCTTCGGTACACTTGTCCTTACAGACTTTGTCGTCCCTTTCTCCCTCTTTATTTTTCTGTTATCTCTTCCCTTCTTCACTTCTCTTGTTTTTTATCATTCCTCTCTTCCCATTTCTTTCTTTCTTTCTTTCTTTCTTTCTTTTTGCGCTGTCGTTTCCGCTAACTTCCTCCCTCTATCTTTTACCTCTACCTTTTCTTCCTTCCTTTTCTTGTATTTTGTCGTTCCTCTCTCCCTCTTTCTTTCTTTCTTTCTTTGTTTCTTTCTTTCTTTTTTTCTTTCTTTCTTTTCGCTTTATCGTTCCTCCCTCCCTCTCTCTCCTTTTCTTTTACCTCTTCCCTTTTCTTCTCTTCTTCACTCCTCTTTTCTTTTGTCGTTCTCTCCCGCTTTCTTTCTTTCTTTTCGCTTTGTCTTTCCGTCTTCTCTCTCTCCCTTTTTCTGTTACCTCTTCCCTTTTTTCCCTTCTTCATTACTCTTATATTTTGTCGTTCCTCTCTCCCTCTTTCTTTCTTTCTTTCTTTTCGCTTTATCGTTCCTCCCTCCCTCCCTTTTTCTTTTACCTCTTCCCTTTTCTTCTCTTCTTCACTTTTCTTTTGCCTTTCTCTCCCATTTTCTTTCTTTCTTTCTTTCTTTCTTTCTTTTCGCTTTGTCTTTCCTTCTTCTCTCTCTCTCCCTTTTTCTGTCACCTCTTCCCTTTTTTCCCTTCTTCATTACTCTTATATTTTGTCGTTCCTCTCTCCCTCTTTCTTTCTTTCTTTCTTTCTTTCTTTCTTTCTTTCTTTCTTTCCGTTTCTTTGCCGTTCCTCCCTCTTTCTTTCTTTTACCCCTTCCATTTTCTTCTTCATTCCTCTTGTCTTTTTCATTCCTCTTTTTCTTTCTTTCTTTCTTTCTTTCTTTCTTTCTTTCTTTCTGCTTTTTTGTCGCTCCTTCTTCACTCGTTCTTTCTTTTTATCTCTTCCTTTTCCTTCCCTTCTTCGCTCTTCTTGTCTTTTATCATTTCTCACTTCCTCTTTCTTTCTTTCTTTCTTTCTTTCTTTCTTTCTTTTTCTTTCTTTCTTCACTTGACATAACATGACACACACGGAGTTTTTATATAACTTATTTCCTGATCCAAGACACAGATCAGCGTGATAAGCTCCTCACTTTGACCTTTGTTAATATGCATCGAAGTCATCCACGATCTTCAACGAACTTTTTTACAGCTCGCAAATACCTGCTGATCATTTCCCAAGTTGATTTACATTTAGCAAGCTTTGAGAATTTTTTTCTTTATCCGCCATTGTTTTGGTTTCTAAAACATATGTTTAAAGCTTCCTACTCTCAACGTGACTATTCGTGACTATTCGTACAAATGACTGCCAATTGGAATTAGTATATAATAAAGACTTCAAATATCTCGTTGTATAGATGACTTACAACAAATTTAGTATAGGATATATAACAAAATAAACTGTACTAGGGATAATTTGGCTTAGCACCAGAAGCTATAAAACCAGAGCTTTAACCTACAAATTCGAGTCATGTTCTTAAATAGTCTCGTCAGATCTAGATTTGCATATGGATGACATGCGTCCTTCCAAACTCAGGGTTAATACTGTCATTTGTTTACATCTACGCAGATCGAACTGGGATCTCATCCTGACGAATCAAATTGATGGCAGCATTAAGTAAATAAAGCTTTAGACTGAAATAAGTACATCTTTTATATATGAACGCAACATGATTAATAAGGGGAACAGTATATATATATATATATATATATATATATATATATATATATATATATAGATAGATAGATAGATAGATAGATAGATAGATGAACGGAATTACAGATAGATACATTGTGGTAGGGATATAAAGGGAATCAGAGATAGTGTTGTGGCGATCTCCCTTTTTTACATTAGATGGACTCGTCCAAAGTATACTTATACTGACAAGTAGAATACCTGCTATTGAGATACGTGGAGATACGTTGAGATACGTGGAGATACGTGGAGATACGTGGAGATACGTGGAGATACGTTGAGACAGGTTGAGAGATACGGAGACAGACACAGGATGTTCTCAGAGAGTTATACAAGAGTCCAGAGAGAGAGAGAGATGATTACGGCTTTACTTACAGAGACTTGTACATATATTTGCTACTAACCCGCATTCCTGGACTACTAATCTTCACTTCAAGTCTGTATTCTTACGTTTAATACACTTATTTTTCTATCTCAATTACTGGCGTTGTTTATTTATTTGTGCAGGATTCCATTCACGGAATCCACAGCAGATAGATAGATAGATAGATAGATAGATAGATAGATAGATAGATAGATAGATGAACGGAATTAGAGATAGATAGATACATTGTGGTAGAGATATAAAGGGAATCAGAGAAAAAAGAAAGAATGTAAGAAAAAAATTTCCATTCGGACAACTTCATTCCAAGAGAGTGTACGGCCATATCACGTTGAAACATCGGTTCCCGTACGATCACCGTACAGACTCCCGAAAGGATGTTTCCCCAAACACTATAATCTTCATCTCTTCAACTGTTACTTATAATCTGTATTTAATTGCCCCTCTACCTCCTAAGTAGATACAAAAATCTCATTTAGTAAAACTCTACCTTGAATGGCTCTTAGGCCATATACTGGGAGAACATATAGTCGAAAATATCAGTACCTTTGTTAGTATATCATTGATAGAGTTTCTTCTGTACGAGAAGAGAATAATTCCTTCGTGTCAAGGGAATAATCGTCTTTTTGTCACACCGTTTTTTTTTGGAGGGGGGGGCACGTAGTTTAAAAATTGTCCCCAAAATCTTTATCTGGAAAAATATGGCTTGTATATAGCATTTTTTAAGAGTTTGAATAAAAATAAATCACATGAAGAAAATATTTATTAACATTGTTATATACCGTGCCTACGAACACTATTTTAAGTAGGGGTAATATGCTATGTAAGTAGTCCACCATTGGCAGTGGTTTACCTACTTCACGCCGCTGGCGAGTATTGTATTTTGTTGATGTTATAAAGGTTAGAAATTTCATTTCCAACCACTGTTTTGGTTATTCCTCATTCAGTAACCCTTCCTAGGTTACGACACAGAGATAGATAGATAGATAGATAGATAGATAGATAGATAGATAGATAGATAGATGAAGGGAATTAGAGATAGATAGATACATTGTGGTAGAGATATAAAGGGAATCAGAGATAGATAGATAGATAGATAGATAGATAGATAGATGGATGTTCTCTCACATTGTTTCTTTACTTCCAGTGGCAGGATCGCTTATACATAATAGGTGGAGTATTTTTCTTGGCGGCGATTGACGCTCGTTCATAAAGCGGTAATTCGGTACTTTACATAAGTGCGTTTGCAACTACAGGAACCGAATCAGTTTCGTAAAATGCCGCCCACCATTTTGCCGCGAATGCTCACCAGCCGGCCATAGCATTCCATTAGGAATAGGTAAAAAGATCAATCAATCGTGTGAAGCAATCGGAACCTTATCATACGCAATTAATTGCAATGAACACGCCAAATAGACATTCCTGTTTGATGAGATAGCCGTGCGCGCGCACTTTCGCTCTTCAGTACAATTACGTGACTGAGTGTGCGACTCTTTGCGCGTGCGTAAGCGGAAGCCATGGGGCGTTGTTAACTGCATGCTTATTTTTGAAGATGAAGACATTATGGGCACATATATGTATATTCCCTCTCTTTTGATTGCAGTAAAATATCGTATAATTGCCGCTAGGGCAGATACACATAATACTTTCGTAAACACACACACATATATATATATATATGGAGATGTTGAGACCGCGTAAAGATTATGAACGACGCGTTTCGCTGACGTATACTCGGCTAGGCTTCTTCAAGTATGAATGAAAGACAAAACTGTGTGTAAGAAAAGTGATTTGGGACTTCTGAGGTTAGGTGGGGCAATAAATTAAATTACCTTATCAGATACGACGACCAGAAACCAGAAAGTATTTACAGTATTTACATCAGTATTTGTCGCCATATTTGTCACAACGTTTCGGCCGTTGTACGCTCCGGCCTTCTTCAGGTGGTAGGAATTTCGAACTGAACCCTTTATTTCGATCACTGGGGTAGACTGTTCTCGTTCCACGTTTGATGGATGTCAGTTATCAGTTATCTCCTGCTAATTTTCCCTCTGAAAGTTCTCCACTGCCTTAACCAGGAATTGAACTCCCCTCTTTGGGTCTGTCACTGGATCTAACCAACGCCTTTATCCACTGTGCCATGTGTCCTTGAGGACATCTGGGTATGAACTTCTGAGTATTATAAACCTAGTGTTTTCAGCATCATTTTTACCAGTGCTCATAGTGCAATTTACTAGATTATTGCAAACTAGAACAGTCTACCCCAGTGATCGAAATAAAGGGTTCAGTTCGAAATTCCTACGACCTGAAGAAGGCCGGAGCGTACAACGGCCGAAACGTCGTGACAAATATGGCGACAAAGATGAGGACAATAGTCCGACTAATGTAAATACTGTACATAATACCTCATCTCAGAAATATAGACAGCCACAGAAAGTATTTACCTTTTGTTTTATATATCTATATATATATATATATATATATATATATATATATACAAATTCATGAATTATTCATACAAAAAAACAAATACAAAGGTTAATGATTTAATTGGCGAGAAATCCATCATTTCAGTTGCATAAGTTCTTATTATTTTTACAAGCTTTCGTCTGTTCCTACAGACATCCTCAGGTATGGAATAGATAAAAAAAAAAGAACTTATGCAACTGAAATTTATAAAACAAGGATCTTTTCATGCATAAACAGGTTCGGGGTTTTTTGTATATTATTTGAATTGTTCGCGATGATGGATTTCTCGCCAATTAAATCATTAACCTTTGTATTTGTTTTTTTGTATGAATAATTCCTGAATTTTAAATTAATTGCACCTTTATTGAAATATATATATATATATATATATATATATATATATATATATATATATATAAAGGGTGTTCCAATAACTTTGACAGATTTTAAAGGTTAATTAAGTTTAAATTTAAGAGTTTTTTTCTTTCAGATTTGACGGATATTTGGGCGATATTATTTTTCATACATAATTGCCATGACTTAAATAACATGATCCAATAGAGAAATAAATAAATTTTCACTAATAACACTGATTTATTTACTGCTGACTTTGATCCGTCTTAATGAAACACCCTTTTATAAAATCCGTCTTAATGAAAATCAAGAGATAAGTTGAATCTGCTATCTTGGTTTCAACCCTAAGGTATCCGTAGGTGAGTTTTATCAAGAAGAAGAAGAAGAAGAAGAAGAAGAAGAAGAAGAAGAAAATTATAAATATATCGGTGGTGGAGTGTTAATTGAAATGTACATTTTTTTTCTTTTATATCCAGCCTCATATGTGCTTAAGAGGAAGTTTTTAGTAAGTATGCAAGGTCTCAAAGTTTCTATATATATATATATATATATATATATATATATATAGAGAGAGAGAGAGAGGGAGAGAGAGAGAGAGAGTAAAAGTAAAATAAATTCCGTGGATGCATAATCAAAGTGGACGCTAGTCATATAAAAATATTGAAATTGATCCACAAAGAGAGAGCTCGATGTTTATTTTTTTTTTTTACAGAGCAATATAATGAATAATAAAAAATATATTTTTATTTCATGTGGGGAATAGGCTATTTCGACAGACGACGAAAATGGTCGTCTGTCTATTCAAACCCGATATGGAATGAAATTCACGTCCGTAGAACTAGAGGAAGCAGGAAGTAAAACTTAACTGTAAGGAATTATTATGGGAAGGGTTCAACTTCAAATTTAACATTCCAACAATACCCAATAGAAATAAGAATAATCAGCTCCCAAAAGTGTTTGCTTAAGATTTCACACACGTGTAAAGAATGTTCTGCGCCATATTAAATAGAAGAGATTTATTATAGCTCTTCCATGGGTGAATTTAAAAAAAAATCATTTTTTGCTTGAAGATGTATCTGTTCTATTGTTCTTCATAACATGGATTCGTTTTTTGTTTTGTTTTGTTTTTGTCGCACCGGTGAACCATTTCTGGTGTTTTGAGTCATTTTTTTTTTCATTTGTGATATTTACGATATTTTGAGCTTCAACAGACAGATTACAATACACTTGAAATCTGACTAAATATATATAGTTGGAAGCAGAGATTTTCAATCACCAGCACTCCTTCACAAATGCGTCTTTACGATATCAAACGGTTCTATCTAAACATTACTGGAATCTTAAAGATGGAATCTTCACCCCACAAATAAAATGGAGGAACATCTGTCACTCACAGACTCCCAACAACTTCAGGAACAAATGCAATCTATGCATAAAAGAAAAAAAATTATAATGATTAAGTTTTAGATTGCTGATGAACCAACGGAACGAACAAATGTTCAAGTGTAGACATAAGAAACGTTTTAAAATTCCCTAATAGCATTACTTTTGAAGAAATTTATACTTGAAGTTGGATATTTTTACGGGTACTAACATGTATGCATGAATTCACGGTTTTTTGTATATATGATCATTTCTGTAATTTACTTGCCTACATCGGTTATAATCTTAAATTATGAATTAATTTTATTTTCTTTATCAATATTATTAATATTATTATTATTATTGCTATTATTAATTTCGACATATATATATATATGTGTGTGTGTGTGTGTGTGTGTGTGTGTGTGTGTGTGTGTGTGTGTGTGTGTGTACGGGTATGAATATGTGTTTATGTATGGGTGTGTTTATGTGTATGTATATACATATATATATATTTATGTGTATATGTATATATATATATGTGTATGCATATGTGCCTATATATATATATATATATATATCTTTGCATTTTTAAGTTTTTAGTTACTTAAAATGGACCTTTACTTAAATCTTAATTAACTTAATCAATTTTTTTATGTTTATTTTAATTTCAATTTTAAATTTAAAGAATTTCTTTATTTAAATTACTTTAAATTTTTAAATTTCTGTCATTTCATAATATTGTTGTCAAATATTTTATTATTATTATTATCCATTTGTAATAGTGACGGTTATAGTGACGACTACCTAAAACGACTAAACAATTTAAATGTATCTGTTTTGAATATGATCACTCCCTTCATCAATCCTGTTTTTTACTAGTCAACTCCCGGAAGAAAAAAATCTTTTCTGGGTCACCCTGTTGACTGCCTAATCCCGTCTTTCCTTTTTTCCCTCTTTCATTCTCTTTCTCTTTTGCCCCCCCCCCATGTCTATCTCTGTTTCTTTCAAATACGAAACCTTCCATAATCGTTCGGTCCACACGTCAGGAGAGTTCAGCAGTTGACTAGCACCGTTGTTGACTGTTGGATTTTAAATCATCCTACTTTGAGTAGATTTTTTTTCTCTAGCTCGTATACCGCATAATGTTACTGGAAGATAATTAAGATTTTTTTTTCTTTTGCATGGTGGTGGGGATGGACGAATACTATCTGTATACTATCGTTTCAGTAGGCATGACGTGAAGTTTTTAAAATCAATTTCGCCCCATCCAAGGCAGTAAAGCCACTAAGACACAAAGGGTTACTGGGTGTGGAAGAAAAGTAACAGAAACATTAATAATGAACGAGAAGAGGAAAGAATAATCAGGAGGACAGTAGATAGCGATTGACATTGCATTTAAATTTTTGCAGATTAAAGTTGGCTGGAAAGCATGGAGCCTAAAGGGAGTTCCACAAGCGAGAAATGCGAGAAAAGAAACTGTTAGCATAGAACTTGCGGTAACATCTAGCCAGCTCAACTGCGACTCGATGACATCTCGACGCCAGTCTAGTGCTGCACTTAAATTAAATAAGTCTAGGTACCGTAGCAAAGAGCGATATTTAACTGTATAAAAAATACAAAATGTGGCACAAGGCCAAAAAGGGGAATGGGGGAAAAGGACGGATTTCTTCTGTCTTAACGTTAAACTTAGCTAGCCACAATCTCTGACCCAAACATACTACAATACTCCTTACAACAAAACAGCGCATTCTTACTTACCATTCTTACTACAGCCACCATAATACCACATTGTCTCTACGAAAATCCTAACTAGTTCCAATATGTACAATTTTTGTCTGTTGGTGAAGGGGAATATAATAACAGTTTCAAATTAAACCCATCCGAATAATTACAATTAAATTATTTACAGAAAAGTTACAGGGAGATTGCACATTTTTACCTTAAGGTGCAGAATAGATGATTGGGATGGAGGGTGTTTATTTCATTTTTTTTTGTTTTTGTTTCGAGGAAATTTACCACCAGCCCTCTGACGATATTAAGACTAACCTGTTTAGTAATTTTGCACGTTTACAACCGATAAAGGATTTTCCGATCATCGCCTTACTTTTATTCAGTTTCCCAGTTTAATGATGGCGCAAATAATTTCGATCCCACGATTATTAAGATCTCCCCTTATATTAGGCCCATCAGAATATACGAAACCAGCGACTGATATGAAGAAAGAAAGAAAATGTGACGATCACCCACAAACTGAGAGACATTTGTTACTACACTTTATGAGCAGGACGCTTTTCTCATTAAAGAAACGTGTACATAGACAGTGAAATCTTTCGAAACACGGAAAAATAAAATAAATTTTTGACCTTTTATTGGACTTGAACCAAACATATATTAACCAAAAATTGCTAACCCAATACACAATATATATATATATATATATATATATATATACTAGCCGAATTACATATACCTTGCTGCGTGTTACACATTTTTTGTAAGAAAACGATGATTGATTTTAAATCATTGTTATAATTTGTGGAGAAAAATGATGCATTTCAATATTACTCAATGATCTTGCAGATGTGACCTCCATCTTCTGACTTTCTCTATGTTTTGAATAGGAGTCGTTCTCTTCTTCAAATTTAAATTTAAATCAAAGGGAAAAAAATTCAGTGCGGTGGGGATGGGGGTGTTCAAAAACAGCTTGATTAAATCTCTTTGATACGTATTTGATGTAATACTTGATTGAATAAACTGATGAGCAGATTTCAATATTGACATGACAGTTGAATTGTTGCTACAAATATGTATTGTAAGGCACAGCCCACTGATTGGTGATTATCTTGCTCAACTTGACGTTCACATTATCTCATTTTCATCATGCCAATGTGACCTCCATCTTCTGGGTTTCTCCTTCTATATTTTGAATACGATTTATTTTCTTCGTTCAAATTTAAATTTTATTTAAATCAAAGGGAAAAATAGTGGGGAGGGGTGTTGTGAAAAGGACGCTCGTGATCAAGATAAAATATACATATCCAAGCACCCTGGGTAATGAAGTTTCAGAATATATATGGTTATGGGCGGGGGGGTCTATCTCCAAAAGCCTACGAGGAATACGATAACAGACAGACAGAGGCTACAAATTTATATATATAGATACATACGGGGTGTAACAGCAAAATTGTCCAAATCGTTTCATAGTAGATCTTCATCCTATAAAGTGTTTAATATCTAAAAAAAAAACACTAAACTAATTGATTTTCTTTTTTTCAGGTTTTCAGATAAGACGTTTCGCCATCTTGACGCAATTTGTTGTAAGAATCACTGAAAAACCCTTTGAGCTATTCAGCTGGAAAGAAAAAAGGTTAAAACCAGTTTGTGTCAACCCCACTATATCTTCCCAATTGAGCAATTGTGAGAGGAAAAAAGATCATTCAGGCCTTCAGTAATGGTACCAACATTCATACTCTGGCTTCCATCTTCAAAGTCCATTCAAGAACCATCAAGCGAACGGTGAATGAGTTTTAAAAAGAGGGAACAGCAAAGAGGAAAACTGGGTCAGGAGGTCACAACAGAAGGAGAGATCATCATTTTAGCTTAGAGCTAAATACATTCTTATTGTACAAAGTAGAGTTCAGCAGTGTTATAAAAATCTCGGAGAATTCCAGTAAGATATTTTTAATCATTTAAAAAAGATACAATAGATTAAAGCTTAATCTAACAATTGGACAATTCTATAATTACGGGATATATATATATATATATATATATATATATATATATATATATATATATATATATATATATATATAAATAAAAATAGACACTTTAATTTACTTACCATTACAATAATTTATTTCACCAAAATCCTTTTTTAAGGATAAAATCATATTCATTAACACTTCCAACAATGAGGATTTTATCATTTTTATTTATTGGAAATATTTATTGAAATAAATTATATAATATAATTTAAAGTTATATAAATATTTTTCATAAAATATTCTATATTATTCTGTTCTTCTTCATTGAACTCTCAGGATTTCATCCTCCTTGGATTTACCAATTCGGTTTATCAAATTCTTCATCATATATATATATATATATATATATATATATATATATATATATATATATATATATATATATATATATATATTTCTATTATTTCTTTCTCATTAAATTATCTATCATTATCTATTTAAATTTTTTTTATTTTTTTATTTAATTCTATTTTTATATTTTAATCATTTTAAAATTATATCAGATTGTAAAAATTTGCATCAATAATATATTTCTGTTCATCTAATTTGTTTAAACAAAATTAAACTGACAAAGGTGGCTGAAGAAACTGACTATTTATTAATTTTACTTCAAAAAAATAACTAAATAAAAAATAGAAAAATTATCCATTTTATATATATATATATATATATATATATATATATATATATATATATATATATATATATATATATATAATAAATATAGTAAATTCTGAAATACTGATCAAAATAATTCACAAGTTCAGGACATTAGGACTACAGAAAAAAACTCGATAGATTGAAGTAAAAATAATACTTCATTTTAAATATTTCATGTATTCAAGTCAGGTGTTGTGTTTCGCATATGACCCAAGGGTTGATCTTTTTTTTATTTCAGAAAGAATAAAGGTAGAAAAACAAGAATTCTCTGCCATAAATAAATTGTTTATTGTCTCCGAATAAAAATTTACCGGCGGCTAAATTTTTGTTTTTGCATTTTAATTAGTGTAATACTGTCACTGTTTTTATAGTCATGAATACACACACACACACACACACATACATATATATACACAAACGCGCGCGCACACACACATATATATTAAATGATTATAAATTTAATAGTCATAAAAGGACTATTCTTTTTAATCAGACATGTTTACAAGAATAATTATTATAAAAATATATTACAAAAATTGACACACACATACATATATGTGTTTGTGTGTGTTTGATTGTGTGTAATATATTTTATAGTAAGTGTGTGTGGGTGTGTTTGTGTGTGTTTGCCCGTTTGTACAATATATTTTTACAATTGTTCTTGTAAACATGTTTAATTAAAATGACTAGATTTTTTATGCTTATTAAATTTATTATATATATGCATACACACACACACACACATAATAACAACAACGTGGAACAACATGCACCAGCAACGTATAATAAAGTGTAAATATTTGTTTAGACAAACTTCACGTTTTATAAATGCATGGTTGATATTATTGTATGTAAAGGCTTCAATAATTTATAATCGTTTTTTTTTGGGGGGGTAATCAGACTTATAGAATATTTTAGTATTGTTAGTTTTATTTACTTTATTTTTTGTTAATGATTTCGCTCTAAAGCAAAGGCAATAAAGCGACTAAGGCGAAGGTGGGGTTACTGAGTGTGAAAGATTATCAGAAATAGAAAAAAATATTAAGTTAAGGAGCAAGAACAATAAAAGAACATAAATTAAGTCAGGGTTAAATGATATTACATTTAAATTTTTGAAGATCAAAGTTGACTGGAAATTAAAAAGCCGGTAGAGAGTTCCATAGATGAAAAGTGCGAGAGAAGTTTTGAAGCAAAATGGCTATATTGATTTTATAACATTTTCATGTTATAATTTTTAATAAATAAATTTATATATATATATATATATATATATATATATATATATATATATATATATATATATATATATATATATACGCTCCTGAAAAATTATTTTGGTTGAGTTCTCTGGGGAGGAAGTGTGGGTTTGTAAACTGTGATTATTACGGCTAACAATGCAAGACTCTTCAGTAAATTGAATCGAGTTCTCTCAGTCACTGTGTGTTTATCTAAAAATAAATAAGCTTAAATTCACTTTCATCCCTGCCGTGCGCCAACGACTTAGGGGTAGAATCTCCGACTGACACCAATTCACTCGGGTTTCGATCCTAGCTAGAGGCAACCTGACGTCTAGCCACACTGATGAGCTGTGATACAGCGAAGCAATCTGACAATATATATATATATATATATATATATATATATATAAAAAATATACGTATACGCATATATACAATACGTATATATATATATATATATATATATATATATATATATATATATATATATATATATATGTTATAAAAATGGTGCTCAGTGTTGTATAATAGAGCTATTAATTATATATTAGTGAATATATGTTATGTATATTCATTTATATATATATATATATATATTTGTGTATGTTTAATATATATATATATATAATGATATAATATATATATTTCGTGCGGCGTCGAAATTTTTGGTTCCAGTGGAACATTGCCAGTTGGTCCATTCTTCTGCATATGTTTCAAACGATTTAGTCACAAGTGCAGTGGTTTTCAGCGATGTTTTGAGTTGGCCCTTGTATCTTCGAAAAAGGAAACCCCGTGTTTTTTCCCCCTGATAATGAGCTCACTGGATAAGACCGGACGTGGAAAACCTTGACTCTTCCATTCTTCCTACATATCCTGACCATTGAAGACGGTGTTTAATGATCAGCGATTCAATTCCTTGACTGTTGGCTCTTTCCAAGGCTTTGGTATTGGTCACATGGTAACTCCATTTGGTGTTCAGGATTAAAAGAAGCTTTAGCTGGTGAAAACGTTCTAATTTTTGGATATTGCGACGATATAGGGCCCAGGTTTCGTAATCATAAAGTTGAAATGACAACAGCATTTATATATGTATGTATATAGAAGAATTTTATAAATTCTATAGATAATAAGAAATACATCTACATAATAAATGCGAATGTCAGTGTATCACTGCGTCAAACTGTTTCTATTTAAAGAGATACAATTCCCTAAATGCCAATAGCTCATTTGAAATGAAAAAATTACTTTTCTCTAAGTAGAATGTTTCAAAATAAAATTATACGTGCGTTCAATTTTAATCCTCGGGGTCGTATCCCAACATGTCATACCATTATGGAATCTGGCCGACTCCGTGAGCAAATTAGAAACATTTCAGACCGGAACCGGATACGCACTCCTGAAATTTTAGATTCTCAGTTTTTCATTAATGTGATTGTTTTCGACGATTTTGTACGTGTTTTTTTGCGACGTATAATTTTTGTATGATAACAATTTTTATAACCTGGAATTAAATTTGGGAATAATCAAAATTAATTGCAGCATCCAGCGTAAGTTACCCCAGGAAATAAAAATAATTGTTTGTACGGAAAGTAAGGACCTACGTACATCACATTGTCTTTAAATTAAGTGGCGACAGAAGAATTATCGTTGAACACCAAAAAAAGGTAAGATTAAATACAGGCTGTCCATAAAGTTCGTGTGCACTTTAAAAAATTTATAACTTTATTTGTATTTGCAATAGAAATAATTTGTAAAAAGGATTAGAAAGAAGTAAATCTATATTTTTTAAGGTCTTATGGAAATTTTATTTCAGTTTTCCACATGTCCTCCATCATTAGCAATACAAAGTGTAATACGATTTTGCAGTTCACGGAAAATATTTGCCAACTGATTTACAGTAATGTCTGAAATCACATTAGTTATTTTAGCTATACTTAAAACTTGGTACATTAAACTTTGTAACATTTTTTACAGATTATGTTTATCGCAAATACAAATAAAGGTATAAAGTTTTTAAAGTGCACACGAACTCTATGGACACCCTGTATCAAAGCTATACTTAAATGCAGCGATCAATTTTGAGTTCTTCTGTAGTTTATTATTGCCTATCGTATCTACTTCTCCCTACCTATTTTGATGAAAGCCCAATCAAGGGCTCTCGGCAGGAGCTAGAATCTGCAATGTTATTGGTCCTGACCGGGTATCTTGAACTCAGTCACTTTCCCACCGCCGTATCGTATCTTCCCTGCTAGTTTAAGCCAGTTAAAAATAAATTAAAATCCCTTTTTATTGAAATTGGTTGATATTATTAATGGGAAGAAAGTGTTTCATAAGCAGTAACGAAGTTTATGATATTTGGTTGGAAGTTGTCGAGTGTTCATCGTAAGCAACGACGATTTATTTATGAACTTGCTTTTTGACACACAGACATTTATCCGCCTCCTGGATCGTCGCATCGATCAGCTGTGGTCAATAAGCGACCACTTTATGGACTCTAGATCTAACCTAACTTTTCAGTTATTTTATCCGAAAAGAATAAACTTGGTTAATTATCAGGGCATCTAAAGAAATAATGTCGAAATAAAGAGAGGGGAATTTAAGATAAAAATATGTTTAAAGAGAGTATATTTTTAAAATATATTACATCGTCTTCAATATATAAACGCTAAAGATTCACAAAATTCTTGTTTCTGTTCCCGTAAACGAGTTTTGATTTAATGGAAAGAAACATAGAATATCTAGTTTCTACCTCTTCAAACCGTTTAAGAATGATTCTATCGAATGTATGTCTTAAACTCTGGGGCGGGTGGTCACCTCATTAAACAAGAACTGGAGAATTAGAAAGGTGCGGAATATTTCTTTTACTAAAGTCTTCAAACTTTTCAGATCTGACTTTTCCATGTTTTGTGTCGTATATTATTATAATGGAACACCACACCTTCGATATTAATCAAACAAGGTTTCTCTACAAATGTTTATAACTAACCTTTAATAACATATGTCTGTTGTAATCGTAATATTGAAGGGTAGAAATTTAAAATGGATCACACGAATACAATCCCACCAAATATTTAGTAAAACTTTCTTTCAGCGCGGTAAATGGTACCGGCGGGCCGGGTTCGAAATCTGGGCTAGTCTACGGCGGTTAAGTTGTTTCGGAAAGGCATGAATCCGTTTCTCCTCTTCATTCCTTGCTATAGGACAAATAACCTCGAGTGAAAACTAGACTAGGAAGGGTAAAATTCTGAATTAAAAAAAAACGTAGTGAAAGCAACGGAAAACCATTCTACTGTTTTTCAAAAAGTCATCTCGACCAAAGTGTTACTTTGACTGCATCCTGTTAAATACCCAAAGTTAGAAAAAAGTGTTTAGTCAGATAGTAAGAAAGCTGAGATTGTGATAGAGTGGGAGGTAGATAATAGTGTGAGGTAACGGCTTGTGGAGACAGTCGTAGACTGACTTAAGGAAGCCCTACTTCGAGACTGTATATATCTATATATTATTGCTACTAACCGCGTTCCTGGATTTACTAACAGTATTACCATTTGTATTATTGTGGAAATACATTTAATTTCTTATCTTTAATTCTTGCGTTTGTCATTCATTGGAGAGCGAATTTCATCTCGGAATCCACAACACAATGTTTCTATTTTTAACAGCTGAGTACGATCGTGGCTCTCCCCACCTTCCTATCCTTCGTATTTTTAAGTCACTTCACTGTCTCTCCTAGTTCCTGTTCTGCAATCTATTTACATAATCTCGTTAGGTTGATTACTCGCTGATTCCCTATACAAATCTTATCTTTAATATTTCCTGCAAGTGTCAGATTTTGCAAAAAGATTTTTCCTAATTATATTTAGATTATACATTGTTTAGTGTCGTGTTCAATTTTTAAATTGGAAATAGATTATTTACAAACATTTTGTATGACACAAACACAAATCTAGTGAACTTAGTGAGAAATATCTGCTATCTTGGGAATTGGCATTCGCCAACTTGAATTTACCTGATTTCCATTCAGAACTGTGTCACCGATGAGAATATGAAACTAAGCCAGCCACCATTTTCGAAGAAAGACCTTTCGTAATACTGTAATATAAAATTCACCTATCGCACATTTCATATCCGTTTCCCGTCTTTCGAACAGGAATAGAGCTTTATTACTTGTTTTCCGTTTAGGATTGGTTTTCCATTTCTTTCTAAATTCTTCTCATTCTCTTTCACTCTCAGTAGCCTCTTGACTCTTCGTAGCATAGTCGCCTGTACTGGGTGAAATGATTATGAATAAATAGATAAATAAAAGAACACTTGTCTAATATATGTGGTACTTCTACTGGATTGCTATCTCCAGGCCTAGGCTATTTAGAAAAATGTTCTCCGTAATCTAATGTTTTTTTTAAATTTTATATACTTTAAATTTACTATATGTATTGATCTTATTACCTGATAATGTTGTGTATGCACAGCTTCTTAAGTGGTTCGTATGGTTCAGAAATGGACATTTTAATCTGGAGACCTAAGAATCTTCCAGAAAGTTTGCAGTCATTTTTGATGACCAATTCGAAACGCTGATTAAAATTATGTTACACAGCGCGGGACATCGCAGACATACTCCACATATGAGCGTTGTAAGTCATTCAAAAACATCACGATCCGGGAATCGCTATGTTGTTTAGATGCCTATCGATTTATTGCATTTCTATCTGCGTTTCTCTGCTCAATCGCAACAAAAATTACGCATTTTAAAAGAACGGTCACAGGCGGAGAAAAATAGATTGTTAGAAACAATGTGAATCGATATGGAAAACGGAAGGAGCAAGGGTAAGTCTCTCCCCACCCCACCAAAAGCACCAGACGATCATATATCACGTTAAACTACCGGTGGATTTACTATCAGATTGGAAACTATTACATACGTAAGATGAGAGATGGATATATACTGAAGAAGGTACCAAAATGTTTTCAGTACGATTAATATGTGATCAAATATCAGAATGTATTTATCATTTCTCTTTCAAGGACATCAACATGGCAGCAACAACTCTGATAGAGGAATCAAAGATTATATCCATGACGTTAACCACAATGACTCGGGAATTTTTGAAAATATCTCGGTTGAGAAGAGGAACGACAAGAGGCTTTATGGCCCCGGTCAGTGATTTGTGACCATTGCTGTCGTATTAAAAATTTCTTTTTCTACCTTCACTTATATTACAAACTCAGCTATGCACAACAGACTATTAAAGGTTGAAATATTTTTGCGGATTTTGAATTATTCGGACTATTTTTTTTTTTTTGTCCAAATCCGGGTATTTGTTTTGCTACGTCTTGAAAGAACACAATATAAAATTCACTATCTTTTATCTGTAATATTGAATGTGTTAAAATTATTCAGCTTTGGACAAAGTCTCAAATTAAGTTTCAAAATTTCAACAAAACATTGTTGCTTTATTTACGACAAGCTTAAAAGCTGCCCTATCGGGCGGCATTTAAGCTAGCTCACGCGGAAGAATCTTGATTGGTCCTTCGGCTTGTTCAGGATTTTGGGAGTCCCTAAGACTTTTCATATTCTCAGCATTTGAAGCTACCTGGGCTGCCGTTTGATTTGGGTTTTCATTTGCATGAGTCTTTCTTTTCTTCGCTGCAGCCTTGGATCTTTTGAATCTGGTCTTCTGTTGGCAGAGATTTCTTTACACGAGGCACACTGTCGCGGTATGTGATAGGCAAAAATAAACTACAGAAGAACTCAAAATCGATCGCTGCATTTAAGTATTGCATTATTATTTAATTTTACCTTTTAAAAGTTCAATGATAATTCTACTGCGGCTTCTTAATTTATGAAAATCTGATGTGCGTAGGTCGTTACTTTCCTTACAAACAATTATTTTTATTTGATGTGTGACGCTGGATTTCACAATTAATTTCGATTATTCCCAAATTTATTTCCAAGTTATAAAAATTGTTATCGTACAAAAAATTCGTCGCTAAAAATCACGTAAAAAATCGTCGAAAACAATTGCAGTAATGAAAACTTGTGAATCCAGAATTTCAGGATTGCAGGTCCGGATTCGGCTGGGAATGTTTTTAATTTGCTTACAGATACGGCCTGATTCCAAAATGAAACGATATACTGGGCTACGGCCTCTAGGAGTAAAATTGAAAAAGTGTGACACACTGACATACTGATATTCGCATTTGTTTATATAGATAGAATGATCTATTGTGATATGTCTCTAATTTGTATTTAGATAGATTGTAATTATTTTCAATTTTTTTAATTGAATTGTTCACCTGGTTACAATAAAATTTGTATTTTATATGAATACTACCTTATGAAAAATCGAGATGTAACAGAGTGGGGGGGGGCGTTTCATAGATGCCCGGTGGGTGTGCACGAGACACATATCATAGATTCGGAGGTGGGCATGAGACCCTTGCATCGGCCATGTACGGATTTACTTTTTCAAAGACAGTGCCATCGCTTGTATCAAGTTCGCTACCTCTCATTTGATAATGCGTAGATTTTTTAATGAGTATATAAAATTTGGATTATCATAAACTTTGAATTGTTAGAAAAGAAACAATAGGAATCATTGAAATAATGGAAAGCGGTTCGAATTGAGGAGTCCATCTCTTCACTTCCCAAATATGGGTAAATAGCAAAATTAACTGATCCAATAGTCTTGGTCGGCGACGAGTTGAGAAGAAGGAAAACATTCAATTCAAACAAGCCTCGAGAAAGTTGGGCTCCGTCAGGCAAACTTGCCAAGAAACATCACTGTTAGAGCAGCTGCAGTACATAAGGTGACTAGTTGAACCTATGCGATTTGTAAAATTAGTATATAATGAACCATTTCGTGATTTATTTATTGGACATTTTCGTTTCTGTTCATATAATAATTTATTCTAATTTATCAGCTTCTTATTTCACCTCTGTGTTTGAACAGGGGGAAAAAGTTCAGCCATCCCTGGTGGGATTCGGACCCACGGCCTCTGGAGTTGAAGTCCAGCGCGCTATCCCCTGCGCTACAGGGACTAGACTGCTAGCGGCTTATATTTAATGTATATATCATAAATCAAATATAAAAAAACCTCAGATTTCTGGTGGATATTATGTTAAAAGAGACAGGAACTACATATAAAAGAAAAATCTAAAAAATTATATTAATAAAGCAGAGAATAAAATACAATAATTTTTTATACTGTATTTTATATATTATTTTAACATATTATAAACCAACCATTTGAAATACTAATCTCAATGAAGCATATAATCAGTATATGTACATTGAACCGTAAATTATATTTAGGTCTTCACTGATATAGCATTATGTGTCTGCATCAATTCAATATAGATGCTTCCTGACATCATGTTAGTTTTATATTCAACCATGTTACACGCGTGATGGATTCGGCATGTTCGTAATGCTTGGTGGCATTTAAACCTGCGATCTTGTTTACATGTAATTAAAATTCATAAACATTATAGACGTACTAGTGTACTCGTGTCGTTAAAATTGACGGCGAGAAAGAATATTTCAGTAATTTTCAGGCGGTAAAATAGATTGTTTGAACCAATGTGGATCGAAATGGAAAACGGAAGGAGGAAGGGTAAGTCCCGGATAAAAAAAAAAAAAAGAAAAGAAAAGTACCAGACGATCATATATCACGTTAAAATACCGGTGGATTTAGGATCAGATTGAATTTTATTACATACTTAAGATGGGAGATAGATATATATTGAAGAAGGTACCAAAATGTCTTCAGTGTGATTAGGATGTGATCAAATATCAGAAAAAAATTTATCGTTTCTCTTTCAAGAACATCAACATGACAGGTATCTCTGATAGAGGAATCGAAGATCATATCCATGACGTTAACCACAATGACACAATTTTTGCATATGTGGAATATTGTTTGGTGGAAAAAAAAGTGGAACACAACTTATTCTATTGTTAATAGACTCTCCCACCTAAAATAAAAGGATTAGTAGGAGTCGCTAGTGGTTTCGCTCAATGAATTGGGAAAAAAAACGACCGTTAATCGAATACTAAAGTGACGAAAAAACATTCTCGACCACAACTAGATTTTCTCTGCGATAAGATGTTTATATGAAGTTCCTGAATTTTTGTACGTCGAACCGGTTTTAGGACCGACTTAGTACAAAACTTTTCCAAGATGAAGGAATCCAAAACAATATTTCGACGACGATTCGAACTCATACGGAGGAAAAAAAGACTTTCGTTAACAGATGACAATATTTGAGCACCAGGAAACATTCAAAGTTTTTGCAACTACAAGACGTCAACTTTGAATAAAAAATACAGTCTATTCTCAACTGAGAAAAGAATTTTTTCAAAACAAAATTTTGGAAATAACTGAGAAGAAGAAAGGGAAAAATCTACAAAATGATTTTTCCCAGAGAATACAATATGGAATTCAATTGAAATATTCACGTACAGTCCAGATGAAGAGATAAATTTGAAGAGTATTATAAAAAAATACGGACGTGTATAACGAAGACTGCCACTCGTGGTCTGAAGGAAAGAAGGTTAGACTTCTTTTAAGCAAGTTAGGAACTGCTGAGCATAACCAATTGGTAAACTACATTTTACCGAAAAAAAACTAGCGAGTTGACATTTACCGAGGCGGTAAATATATTAAGTGAATTATTTAGTAAAAGACATCTTTGTTTCACAAGACTATATAACGTACGCAGCCAATGTGAACAAGCATTGTGAAGAATTCAAGTTAAGCGCTGACAATTTTAAGTGCTTAGTGTTTGTTCAGGGACTGGTATCGGAAAGAGACGCAGAGCTGAGAAAATTAGTGCTGTCAAAATTAGAAAACGAACCAAGGATTTCGATACAGAAGTTGGCAGAAGACTGCACAAGATATGTTAACGTAAAGGAAGATTCGAAAAAGATAGAACAGTCTGGCGTTTCGCATGTAAGGAAAATACGCTACAAAAAAGAATGTCAGTCTATCAAAAAGAATTCTATAATTGCGGATTATCAAACAAAAAGTGAAATACCAGAGAAAAATAAACAAAAACTCCCGAAGCCATGTTTTGCTTGCGGTGAACTTCACTGGTACAGATATTGCAATTTTAGGAATAAAAAATGTTTCAACTGTAAAAGAGTGGGTCATAAAAGCTTGCACTGCATGTCAAAAAATAAAGACAATAAAATAAGAAAATTAAAGTCCGACAAGATGAACCATCGATGGAATAACCAGAAAATTTGTTACCGTCGAAATAAGTAATAAAAAAATAAAAATGCAACTCGACACTGGTTCCGACCTATCTATCATAAATTTGCATACGTGGAAGAAGTTGGAGAAACCAAGTTTAATGAAAACAAATAAAATCGCGAGGTCAGTGACGGGAGAAAAAATACAATTTATTGGAGAATTTGTTACAAACGTCACGTTAAATAAAAAAACGTGAAAAGCTAAACTATTTGTCATAGAAAATACCATGAACTTACTTGGTACGAATTGGATAACAGAATTTCAATTATGGGATCTACCGATAAATTCTTTCTGTTACAAGGTTGAAACTTTAATCTCAGAAGCACAAAAATTAGTAAGGAAACTTAAGGAAACATTTCCTACTGTTTTTTCTCCACCGTGAACCACACTCCATAACAGGAACCTAGTCGGTGCCCTATTTATTTAAAGTTGCCTCGACTTGGCGGGAAGTGTCAGTTGTTGTCTGATAAAATTTCAGCTTGCATCATTATTGAGTGCTGATGTTAATAAAATAGTGCTCCATATAATATAACAGAGCCATTAAGTATATATTAATGCATGTATCAGGTCATCCCATAAGTTCTGTCCTAATTTTGAATAAAGAAAACAAGTGACCAAATGTTACATTTAATTAGATTCAATCAACAATATATTTTCCCTGATTATCTATGACTTCCTTTCATCTATTAACAAGCTTACTAATTCCATTGCTGTAAAATTCTTTTGGCTTTGAGTCGAAGAACTCACAAATGTCAGTTTTAACCTCTTCCTGTGTTACAAAAGCTGTTTCTTCCAAATGATTCTGTAAGCTACGAAACAAATTGTAGTCTGAAGGAGCAAGATCGAGAGAATAAGGTGGATGAGGAATTTTCTCCCAACCAAGTTCTTCGATCTTTTGTGACGTGATTCTTGCTGTGTGGGGTCGCGCATTGTCCTGATGAAACATCACCTCTTTTCGATTCACTAGAGCAGGTCTTTTTTTCCTCAAAGCTTGGTTCAAACGCTCTAATTGCTGACAGTATATTTGAGCATTAATTGTTGCATTAGGTGGTAAGAATTCAAAGTGGATTATTCCTTGGCGATCCCACCAGATGAAAGAAGAACCTTTTGCCCATGAAGTTCCCTTCTCGGCTGTGGCTGGGGTCCTTCCCTTTACCAAGCCACTGTCTACGACGCTTAACATTTCGATAAAAGATCCATTTTTCGTCGCCAGTCACAAGTCTATCCAAAAAAGGTGAAACAAGTTGGCGAGAATGGGAGAAGAGCAGATGTCAACTCGGGATTTGAGGTTGTTTTCGGACAATTCATGAGGTACCCATTTTCCAAGTTTAGGAACTTTTCCAAGTTGTTGAATATGACGATGAACAGTTGTATGGTTTGAACTGAGAACCACTGCCAATTCCTCAACTGATAAAGCAGGATTTTCTTCAAGGGCTGCTTCAAGAATCTTTTCATCAAACTCAACTGGACGTCCGGTTCGATCTTCATCTTCAAGGGTGAAATCTCCACCTCTGAATTTTGCAAACCATCTTCTGCAAGTTCTTTCATTCACATTCCTCTCCATAAACTGAGTGAATGTTTCTAGCCGCTTCGGCTGCTGAGTTTCTTTCTTGAACTCATAAAGCATTATGTGCCTCAAATGATTCTTTGGTACTTCCATGTTAGCAGGGTTTTAATCAAACAAAATTTAATTTTATTGTTCTCTGAAATAAAATTTGATCAGTTTAAATGCATCTAAACATAAAAATAATGTTCAGCTCCATTAGACATTATAAAATACTCTTTAAATTTCGTTTATTTTAACAAAAAGTTAAAATTCGGACAGAACTTATGGGATGACCTGATACATTTATTTTCTCATCGGTAGCACGACACGGAGTGTCATGCACAACGCAATCTTCAGGTGCTGAGTAGAGACTGAACGTTACTTAAGTTAAATTTAATAAATATATCAGGTTAACGCAATCTTGTCACAGTCCATATATTATACGGTATTTTTGTTTGTTTTTTTTTATTTTATTTAAAATAAACGGGATTTATATTGTTATGGGACCTTACCCATAATAACATAATGGACTATTCCATACGTAATAAATAATGCGCCTGAAGAGGAAGCAGAGAGGTCAGTCCGAAGTCGGGCGGCTAGCTGACCGGCTGATCGGTTGAACTCTACGCCTTCGGGGAGGTAAACCGACCCTGAACCCGTTTATACGGAGATCCCACCTTAAACCGGCCTTGTGCTACATGGTATAAAACAAATTTTTGTCATGGGGTGACTAAATACTTCAGTCTGAAGTCTGGATTATAAAGACCGTCAGGAGTCTGTCAGTCAGTCAGAGCGAGCGAGTCAGTCAGTCAAGTCAGAGGCAGTCCGAATATTTACAGAGTCGCGTTCAGACAATTACTACTAAGCCTGATTGTTCGTACTAACACTTCTACTTCTCTGTATATATTCCTGTTTGTAATATATCTGTGTTATTCCATATCCGTATTCGAGTTCTTCTTTATTGGTTCTACCTTGGACTATCACCGTGGTACAAGGAACCGGACCATAACATATATTTAAAATAAACGCGGTTTAATGTTTTTCTACCTGTTTGTATATATGTCTTGATAATTTTTTATAGCTATAAGTATGTTTATTTTAAATACATAATTTCAAAAAAAACGATCTTAGATAACTCATAATTAATAGTTATATTTAAATCATTATTTATTTTAAATATATAATTTTAAAAAATATTAATAATCAACTCATTATTAATAATTGATTATTATTTAATTAGTAAGATTTATATCACTAAATCATTATTATCTCCCCTTCCCTAAAACTTTTACAATCTAAAAAATATCTGTTAGTTTTAAATAACCTTCAAGCCCTGTCTATATTTATGAGTTGAGGTATTGTAATTGTTTACACTCTTTACATTGTTCGGACTGTTGTCATCTTTGTCGCCATATTTCCTGGACAATGTAAATAGTGTAAATAATTATAATACCCCATCTCAGAAATATAGACAGATATAGAAAGATCGGTACGGAACCGATATACCAAAAATATGAAGAAAATTAGAAAAGTGAACTCAAACAATCTACCCCAGTGTATGAAATAAAGGGTTCAGTTCGAAGTTCCAATCCCCTGAAGAAAGCCGGAGCGTACAATGGCTGAAACGTCGGGAATATGACAATGGAGATGAGGACTACAGTCCGAACAATGTAAATAGTGTAAATAACCAGGGTTGATAACACGTAAAAAACAAATCAATCAAAAAAATCAGCCATTCCAATAATGAAGGGCTTCTCAACCGGGGTCCACATGGGCCCTGGGGATTCATGTAATATTTCTGGGAGTCCACAGGTAAAATATAACAAAGTGGGGTCTACAATAATATTTTAGTGGTCCATGAAGAAAGCCAACTCAGAATGGTTTTTATTATTAAAAATTAAATTTCTACTGTAATTTACACTATTTATTATATAAATATATATATATATATATATATATATATATATTTTCTTTTTTCAAAGAGAAAAAACAGCAAGCAGGGAATAGAAGACTAGGACACATGGGGTTAGACTGAAGATTTACAGCAAGATCAGATAGGATTTATGATAGATTGGAAAGGATGAGGAGAAGGGTAGTGGATAGATCAAGGCAACTGGAGATGTCGATTGACATTTGCATTTGAATAGTTGGAGAGCAGGATATTTTTGAAAATTTCTCTCAGACTTACTGGGAATATGGAAAAAGTATTTGTATACGGGCCAGAGGTAAAAGAAATGACTGACGAGATAAAATTTAGTCAAGAAGAGACGGCTACATTTAAGAAATTTCGATTCGACATTTTGAAGGTATGATTAGCAGGATGCCAGCCTCGTAGGGCACTTGAATGTTCGATAAACATTGGGAATAAGCGAATGCAGCTAGAGAAAGCAATTGCCATGAAAGTATTTTTAAAACAGATAGAGGCGACAGCGCGTCTAAATGAGAATGTGTCTGTAAAGAGATGCCAGATCAAAGCCAATTATAAGAAATGTATATATATATATATATATATATATATATAATATATATATCGAGCACTCTTAACCAAATATTATATATATATATATATATATATATATATATATATAAAATGAATGAATAATTTCTTTTTATTATTTTTTATATAAAAAATATTTAATGATATTTTAATTAAATATACTGATAATATAACAGTAAAACATTTTTTCGACTTAAACCTAAGGTTTCAAATTAATTGTTACGTTATTTCTTTTTTCCATCTGATCTTGTTGAATCGGGATTTTGGATTTTTTTCTCAAAATGTTATCAAGAATTTTCGCAATAGAATATGATATATTAGGAAATGAATATATACATATTGAAAAAAATGACTATCATTAAAAATCGATGGAACCAGAAATAAAAAAACCTGACATTAGGGAAAAGATCTTCGACTATCATTAACAAGAATAAAAAATCATGAGGGATAGGGATCTCATGGAATAAATATGCCTTTCATTGTTTTTTTCTAATCACACACTTAACTTAAATTGCTTTATTAAAATTTTTAAACAGTCTGCATAAATAAATGCCGCAGTGAATCCAATTGCCTGAAGACATCTGCGCCTCATGGCCTTGACCAGGGAACAAACATTGTAAAATTGTAATACAAGATATTGGTCAATAAAAATTATTAGTATTATAATTATTATTATTATTACTATTATTATAATAATTGTAGAATAATTTATTTTCCTTAAATTAGTTTTCATTTAAAAATAAAGCTTAATTATATATTTCTTTGATTATTAAAACCTCAAAACTTTTATTAGTGAAAAATAGAATGTTATTGTCTTATGTTAAATATCTATTAAGGGTCTGTCTATATTTCAGGACCCAAAGAGTGTGAGTTCAGTACCCGGTTAAGGCAGTGGGGAACTTTCAGAGGGAAATTAACAGGAGATAACTGATAACTGACATCCATCAAACATGGCACGTGGAACTAGAACAGTCTACCCCAGTGAGCGAAATAAAGGGTTCAGTTCGACATTCCAACCTCCTGAAGAAGGCCGGAGCGTACAACGGCAGAAACGTTGTGATAGGTTTGGCGAAAAAGATGAGGACAATAGTCCGAATAATGTAAATAATGTAGCTATTAAGGGGTCCAACAAGAAAAAAAAAAGAAGGGAAAGAGGTCCGTCTGTAAAACAAAAAAAACACTGTTATAATGACTTAGATATATCTGTTGCAGTCTGATTGGCTAATGGTCAGGTGAAAAAAAAATCAAAGCATGCAGTAATGGTGGCATCCATTAATGGATTGATTCCGTCTGTCGGCTTTTATCCTTACTAAATATGACCGCGTCCTTATATATATATATATATATATATATATATAGAGAGAGAGAGAGAGAGATAGATAGATAGATAGATAGATAGATAGATAGATAGATATACACTTTTCCGGCTGCGCTAGGAATAGTTTCAGCCAACACCGAAAATTGTTACTAAACCAAGACATTAACCTAAAATTTCGACTCATGCCAATAGCCGCATCAGATCGAAACTTCCATGTACATGGCGCCAAGCCCGTTTATATAAATACAGCTGCTTTCTGAGATATTTTTTAATTTATATCACGCCAAGCAAGGCAGTAAAGCCACTAAGACACAAGAGGTTACTAGGTGTGGAAAAATAAGGAACAGAAACATTAATAATGAACAGGAAGAGGAAAGAACAATTAGAATGGCAGTAGATATCAATTGACATCATATATATATATATATATATATATATATATATATATATATGTGTGTGTGTGTGTGTGTGTGTGTGTGTGTGTGTGTGTGTGTGTGTGTGTGAAAATATGTAGAAAATAGGAAAGAACCCGTTAGGTAAATAATCCGAAGTTCTTTAGTATTTTTGTTTTTATTTTTAAAAAACAGTGCTTGATACAAAAGATTTTTTAGTCGTTGCCACATTACTCTCCTGTAGACTCACCTGTTAGCTTTCTGATCTATTAAGTTCAATTAAACAATATTTCTTAGAAAAACGTAGCCATGTTCATATTAGACAGATATAAGTTGATAACACAACAATGCTCGCATATACACAACAGTAAAAAGAACCTTCAGATATTGGAGGCATTTAACTACATTAAAACAAAACAAAACACACTCAACAAAATTATATTTCAAACTAGTCACAACACATTACATTGCATCTAGACATATGGTTCTGTTGTTAATATTTCGTTCTCTTGCGTGGTATGAAGTCATAGACCTGCGTCTGCTATTCCAGGACCGTTTTCGTCGCATAGAAAAGTTCTATGCAAGACTAACAGGATAACATCTCTGTTGTAATGTTCATATAACTACTCTGATGATGCCTCATGTGTGCCGAAACATTAGATCGAGGAACAGCATAATATAAAATATACAAATATTGGACAGTTTTGCCTTTATTTTCTCCCGAAATTAAAGCAAATATACTAAGCTTAGAACGGTTCATGATCAAACATAATAGGCATTCGTCGTCTGTTATATTTAACAATATATGTTTTTATATATATATATATATATATATATATATATATATATATATATATATATATATATATATATATATATATCTCTCTCTCTCTCTCTCTATATATATATATATATATATATATATATATATATATATATATATATCATGTTTGATCATAAACCGTTCTAAGCTTCGTATGGTTGCTTTAATTTCGGGAGAAAATAAAGACAAAAACTATCTAACATTTGTATAATTTTATTATAATTTTATTAAGAATGATTCTTTATATATATAGATTAAACTGCACCACACACACACACAAACACACACACACACACTAACACACATTGTATATATATATATATATATATATATATATATATATATATATATACTTATATGTGTGTGTGTGTGGTGCAGTTCAGTTTATATTACAAATAATTATTCATACAAAAAAGTGATTTCGCCATTTTATATCAATAACTTTACTAATTTACTTTTTGTATGAATGATTCATTTAATATATATATATATATATATATATATATATATATATATACTACAATGAATCATTCTAAAAAAAAAGTAAATTGGTAAAGTTAATGATTAATTAGTAAAATTAAATGTATATATATATATATATATATATATATATATATATATATATATATATATATATGCATGTATATATTTAAATGACTAATGCCATAGAACTTATAGATACTTTTAAATAGGCAACATTAATCAGGCATATTTTTCCCTTAAAATGCAACCTTTTTCGGCCAACAGCACATCTGAAGAATGGTGACTAGAGCAATGTTAACGAGAATAGATAATAGACTGTGAAGAAACAAGGAACTACACTTAAAATACAATTTAACATTAAAAATAGGCGGAAAACAAAATAAAAGAGGAAAAAAACAACGGAATAAACAGCTCCAGTGAGTATAAAAAGGTAGATTATACACTCAGTGACCTCCCAGTAACGAAAGAGAACGAAAAAATTTCTCTTTCCGTCGCAACGAAGACGGTCGGTGTAATTTAATATATACTGCCTCTAAAGTGTGCAGATGTTTTGCCGACCGTGCTTTGTCCAAAATAGAAAACCATGAATCCATATACTTATATGTACAATCTGGATTACCGATGTTCACCAATCGTGTAGTACCGAGCCGTGTTACTCGTACTAATACCCAGTCTGATATGGCCAGTCATATGCTGTGCAATACGTGTTTTAATATTAAATTGTCACAACTGGCGCAACTAAATCTTTCAGGTTGATATAAAGCTGGTAATGCTCTATTTTTGTACTTATTTTGTAGACTTTACATTGAGCATTGAATCTATAGTGTCTACAAATTTTGTCATATATATATATATATATATATATATATATATATATGCACAATGAGAAGCCACGTATACTTTCTTAATATGTATATATAGAAAAAACAACTAAAAAGTTGCAAATTAAAAAAAATAATAATGTTTTTTTTATGGAAGTATTTATTTACATTTTTATTTTTATATATATTTTATATATATATATATATATATAAATATATATAAATATATATATATATATATATATATATACAATTAATTTACAACTTTTTCGTTAGTTTATATATATATATATATATATATATATGTGTGTGTGTGTGTGTGTGTGTGTGTGTGTGTGTGTGTATGTATTTATATGGCTTATGCATACTTGGATGAGTATCATCACCGGAAATAGTATTAGCTGCGCCATATTAGTTTCTTCTTTGGCGCCAAGATCCGCTGGCCCAATGGTGTAACAATCCGGATTCAATTCTTGTTAACGGATGTGTACTTCTGATGACTCACGAAATGGCGTCCAGTGCATTTTTGCGTTCTGTTAAGGTTTCTAGGTCTAAGCACAAATTAAAAATTATTGAAATCCCCCAGATTTTTATTCAGTTTTATTTATATTTATTATCTTACTGCTCGCTGTTTATCACAACGCAAACTTTTTGTGTTTGTTCAGTATTATTTTTTTGTTTCTGATAAAATTTTCCTCAGGTTATATTATGAAATATCAGTATTCCTATATGGCACTGAATGTTGGACAATCTTATGAAAGATGAAGGAAAGACTTAGGCAAGTGAAAGTCCGACAATTATTTTAAGACATTTTTTTTTTGTTTATACATTCTTTATATAGATACTAATATAAAAATATCTTAGAATAATTCTCGGATTTTGTCCATTTCATAATGTGCGACGTCATATGTTTATATCTGGATACGCATTGAGCAGATATGGATGTACGTGAGAGAATCATGGAAGATTGTCGTTTAAAAGCAGTAAAATCAACCTTGCTAACTGAACGATTCTCTGTGACCCAATCGGTTAAGACATGTCAGGCTATATGACGTTCCCGTATAGGATACAGGTTCGATTCCTGTCGGAGGACGAATATTTTCTATGAAAATTTCTCGGACATTTAGGCCGGCAAATGTTATTAATACTGTTTATTATAAACAGAGCATTTACTTAAATATTTGTATCTATAAAAAGAATGTATAAGCATTAAAATGTCTTTATATATATATATATATATATATAATGGACTCACTCATCGGTTTCGACGTATGAGGATATATGACTGACGAGGTAGATTTTTTCTCGCAGTAGGTTGCCATTTCTTTCTGCGGTAAACCAGTTGCCATCCAAGGCTATAGAACCTGGTAGGTACTGCTATTTACCCATAACTTGAGGGGGGGGAGAGGAGGATTCATACGTTTCCTAATGGTATTAGCACGTAAGTGAATGTAATGGATT